>JAJOZX010000239.1:1367500-1785000 GCA_023014485.1 Bathynomus jamesi
TAACCTTAGATACATTCATTTTGCACATTTTGCTAAATTTTTTAATATGGAAATAGGACGGGATACAGCATTATGGGCCAGAGTCCGGCCCGCGAAAATATTTGTATCAGGCCCGGCTGGTGGATATTGAAAATTCATTATCTAATGTCATATTTTATTTCAATAAAATTTAACTTTAAAATAAAACTTTATCTAAAATTTGCGCACTGGCCCTCGGTGTGGGTCATTAATTGAAATGTGGCCCTTTATGAAAAAAGGTTGGACACCCCTGATCTAGAATATAATTAAGTTTTCTGATGTACGTGTTTGATTGTCTTGTGATCAAGCGGTGTTGTGTTTGGGAAGCTAATATTTTGTTCTGGATGATTTATAGTACTGTATTATGGACGATTTGATACAAATATGAGGCAATGTTGAGGTTGTAGATTTCTACTAGTTTGAGAATTTTTAACTCCTGGAATATTTTGACCTGTACTTTCATTATGCTTGTTCGATTTATAGATTTTCCTAATTTTTTTTTTTTTTTTTGCATTACCGCCAATGGCTGTAGCGAATATTGACGTGCGCTTCCGTAAGCACTAATGCAGTATTGTAAGTGTGGGTACACCATGGTGAAGTATATGGATCGAAGAACTTGTTTTGGCAGTGCTGCACCTGATTTCTTAATTATGAATAAGGCCTCTGCTAATTTGTTGCATAGATCTTCAGTGTGCTCTTTGAATGAAAGGTTTGAATCGATGGAAATTCCCAGAAGTTTGGCCGATTGCACTCGCTGAACAAGTATTAAATGTAGGTTTAGAGAGGGAAATGATTTCTTTTTGTGGTGACTATATAAGCTGTATTTTTTAATATTTAAGGATAGTTTGTTGGCATTAAGCCAAGTTCACTGTTGGTGGTTGTTTGGAGTGGTAGTAAGTCTTTATATGAGGTTATGATCGAAGTATCATCTGCATACTGGTAACAAAAAGAATTACTTAGTGACATGTGGAAGCCGTTTATATAAAGGAGGAACAGGATGGTTGTCAGAATGCTTCCTTGTGATACCCCGTGGGAGATGCATCTTATCTGTGAGGTAAGCGAGTCCTGTGATATAAACTGTTAGCCAAGTATTAGTCAAGTATTAGCTAAGTATTAGCCTATTAGCCAAGTATGAGTTGAACCATCTTAGGGTAGTCGTCTGAAACCGTAATGGTCGAGCTTTTTTAAGAGTATGTCATGAGGTACTGTATCAAAGTCAAAGGACATAGCTAGGTCAAGTTGAAAGCCAAACTGTTGTTTGTATATGATTTTGTATTTGAATATAAATTTTATTATTTGATTATATGTGTATTACTCTCGTACAGGTTACTGACTGTTGAGCGGATGGAAATAGGTCTGTAGTTTGAAGGGGAAGTTTGATCCCCTGATTTATGAATAGGATATACTTTGGCCTTTTTTAGATAGTCTGGAAAGACACCAATTTGAATGGATAGGATTATGAGCTTGAAAGCTTGGGTACAATTGAGTTTGCACACTCTTTGTAAATTCTGTTTGGGATTGTGTCGTGCGTACAACTTTTATTTTTTATGAATTTTTTACGAAGTTAAAAATAACAAGGAATTTGCCCATCAGCAATTAGTCTGCGTTTCGAACTAATTTTTCTTTGCTCTTCTGTTTCGTATGTTTTCATATAATTCGATACTGAATTTTATATAAATCCGGTATATATTATATATTAATTTTATATAATACAAAAAGTCCATCGGTCAACCACACCAAATTAAGATTCTCATTTCTACTAATTCCAGTACATATTTTCAGCATTTTAATAAACTCAAAATGATTTGAAAGATATAGTCCTTAATGTTTCGAGAGATTCTTGGGCTGAGCCGTGGTTTGTAAATACCACCTCACTGCACATACTATATATATATACGAGGAGTGATCAAAAAGTATCGATAATTTTATTGCTACGGACAAATGAATGCAAATAAGAAATAACCGTTTACATATGTGAGTCTTCCTGCCCTCTGGCGTCTGCAGTCTGAAGCAAAATCTGCTACCATGAGTCAGTAGTTGGTTGGAGCGCTTAAAAGGAGGGTGTGTTTTTGCAGTACGTATAAATCTCTGAAATGGAACAACGCACGTTCGGAGACGAACGAAATGATTAAAACAGCTTTTGGAAATGATGCTCTCAGTGTAGCTAACGTTTACAAATGGCACAAAAAGGTTAAAAATGAAGAAACATTTGCTCGTAACAGAAATCGAATCAATCTGTTGGACATTTCCATCCGTACGAGAAGTGGAAGGGCGGCCACTGCGTTCCTTGTCTTCAAGCGATGTTTTTACCATTTTTAAACGCGCGTTGTTCCATTTCAGAGATTTATACGTACTGCAAAAACACACTCTCTTTTTAAGCTTTCCAACCAACTACTGACTCATGGTAGCAGATTTTGCTTCAGACTGCAGAAGCCAGAGGGCAGGAAGACTCACATATGTAAACGGTTATTTCTTATTTGCATTCATTTGTCCGTAGCAATAAAATTATCGATACTTTTTGATCACTCCTCGTATATGTATATATGTATATATGCGCCTCGGTGGTGTAGTAGTTAGCGTCGCTGACTACGAATCCATTGGCCCCGGGATCGAAACCCGGTGACGGCAGGCGGAGTGCAGCAAAACCCGGCTGTTTATCCTTCCACACAATAAAGAAAGTGGTTGGTAGATAAATGGATACCCTGGGTGGCCTAGTGGTTAAGACGCTGGGCTGCTGGTAGGGCGTGGTTCGGATTCCAAGTTAAACTGTAGGTCTAAGGTGGAGTGAAAAGCTTAACCTTCGTCAGAATGAACAATTCGGGAGGAAGCAAACCAAAGGTTTTTATTAGTATATTTTTTTATTTATTATATATATATATTTTTGGGGGGCTTATATTTGTAAACAACTCATTTCAAAAAGAATATTATTGATTTTACTTAGTTAAGTCAGAATTGAACGATACAACTTTAGTCTTATTTTGTTGTTTCAGAATTTTTTTTAGACTTTTAATAGAGCAATACAACCACATATAATTATTTTATTTTTTAAGTTAGGTTAGGTTAGGTTAGGTTAGAGTAATTACCTTGGAATATTTTCTTTCCTATGCTTATTAGAAGATTTCTAAAAGTATTCTTTCCGCACTGACTATTATTATCTTTTAATACATTCATCTTCAGTAATCCATTAATTAAATTCTCTTTTTTAACTCGCATAATTTATTTATGATATATATGAAATTTATCACATTTTCAAACGACATATTGACACTTTCTCTAATACAATTGACTACTTTAGGCCTTGCGACTTGGAACGCGTATCCACCACGCTTAAGTGAGATGAAAACCTAATGACTCTATTCGCAACACGAACTAGTCCCATGTTTAACTATTATTTGTAGATTTATTTACAATTTTTATTTACAAAAAAAACTTATTTATGGTATAAAAAAGCTCTTTGGAATTTATTGATTATTTTATTCTTTTAAAGTAAAACAAAAAAATTGTCCATTATTATTAACTTTTACCTGCAGAGGGTTCACAAAAGTAAATAGACACCTTTGGTTTTTTTTCATAGTTTTTGATTTGATAATAAAAGTCAATAAAAATAAGTTTATTTAATCAATATATTTAGAATCGTGTTGCTTTTCGTTTTGCATTTTGCAAGGCTGACACAAGTTCTAGCATTCCATTGATGAGTTTGTCATTTGTTCATGAGGACAATCATCGTAGTGTCTATTCACTTTTGTCAAACCTCTCCGTCCTTCCGTGTGTATATATATATATATATATATATAATATATTATATAATGAAAGATGAATCATCAGTGTTCGATAACTGACCGTTTATAATCTCCATGAAAATTTTAGTCTCAGTGAAGATCGATCCTGAACCGTCATTCGAAACCATCACAAGGAATCTCAAGGTAAGGTGATATATACATGTGTGTGTGTGTGTGTGTTTTCAACAACTATAAAAGAATGAATATTGGTAGGTGAATAAAAATTGCCTGTTGGGCACACTCCTTTGGGACATTTGACCCAATTATAAATGTTGCAAAGAAAGAAAGAATAAAGAAACGCTACATCTCTTCCTCCATTCGCAAACACATAATTTTTAACTTATTTACTCGTACTACGTCATAGTGACCATATATAGATATAGAGGGACAGGTAGATAGATAGATAGACACATGGGTTTCATGACTCCGGGTAAATGGAATAGTAAATACCTAAAAATATTGTACGACAGAACTTTTTGAACCGATAGTAATTTATTTTACTCTCTATTTGACGTGAACAAAAACACGAAAAAGGAAGTTCACCTTTGAGTTTGGAACCACTCCTTGCCTCTCTTCCTCTCTTCGAGTATTTTAATGTCTTTTCCAATATTACAGTCTCGCTTCTCGAAGGCAGTGAACTGTAAATGCAAGGCAAATATCGGCAACGGTTTTTTCCTACAATTTTAAATATATTTAAAATTCAGGCCCATATGCAATATTCAAATTGCACGCGTGTTCCATACCTATACGAGTATTTTTGAATTAAGTGATACGGGTATATTTATTTTATTCAATTTAATATATATATATATATATATATATATATATATATATATATATAGTGGCGTTCAAAATCTGCGTCCACCTCAGTTTTAGACAATTTCTAGAAAATAATACAATTCTGAGAAAGTATGTCCGCTATATTAAGGTATTTTCTTTTACAAGAAATGGTATTTCATATATTCTTCTACATGTGTAAGTAATGTAGCTTTTATTTCATAAGAAAGGACACATTAATGAAAATGGTTCTTTTTGGTCCTGTTACATTTTTTCTTTGGAGTACAGTATAATAACACCGATTTTAACCCAAGTATTGGTGACAGACCATAGCCAAATGTTATTAATCCTCAAAATAGTGTATTCATACAGTAATTTTAACAACTGGTCTATTATAACTGAAAAACACAATTAGTCAATGAGATTGCAGCAATTTGATTAAATAATAATTAATCATTTTCTCTATTCTCTCTTTACAGGTCGTAATTGAAATGTCTAAGGAACTAAATTTATCCAGCTAGGACAAATAATTGCCCTTTCAAGAGAGGGAATGTCCCAACGCCAGATCTCGGCAAAAATTAACGTTTCAAAAGGGGCCGTCCAAAGAACTATAAGCAGATATAAAGAATCTGGATCGTGCTCTTCAAACACAAGATCTGGCAGACCTAAAGTGACTACTGATTCTGAGGATCATTACATCAAGGTTACATCACTGCGTGACAGAAAAGCTACAGCTACAGAGATTCAGGCACAGTTGAATGAACAACGGGACTCTCCAATAAGTATGATACAATTACTATAAAAAGAAGACTCATAAAAGCTGGTCTCCATGGCAGAGTTGCTGTGTCCAAATCACTACTGAGGAAACAAAATAAGGCTAAAAGATTGGAGTGGGCAAAAGAATATCGAAATTTTACTGTAGACGACTGGGAAAAAGTTCATTTTACTGGAACGTTTTGGGTCTCATAGAAGAGTTTGTTAGACGTAGAACCAACGAAAAACTGATAGATCGTTGCATAAAACATTCAGTAAAACATGGTGGAGGCAACATTCAAGTTTGGGGTTGTTTCAGTTACTCTGGAGTTGGAGATCTTCACAGAATCATTTACACTCTCACAAAAGAGAAGTACCACTCCATACTAGTGAGACTTGCAATACCAACAGGATTGAGGCTTTGTGGTCAAGGATTCATTTTCCAGCAGGATAACGACCCAAAGCACACTTTTAACCTTTGCATGAACTATCTTAAGAAAAAAGATGAAGGTGTTCCACCCACAAATTATGAAGTTTCCTCCACAAAGTCCTGAGCTCAATCCAATAGAGCATCTTTGAGATCATTTGAAGAGTCTGAAAGCTAAAAAGAATATAACTTCTCTCGATTCTCTCTGGGAGAATGTAGAAGAATGCTGGAACGGCATAGCACAAGATATCCAGAAACTTGTCGAATCTATGCCTCACGGAGTGGAAGCTGTCATTAAAGCAAAAGGAGGTCATATCGATTATTAATAAGATTATGCCATTAAACTGTTAATTTCTTTACTACTTTATAATGATTACATTTAGAAGCAAATAATGTAAATAAAAAATTAAATTTTGTTGTAATTATCATAATATATATTTGTACAATTTACAATAAATTGGGTGAGTATAAGGTGGACGTAGACTTTTGAACGCCAGTGTGTATATATATATATATATATATCGTAAAGAACGACGCTTGTATAGAAGAACATTCCGCGCAAGATGAGGGAGAACGAACAAATGAAAAAATGAGGTAACCACCCGGGTTCGATTCCCGGGTGGTTACCTCATTTTTTTCATTTGTTCGTTCTCCCTCCTCATCTTGCGCGGAATGTTCTTCTATACAAGCGTCGTTTTTTACGTTAATTATACTGTGTGTTGTTTGCAGGTGAAATGTGTGTGTATAATATATATATATATATATATCGTAAAGAATGACGCTTGTATAGGAGAACATTCCGCGCAAGATGAGAAGAGAGAACGAACAAATGAAAAAATGAGGTAACCACCCGGGAATCGAACCCGGGATCTTCCGATTGCCGGTCAGATATGATAACCACTACACCATGATCCTCAGTCGATCAGAAGTCGTAATTCGTCTACATACGCGCAGAAACCAATGCCCCGAGGGGGCACCTTACGCAGTATAAATAACGTAAAGAACGACGCTTGTATAGGAGAACATTCCGCGCAAGATGAGAAGAGAGAACGAACAAATGAAAAAATGAGGTAACCACCCGGCAATCGAACCCGAGATCTTCCGATTGCCGGGTGGTTACCTCATTTTTTCATTTGTTCGTTCTCTCTTCTCATCTTGCGCGGTATGTTCTCCTATACAAGCGTCGTTCTTTACGTTATTTATACTGCGTGTTCTTTGCAGTTGAAATATATATATATATATATAAACTTTTTTTTCAGATGTAAAGCTAAAACCTGTTTCAAGTTTTTATAGAGATACATGTTATCCGTATTCTCTCACTTTGCATAAAAAATTAAAAACTAATAGTACTGAAATTTTTATTGTTAGAAATGTTTCTCCATATTCACATGCTGTTAGAAATATATATATATATATATATATATATATATATATATATATATATATATATATATATATATATACAGGAACACCAGAGAAAAAACAAACATCCTTCAAGGTTTAATAGTACCAACGTTTCGGAATGCATTAATTCCATCTTCAGGGCTAAAACAATAAAATGCCAAATCATACAAAATACAAATTGCTTAATAACAATTTAAAATAAACTTAAAAAATTATAAAAAGTAGCTAAGAAAATGTAAAACATTAAAACTAAAAGGTAAATAAATGTGAAGTTAAAAAGTTACAATTATAAAAAGTAAAAGCATTAAAACTGAAAGGTAATAAAATAAAATAAAGTAGTACCTTAACCAAAACATAGCAGATCTCTCGATGATTCGTCAGAATTTAGGTCTGGTTTTAGTTTATAAATAAACAGAGACTCCATAATTTTAAACTTAAGGTCAGAACTTCCGGCAGCAAGTACGGTGAAATTAGACTGTGAAATTGGGTGGTTATTGTTGTGTGAGTGATTACGTATGAGAGAATTAGGTGGTTTGCCAAGGGGTAAATTTGTACGGACCGATTTACCGAGATGTTCGTAAATACAAGATTTTAAATGTCTTTTAGTTTTACCTATATATGACCTCATACAGTGGTCACACTTGTATTGATAAACTATGGATGACTTAAGAAGTGTAGGAATAACATCCTTGTATTTAAATAAATGGTAAATCGATTTAGACGGGATGAATATAATTTTTATACATAGTTGTGGGTAGAATTCCTTGAGCAATTTTAAAAGTTTGTTTCTAATGTTAAAACTTGAAGTTCCCATATAGGGCAAAGTGAAATACAGGATATCTTCGGGGACTGTAATTAAGTCTCTAGTTGTAGGGCTTATTAGTAGGCTGACCATACGTACCGTTTTGAACGGGACAGTACCGTTTTTTTTATGGGTTCTGTATGGGTTCTGTCACTGAAGAATAATTGTAAGCTCAATATGTTTATGTACTTACTTTTTCATGAATACAGAATATTACATAACCCCCGTCCCTTTTTTGCCATCCCAATGTCCCGTTTTTGTCTCAAGGAAATATGGTCAGCCTACTTATTAGTCTATTTAAGGTTCTGCCTATTGTAGTCTCCACCAGTCTAGAAGGGAAATTATTCTTGGCAAGGAGTTTTCGGATGAAATCTAGTTCATCGTGTAGTTTAAAGTAATCTGAACAGATATTGAAAGCTCTATTGGTCAGAGTCGAAATTAAATTTCGTTTGAAACCTAAAGGGATAAAGGAAGAAAAGTTCGTAGTAAGATTGGTGAATGTCGGCTTTCGGTAAACGGAAGTTTCAAAAGAGGAATTAGTTTTTATTATCTTAATGTCCAAAAAGGAGAGAGAGCTATTAGATTCAACTTCTGAAGTAAATTGAATATAAGGGGGCTTAGAATTAAGGTAATTACGAAACAAAGGGATATGGTCTGGTGATTTAAACAGGAGAAAAGTGTCATCAATATATCTTCTATAAAAAACCGGTTTGAAGTTGGAAGGACACTCATTCAACCATTTGACTTCATGATGACACAGAAACGCGTTAGCTAAGGTGGGACCTGGTGTTCCTGTTTATTATTAAACTGCGTTTTCCGCGCCACCAATCAATAACCGATATATATATATATATGCATACATATATATATATATATATATATATATATATATATATATATATATATATATATATATATATATATATGATGAAATACCAAATTTACAAATTAAAGTAAAAAATTTGAAATAAGAAACATTAAGCAAAGTTACAGACACCATTTCATATCAGGATGCACACATCTGTGAAAACATATGAGAGAGTTGTTAGTGGTATTTCGGTGTTCTGGATTCGTCAAGATGAAACAAACGCGTGTCTACTTATCTCAGAAAAGTTCAAAGCGTAATGAACAAACTTTTAGGTATAATGCTGTACACCTCGGAGGTGGAATTAAGTCCTGCAACGATTTGTAAGTCCTGAAGGATTTGTTATAAAGATAATATTTTACGGTGAAACTGGTACAATTTTTATAATTAAATTTTATTTGTTTTTTACAATTTCGTTCGTACTCGTACAGAATCTAAACAATTCACTGCCCTATTTGACTAACACTGACCGCCATGTTGGTCACGTGTATCCAATATGGCTCTGAAGGAGCAGGTCGTATTGGTCTCATGTGTCTAACACGGATGCTTATATATATAAAGGCTCTGTACCTTGTGGCGTGCAGTTAAAGCATTACAGCTCTGCATGCGGCTCATGCAGCGTCTTGTCTCATTTTGTGTAGGAGATAATTAATCTTTTTCAGCGTCTCACAATAATCTTTAAGAGCCAAATATTCTTCAAACTATGCGTCGAACCCTTGTACAGCGTTTCAAATCATTTGTAGGATTTAGTGATTTGTTTCCATTCATCTTTTTTATAGCTCAAATGTCGGATACCTTTATAAGGGATGCCATAACTCAGTAAACAATCATCTTATTAAAACGTATTACACCCATAAATTTTGAAAATGAATGAGAAGTAAATAGAAACAAATATGTAAACCAGTGGCGTACAGTCAGGGTAAGCGGGGCATGCGCCGCCTACCCAGTTAAAAGTCAAATTACAAAAAGTCAGTATATTACTACAGTAATCGAAAACTAATATAAAGTTATGATGTTTGTATAATGTGTATATATATATACACACACACACTTTTGGTTAGCTTCCGCCCGAATTGTTCATTCTGACGAAGGTCAAGCTTTTCACTCCACCTTAGACCTACAGTTTAGCGTGGAATCCGAACCACGCCCCACTAACAGCCCAGCGTCTAGGCCACCCAGGGTACCCATTTATCTACCAACCACTTTCTTTATTGTGTGGAAGGATGAACAGCTGGGTTTTGCTGCGCGCCGGCTGCAGTAAGCGGGTCTCGAACCCGGGGCCGATGGATTCGTAGTCAGCGACGCTAACCATTACACCACCTAGGCGCTAACCACTACACCACCGAGGCGCATATATATATATATATATATATGTATATATTTGCAGCTACCGCTTACCTGTGGATACACCCACCACACGCCACTGATGTACACAATATTTATTAACATTTCAAAACCTCACAATGAACATCAACAGATAAATTTCCTTCAAAGTATGCATCATACTCGTATATATATATATATATATATTTACATTTTAACTGCAAACAACACAGTATAATTAATGTAAAGAACGACGCTTGTGTAGAAGAACGTTCCGCACAAGATGAGGAGGGAGAACGAACAAATGAAAAATGAGGTAACCACCCGGGAATCGAACCCGGGATCTTCCGATTGCCGGTCAGATATGCTATCCACTACACCATGGGCCTCGATTAATCAGAAGTCGTAATTCTCCTACATATATATATATATGGAAAAATCAAATCAACTGTATTATTTTAAACGCCACAAAACTATGCCTAAAATCTGTCGAAGAAATGAGATTATGTTATTTGTATTCCAAAAAAATCATATATTTTAAATGGTGACCTTTACATTTCTCTGGTCGCTTATATATATATATATATATATATATATATATATATATAATATATATATATATATATATATACATATATATATATATATATGATGAATAAAACCACGAACCCCTATACAGAGAGAGCAACTGAATGCGGGGTGAAGAAACTTCGGAGCCTGACCTCTTGGAAGCTGTTTTAGAAAGAGAGTATATGTGATCTTTCCAGGAAAGATCACGAGAAAAGGAAACGCCAAAAATGTTAAGAGAAGAGAAAGGAGTAAGTTGTGTATTGTTGAAAGTAAGGGGATATTCTTGTGGAAGATTGTGACGAGTAGGTAGATAGGGTTACTGAGTTTTTGAGGCATTGAAAGACACAAGGTTTTCTCTGTCCCAATCAGATATAGTAGAAAGATCAAAGGTCAGGTGTACCATAGCTGTCCTACGCGAAGCATGGAGTGACTGTTGAGATTGACCCTTAGTGAAGCGGGTGGAAAAGTGAATAGTGGAATGATCGGCGTAGGAGTGGGTACTTCAGGAAGTGCGAATAATAGATCATTGATAAATAAGAGGAAAAGAGTGGGTGACAGAATAGAGCCCTGAGGAACACCACTATTAATAGCTTTAGGAGAAGAACAGTGGCCATCTACAATCGTAGCTATAGATGGGACAGAAAGGAAATTAGAGATTAAGGCACGGATAGAAGGATAGAAACCGAAGGAGCGCAGTTTGGTAATTAATGATTTGTGCCAGACTCTAACCAAGAGTTAGTGAGATATGCAAGAAGATCGCCAGTTGGCGTCCCTTGCGGAACTCATACTGACGATCTGAAAGAAGAATGTGGGACCAGAGGTGTTTAAGAATCTTCCTATTAAGGGTAGATTAAAAAGTTTAGAAAGGCAAGAAATCAAAGCAAATGGACGATTGTTGGATGGTTGAGAGCGGTCACCTTCTTTGGGTCAAACTGAATGAAAGCAAACTTCCAGCAGGAAGGAAAAGCACCAGATGAAAGACAAAGACGAAAAGGTTTGCCTAAGCTGAGTGTCAGCACAGAAGCATAGTTCTTGAGAACAACAGGAGGAACACCATCAGGACCGTACGTCTTCCAAGAGTTGAGCCCAGATAAGGAAGAAAAAATGCCTATGGAAGAGATTCTAATTTCAGACATATTAAGTCAGAAGGAGGAGGAAATGAAGGAACAGCACCAGAATCGTCGAGGTTTGAGTTGGAGGCGAAAGTCTGAGCGAAGAGTTCAGCTTTATCGGGAGAAGAGACAGCGACTGAGCCATCGGAATGGAAAAGAGGAGGGAAAAATGAAGAAGTAAAGTTGGAGGGAGATGCCAGAAAGAGCGAGAAAAATTAGAATTGGATAGGTTTTTACATTTTTGTCTGATGAAGGAATTTTTGGCGATTCGAAGAACAAATGTAACACGATTCCGAGCAGAAATATAAACAAAGTGAGAGTCAGGAGTTGGAGGGTGAAGGTACCTTCTGAAAGCCTCCTCTCTGTTGCAGTTGGCATTAGAACAAGCTATGTGAAGCCAACGATTTTTTGCATTAGTTGTAGGAATAGCATGTGGTATGTAATGCCCGAGAGAATCATTTTCATGATGTGCTCGGCGCATTTGGTCAGTGAAACAGTATTCATTCCATGGCAAATCAGAGAAGAACTGTCTAAGGGTTTCCCAATCAGCACGCCAAGGTGCCACTGAAGTCTCCTCTTGGGAGGATCCAAAGATAGAACTGGGGCGATAGGACAGGAAACAGATATAAGATTGTGGTCGGTGGAGCCCAATGGATAAAAAAGTTTAACAGTGTAAGAACAAGGATGTGAGATGAGAAATAAGCTGGTTCACCAGAGATGTCAGTGAAATGGGAGGAAAGTCACAGGTGGTGGTGATCATTGAAATCTCCTAAAATGGAGATTTCAGCAAAAGGAGAGTGGGATGTATTCCATTTTGGAAGTGAGGTAGTTAAAGAGTTTTGGATAGTTAGTAGAATTAGAAGAAAGGTAAACAGCGCAGATGTATTTAATTTGAGACTGGCATGTAATCCGTAACTTAAAATATTGCTCTTTTCGCCATTTCTCCTCTTTTTACCTTTTTCCCCCTTTCCTTCCCCCTTTTCCCCTTGTTACCATGCAACTCTCTTTCGACCAAATGCTCGCTCCCTTATATCAGGATTTACAATAATAATACGACCTGAAAATTTAAAGTATTTGCCACTTCAACGCCACTTCAACTTGTTTTCGATTCAGTCTGACACCACTGAAGATCACCTGACGATTCTGAGGTTTCAAGAGAGCATTTCATAATCTTTGTTGAAGAATACTGAAATTCACACATTTTATCGTATATTTAAAATAGACATTACTAGCGGAGCGACCCGGCGTTGCCGGGGTGGATGTTGAACGCTATATATATATATATATATATATATATATGCCCGGTTAGGTAAACTGAATGCCCGGTTAGGTTAATTGAATGCCCAGTTAGGTCAACTGAATGCCCGATTAGTTTAATTAAATGGCCGGTTAGGTCAACTGAATGCCCGATTAGATTAATTGAATGCCCGGTACGTTAATTGAATGCCCGGTTAGGTTAATTGTACACCCTTGACGACTGGTTAGGTTAAGTCATGATATTTTCGTTAAAGCCAACGAAAATATCACGACTTAACCTAACCAATCGTCAAGGGCGTACAGATGACCTAACCTGGCATTCAATGAACCTAACCGGGTATTCAATAATTTTACCATAGGTTTCGTAATGATCTTGATGACGTCATTTAATGTTTTAAAATTAATTATTTAATTTATTAACACCCACGTGCACAACCTCGGGACCTAATCAATATGTGTGTGAAGTTTCATGTTTGTAACTGCTTCCATTTTGGAGTTATGGCTGATGGCTGGAACACACACACACACACGTCTTTTTATTATTATTATTATTATTATAGATAAACAATAGACTGGTACAAATTTATAACCGAAAGACTTCCGAAAATCAACAATTTTTTATAAAGAAAAGGGGAAAATTGGTTTTGTAGGCCTACGGGGTCCGAAATTTTCATAAAATGGAAAATAATTGCTATTTTCTTACTTACAGCGACAGGCATAATGATATTAGGATACCTAATAGAAATTTTGTAATATTTTAAAGTGGGGAAAATAAATAATTTTCTAAAAATGATCTTCAACTATAAAAGCGCATCTAATCAGATAACTTAATTAACGTATTTCTATGACAACTAAAAAATAGAATGATAAATCAATATCCTATCAAATTGTTTGTGTATACGTAAAATTATTTGTACAAAAGCCACAGTAATAAAACGTACAAAAGTCACGGTAAATAATTTCGAGTGTGGCTCATTTAACTTTAAACTCGTGTTTATTTAAATTGCCCGTTTTAATTATGTAATTTTTTGTATTGAATCGATAAAGAAATCTTTTGTGAATCGAAAAATCTTTTGTGAATCGAATGATATTAAATGTTTAGTAAATATTGACTTATTTTGTGCCAAAATTATGATTAAAAATTAAAAATTAAAAAAATGCGTGTACAGGCATGGGAAGAACTGTACCCCTAAAAGGGGGGAAGGAATTATGTTAGAGAATTTTTTTTTAGCATGGGCACTGCACAATAAAAAGACGCATCGAATGGTGAAAACCGCATTGTTCTACACCAATTGTAGCGACCTGTAGGTGTGCGCAAAAAAACTGTTACATATATATATATATATATATATATATATATATATATATATATATATATATACACGGTGTCCAAAAAAAAACTAAACACGCAAATTAATAACATGTATGCGTTCTCATAAGTTTGAATATAATAATTAAGATTTCTTATTCCAATAAATTTAATGCAAATTTATATTATTATTTGAAAAATTGTTCAATATGGGAACCATTTTGTTCTATACACTTAACCAAACGCGATCGCCACTCGTCCACGCACTTGTCTACATAATTTTGTGAAACTCTTTCCCAACCATCTATGAGTCTCCGTCTTAAATCATTTAAATCTTCAATATTCTGCCCAGGTATGTAAACCTTAGGGCTTAGAAGATAGAGCTTCCCATATGACATAATCCATTGGTGTAAGGTCAGGGCTATTTGCTGGCCAATTTTCGGGCTCGATAAAACTAACCTCCTGAGCTCTGAGGTACTCTATTGTCTGACGAGCTCTGTGTGCTGGTGCGCCATCTTGCTGAAAGGTGAAATCATTACCACATCTGGCTTGCATATCTTCTAGATAAATCGGCAAAACATGATTAATGTAGTAGTTTGCATTAATCCTGGCTCGAGGTGCAATAAAAACTAAACGAGATTTGCCCATCTTCGATACGCACGCACCCACCATCACACCTTGAGAAACTCTTGCCGTTTCTTTCAACAAACGTTCAGGACTAACATCTTTTTTTCTATCCGCCCTTGAGTAAACCCTATCATTTTGATTGTTTATTGGAGGAGTTATATGGTAGATCTTCTCATCTGAAAACCAGATTTTTTATACCGATCTGTCATCTGGAAATCGCTCTAAAAGTTCTCGTGCACACATATTACGTCTCTGTTTATTAGCTTGTGTCAATTTATGTACACGCTGCCTTTTATAACAATGAAGATTTAAATAATTTTTAGCAATGTTGGAAACACTTCCACGAGAAATTCCAAGTTCATGGGAAATCTTACGACTGCTGAGATGTGTACCAGGATTATTTTCTTGACTAAGAATGAGTGCTTCGAGCTGTCGAATATTTTCATCAGTCCTTGCGGAACGAGGACGCCCGCTTCCTTCACGTCTATCTGCCGAACCAGTTTCATCTATTTTTTTAACAGATAGTTCACGCCAGATTGTGTCCAATCTTTATTAGGAAACTCTTGCATCATTCTTCTTGCACCCCATCTTTTAGATAATCTTAAGTTTTTTATTAAAATTTTGTCTTCTTCATCATATGACGGCATCAGGGGTTACTCAAACCTATGGAAAATAAAAACGTTAATTTGCAAGCTCCATTTATATTATACCAAAATGATAAATTATATGAACATATCTCAATAATTATTAATTATATTATAAATATTATTCATTATTATTATAATTATTAACTATTATGTCCACATTTCAAATTATAAAAAAAATTATAGCTTATTAAAAAACGGAGTCCAAAAAAATCGGCGTGTTTAGTTTTTTTTGGACACCGTGTATATATATATATATATATATATATATATATATATATATATATATATATACTGTATATATATATATATATATATATATATATATATATATATATATATATATATATATATATATATATATAAAATGCTTCATTTCTGAAATAGTATATTAGATACTCCTTCGGATGAAAGACACTGAAAATATTGTCATCAACATCAACCTTGTCAACTCTCCTTGGGTTCTGTGAGAGAGGCAGCTAATTTGTTGATATACATATTAAAGTACAAATATGATGAGAGAGAGCTTTACTTTACTTCACAAAATGACCTTAATCCTTCTGACCGAACAACTGCTCATTCGGTCAAAAACGCTTTCTCGGCATACCTAAACTTCTACGAGTATAAATTCAGTACTGCATATAAATTGTGATAATGATATCATATTTTTTGCTCTAGAAACAACTGGAGATCCTTAAGTTACGGTCATTATAAAGCCATTTCAAAGTTTATATAAGTAGACCAATTAAATCAGTTGAATGGGACTTTCTATAAGCACACCAGTTGGGAAATACCATAGATAATCATTTATATGGCAAAGCAGAAATATATTCCAATAATTTGGAGAAACAAGGTACTGCCCTGAGCCTGTAATTAATAATACAATGATAAATGAGAAGAAAGAACACTGTGGGCATGTTATAAGGATTTATTACACAAATCATCTGTTCTCAAAGCAGAATCCGTTTTTATCTCCTTCAGTCACACAATTAATTTCTCCCTGAAAGGGAGAACATTCAGTGAAATCATTTAATTGAGTCCTGTCGCTATCGACGTTAAGCTTCTTCTTTCCTACATTAATAAAAATTTCTGAATAATGGGTCTTCCACAAATTTGAATTTCCATCTTCACAGACACGCCAATATTGACTGTTGGCGGAAACACAACTTTATTCTTGTTTACATCTCTTTAGAACTGCTTTCCACTGAGCTGTCTTCATACTCAGTCATATACAAGGTTCCTACTCTCGGTTTACAAAGAAGACTCCAAACATTCATCATATATACATTCTTACTGCTTACATACTCTTTTACAGGATCAGTAAAAGTTATTCTCACCTGGAATTATTTTGGTATAAGTTACGTTCTCTTAATTTAAGGGCCTTTTACTTTGTTTAAAATTCATTCAGGGTTTTTGTATTTTATACGTGTGAGCGTATAAGGCGAGACTTTTGTAGAGTTAGTAAGTCACTGTTACAGTGAAACTGCAAAAGTCTATATTCTGACTTCGTTAATTTGTATCCCAACCTTTATTGTATATTTATCTTTTTGTGTAGGAAGGAGGGGCCAGGGGCGAACGCTCACAAAAATACCCCTCCCAGTGCAGAAGGTTTGAAGGATTGAAGAAGGTTGTTCCGGAGTTGACCGGTTGAGTTGATGAAAATTAAGAACACCGATTATCTCTTGCGTGAGAGAGTTGGACAGAAAGGGATTACTTATTCGGACAATAGTAGATTTAATTATCCCGGAAGAGTGTGTATGTATATATATATATATATATATATATATATATATATATATATATATATATATCAACGTAAAGAACGACGCTTTGTATAGGAGAATTATCCGCGCAAGATGAGAGCGAAAGAACGAAACAAATGAAAAAATGAGGTAACCACCCGGGAATCGAACCCGGGATCTTCCGATTGCCGGTCAGGTTATCATATCTGACCGGCAAGCGGAAGATCCCGGTTTCGATTCCCGGGTGGTTACCTCATTTTTTCATTTGTTTCGTTCTTTCGCTCTCATCTTGCGCGGATAATTCTCCTATACAAAGCGTCGTTCTTTACATTAATTATACTGCGTGTTTGCAGTTATAATGTGTGTATATATATATATATATATATATATATATATATATATATAAAATGCCATTTCGAACTCGGAAGGAAAACCTCATTCGGTTTGCGGAATCGCATTTCGTTTTCAATATTGAAAAAGTTTTTAATTTGGTCTCAGAATCTTCATTCTTTTGTTGGTGATTTATGTGCAAATGGTTTTCTTTACTCTGAGTATTATTATGCTCAGTAAACGTTTTACAAGTATGCTAATATATATATATATATATACACAGTGGTGTAGTGCTAAATAAAGAAGTGAGGGAACGCATTTTGAAAGTGTTACTCAGATGCGGGGGGGACAATGGCGAGCGCGGCGAGCCCATAGCCCATACAGCTAGGGGTCCGGGGGCACTGTAAGCCCCCCGGGAAATCTTTTGAAATCTGACCAATTTCAGGGATATTTTGAGGTCATATGCACTGGATATTAGGATATATTCCAAGGTTGAAGATGCAGTATTTCCAGTGTCATTAGATATACGACATCCAGTACGATCAATAAAAATAGCTAACAACTGGAATGATTAACTAAAAAAAAGTTAACAACTGGTACGCCGTGGTGACTGTTTCACCAGATCTTTATAGGCTAGCATTGCCTCAGTCGAAGCTAAAAGAAATGAAGCAGTTAATGATTCTTTCTCATATTTCTTCTAGGGGTGGGAATTAAAATTTCATGACGTTAGAGATTTGTAAGTTCGGATTTATTTGAAATAGTGAGGGAACGCCATTCCGTCTACCAAAAAAAGTAAGGGAACGCCGTTCCCACGCGTTCCCACAGCACTACACCACTGTGTATATATATATATATATATATACACACACGAGTGTGTGTGTGTGTGTGTGTATATATATATTTAGGGTGGAGCGAAAAATACTTTTTTTCTAGTATGAAGTTATAATAGTGATTAAAAGTTGCATTTAGTGGACGATATATACCTGCCAAAATATGAGTTCATTTGTTTAATATTTTCAGCTGCCACCAGGGGGCTAAAGTTAACACAATTTTGGGTAAAAAGGAAAAAAAATGCTTCTATTTTAGGTTTATCAAACTATTATAAAATTTTATCTTAGAATTATCTAATAGTTTGATTAAGATTCTTAAATGATAAGAATTCGTTTCGTAAAAATGCCTTTTCATATGCTTAATATCTTCAGCTGCCACAAGAGGGCTGAAGTTAACTTAAAAATGACAATTAAGTATGATTCTGTATTTACTTGAAAAAGGGAACAGTAATAAATTAGGATGTCTCTCCTCCTTTATACTGGCTTGAGACAGTTAAGAAACGTTATTTCGTGCCTTAGCGGAGTTACCACCCTTTCCCCAACCAACCTCCCTCTAGAAAGGGTTCTTGCTGAAGACTATTTAGTAATTTGCTGTTGTGTCAAATTTTGGCTGTTTTTTCCTTGATTCTAATGTAGCACGAATCCAACCGTCTCTGTTTGTAGGTCCGCAGACTGATCCAGCAGCGTCTGTAACGAGCTTGACGCATCTCTCTACGGCTTGTGTATGACATGGAAACTGAAATAATTCTGAATGAAGAGTAGTACCATGTTTGATGCATGATTCAATATCATCAAGAGAAACTCCTTTGGTTATCGGTGGTTCTGCTATCTGAAAATCTTGCCACATAATGAGATCTGTATAGTCTTTGGCATAAAAATTTATTTCTGGCACCTTAAAATACCTGATAACATCTGTTTCTTGAATGCATGCCCTTGCTTTTATGATACGCCTAAATCCCAACTGACGCACATGCTCCCTTTCATCAGCTATCATTGCAATGAGAATGTTTTCTTGATTTGCGTAATATGCATTTCGCTGAATGACTGAGTCATGTACTCTCCTAAGCTCTTCACGGAGATATCGGCTTCTTGCAATCATATGCCACATATGTTTAGCATCATATTGGCATAATGGTTTACGCTCTATCTGAAACCACATTGGTGCGTATACCCTAACAATGAAAGTAGCTAATTCTTGTAAATTGCCTGAAGGATTCTCTGTGCTTGCATATAACCGCAGAGTCCTGTTTGCTGTGGTGAGCCACCTTGAATGTGATATATTGCCTGGACTCTTATGACTAAGACTCTTTGAGAATGTTCCACTTGATATAGCCTTGTGAATTTCAAGAAGGTATTTCTGGTCAGTACTTATGTCATCTACATCAACTTCACACATGTCCTCTTGAATTTCAATGGGTTTGAAGTTAACTATGGGAAGCTTTTCACAGTCTGAAAGTGCTCGGCCAATTTCTCCTGAAAATGCTCTTGGTCCAGTAGTGGTACCATCCAAGTGATGAAACAGATGGCGCAATGGAAGTTCATTAAGGTGTAAAAGGCATATCAGCCACTGCAATGGCTTATTAAAGGCTTCTTCCAGTAATCTTATTGTGCCTCCAATACTACCAGTGTTAACCACTGTCGAATCACAGCCAACTGCAACGATGTTCCCTATATCAACATTCCTTTCTTTCAAGCAATTCACTAGCGCTGTGCAAATGTATTTAGCTTTGCCACTGGAAGGTGTCACATGTGCAAAGTACAGAGAGTGTGGTTCAGATATTATGCTGATATGCTCTTCGCGTTTGGTTCTTTGGTGGTTAGAGCCATCACTCTCCTGGACTTGAATCATTGTTTTATCCTTTCTGCCATCAAAGTATAATCCCCGCATGGTTTTTGGCTCTCCTATCTGTTGTAGTTCCTTTCTCTGTTTTTGTCTTTCACGTCTTAGCTTACTTCTGTCTATAATATTCCCTTTGTCTTCGGGAGTAACAATTTTAAGATCTGCCAATACTGCAGAAGCAATAGCAGCCCCAGCTCTGTCCGACATTTTAAATCTATCACAAGTAATTGCTAATGAAGGCAGTGGCTCACGCATCTGTTGTTCTGATATTACATATTGAGTCGAGGTTGTATCTTCCTCATTATCTTCAGATATCTCTTCTAGTTGTTGAAGTTCACTTGTCTTTGTTTCGATTTGTAAGTTGGACGTATTGGTTATAGCAGCACTAGTTGTTTGTGAGGATTCCAGACGTGCTTTTTCCATTTCCTTTCGATGTTCTCTTGCTTGTAATCGTCTTGTGTGTGCTATGTCAATGCTTCCTATCACCATTATTCTGCGTGTTCGTTGGTCATTTAAAAAATCCTGCTCTTTTGGAGGGACTTTCTTACTCTTTTCACGTGAGCATCTCCTAAACTCCTTACATTTGCAGGTGCAGATGTCAAACAAAGTGCATTTTGAAGAGTTTTCAAATTCTTGAAGCTGATTTTTGTACTTAGGCTGATCCTTGCGTGACTTGTATGGCTTTAATAAGGACCTGTATTTATCATGGTACACTCGCATCATCTGTAAAACGCGTGTATGTGAAACTATTGGCAAAGAGGCCTTCTTCCAAATATTTTCTACCTTTTTGGAAACTGCCTCTGCTATTTCAGAAAATGAAGGCTCCTTGTTATTCATCTGCTCCTTCACTAAATGTTTTGTGAACAGGTAATCTTTCATAATGCAGTTATAAGTTGGTAGTTGCATATCACTCATCTCACAAGGTACTTCAAATATGGCACACTTCATATGTTCTCTAGGAAATGTTTATATTTAGTATTTGATGCCATAATATTTTTAAGAAAAATTCACAATCACAAAATATCCTGTAACATCAAAACATTATATAATTAATATATATAATATATTTTATAAGTATATATAATATATTATATAAATATATAATATATTATATAAATAAACTAAAATTATATAATACATTATAACAAGCATTTTATAATAAAATCAATATTATCTCTATATAAATCACTTTAAAATAAAGTTTTATAATATTTTGATCATATTAAAAAACTCTCCGATCAACTGAGCGACTAGGCCTACTACCTAAGAAGACAAGTGTTAACACACTGTTCTAATGACTCACAGAAAGAAATTCCTTCACACCAAAACCCTCCCCCACAACCCTCCCCAAACCCTCCCCCACAACATTCAGTGTAGTCTCAACATGACTCAGTTACTCTAAATTGTGTTAACTTCAGCTCTCTGTGGCAGCTGAAGATATTAAGCATATGAATAGGCATTTTTACAAAACGAATTCCTATCATTTAAGAATCTTAATCAAACTATTAGATAATTCTAAGATAAAACTTTATAATAGTTTGACAAACCTAAAATAGAAGCATTTTTTTCCTTTTTACACAAAATTGTGTTAACTTTAGCCCCCTGGTGGCAGCTGAAAATTTTAAACAAATGAACTCATATTTTGGCAGGCATATTTAGTCCACTAAATGCAACTTTTAATCACTATTATAACTTCATACTAGAAAAAAAGTATTTTTCGCTCCACCCTAAATTATATATATATAAAGAAGGAATTAATAAACTAGAAGAAGTCCAGAGGAATTTCACAGCTAAGATTGATGGCTGCAAAAATCTCATCTACTGGGAAAGACTACGTAAATTATCTGTATTCACTGGAAAGATGAGAGAGATTTACTATAATTTACATATGGAAAACGATCGAAAAACTGGTACGAAACCTCAAATTAAACCCAATTAACATCCAAACAACAGTGGAAAATAAGAAAGGTTCAAACATATTCAAACATTTGACATTATGATTCATCATCATCATCATCATCATGGGGTCAACTTCATAACCAGTGCCTCGATCTTTTTTGTACATCGTTCCATATATTTTTCTGTTCGTTCCCATCGGCCAGTTTTCTCTTTATTGTTTTAGTCATTTGACATGTTGCCTTTTTGTCGACGCCAGCTATCATCATTTTTCTTTCAGTTCATTGATCTGTTAGAAAGTCCTTCTCAGCTAGAGGCACCTTCCGTTGATTTTCGCAAAGACATCCACTGAAGCACTTACATTTGCAAGCTGCACCGTCAAATAGCTTAGATCGGCTCTCATTTACGAAAGTCTTGACGCGTGCTACATATGAGGCACTGCTTTTTCGCTCCTTTGGCTGTTTGAACAACTTTCGGTACTTTCCATTACATTCTTTGATAAGTTCAACTATTTTTTGATGTGAAATATAAGGAATTGAAGCTTTAGCCCAATGATTTTCAATTTTCAATGCAACTGAATTGGCAATAATATTAAAAACAGGATTTTCATTTCCTTCACGCTTCATTTTATTATTCAGAAAAAGGCAGTACTTCAGCACATCATGAAATGTTGGCAACATGGTTTCACTAAGTTCGGCAGGAGCTCCTAATACTGGACAATTACAGTCACTTCGTGTTTTTATTGCCATTTTGTTGGTCAAACAGCTATTCTCTGTTACACTGTCTAATCTAAAAGAATAGGGAAGAATGTGAGACTCTTTAATGTCCCTTATTAAATATCAATGAGAAATCAACTAAAAATAATCACGATATAGAGATCACAAAGAAAGGAGGAAATAAGGAACAACGACAGCGTGTGCATATTTGGTGAGAGACAAGCAGAAACGGACACCTGATACTGCACTAGCAGCTGTTGAACGCGCGCTTCCACTAACAGGTTCAAAAATGTCAGGCAACAGTTTTTTGGTTGCAATGATAGTCTGAGATTACTAAATACTGTATAAAACCTACTTTATTAGTCAAAATAGAAATTTGGTATTCTTTAATAAATTATATGGTATTTTTTTACAAGAGTACATTACAGGCGTTTGAGGAATTTTAGAATTTTAGGTTAGGTTAGGTTAGGTTAGGTTAGGTTATATATTAAAACTATGTTTTTCCGATTGTTTTTTATGTTGTTTGAACGAAATTAACCTTCGTTCAAACCGCATCAAAAACCATCAGAAAAACAGTTTTGATTTACAAAGCCTGTAATGTACACTTGTTAAAATTTACCACTTATATTTCATATGTGAAAACTGGATTTTATGCTATTTTTAGGAAATGTTAAAACAAGTGTAGCCATATTAGATATAATCTTAGGGGTATAATTCCTTCACACAATCATCATTTTACCGATACACGCCATTCTTGCCCTCATACTCTCTGAAATTTGGCCGAAATTTCATATTTATTTATATGGTAATAATTGAGCATTTTCGCTATTCGGCTGAAACTTTGAGCTCAGTGTGCACATCTTAAATTTAATTGCAATAGGAGGATAATTTTTTAGCACATTGATGCTTTCTCCAATAAGCATCTTTCCCACACCCACGCATTAAAAAAAAATAAAAATTTCACTCCACCCTAATCTATACCTACACATACAATATGTTGAATATCAAAATTTTTTAATTAAAGCAAAATGTAATTCATATTTTCAATATTGTGTGATACAAAAAGCATTTCCAGTAAAAGAATCTGATATTACATTGCCCTCTGCCCCTCGTATATAAGCTATAAGTTTTGTAGTACAGTAGATTTAAAGGATGAGAAATGATTTTTAAAATTTCGATTGAATAATAGTGAAACAATATAAATGAACTCACAATTACAATATACTGTATATGATACATATTTTCAAAACTCTAAACAGTTTTTTACTCTTATGTAAACAAATATGTACTTTTTGATAATGATAAATAGAAAATGAATTAACGAATTAGTAAATAATAACTTAAACATTCTTTCTCAAGTCGTATCTAGGTTTAGAAATCAAACTTCTATTTAGCAAAAATAGCTTACAGTCTTACACTTACATACACCAAAAAATTACATTTTATTTCTGTTAATTCTAACAAACAATTTCTATGGTTTCTTCGCTCATCTTAGATCTTAATGGATTTAAAATAAAACTTAGCTCTGAAAGCAGTCTTTTAACCGACACTTGAGTCACGTCGAAGCTAAAATTGTGTGTGCTGCTTTTATTTTTTTAATAGCATGCTAAAAACACTTTCAAACTACTATCGCCACATCAGAGTCTGTGATGCCAGAAAGAGCGAGAAGAATCAGATAGATTTTTACGTTTTTGCCTGATAAAGGAATGCTTAATGCGTCGAACAGATTTTGCATGATTCCTGGCAGAAATATATGCTAAGTGAGAGACAAGAGCTGGATGGCGGCGACGGTATCTTCTGTTGCGGATAGCATTAGAACACGCAATATTAAATCAAGGTTTTTTTGCATTAGGTAGTAGGAATAGAATATGGAATATACGCCTCCATGCCCGAGAGAATCACCTCCGTGATGTAATCAGTATACTCGGAGAGGCCCCGACAGATTCAGGATAATAGTAAGTCAAAAGTTGTAAGCTAGTTCACCAGATATGTAGTGAAATGGGAGAGAAGCCAAAGGTAGTGGCGAACATTGAAATCGCCTGAAATGGAGGTTTCAGCAAAAGAAGAGTGGGATAGAATCTGTTTCACTTTGGAAGTTAGGTATTCAAAGAATTAGGAGAAAGGTAGACAGCGCAGATGTATTTAGCTTGAGATTGGCATGTAAGCCGTAGCCGGATGGTATGGAATTCGAAAGATTCAAGTTGGGGAATATGAAAGCAATTTACGTCATGAATAGAAGGTGAAATTTAGAGATGAGGTGGTGTTCAGCAGATTGAAAATTTTAGGAAAAGTCACGAATGTTGCAGAAGTTTATGAGAAGTAAATCAAGCAGAGGCCCAGAACATCTCGAATGGGCGGTAGTAGAATCAGCCACGCTGCCCGCTGTATATATACTGACCTTTCCACGTCAATAGATTTTGTAGATGCTGAAATGTTAAAAAATGAAAGACAAATACTTGGTTAACCTTGGTTTAGCTTCCGCTCGAATTGTTCATTCTGACGAAGGTCAAGCTTGTCACTCCACCTTAGACCTACAATTTAACGTGGAATACGAACCATGCCCCACCAGCAGCCCAGCGTCTTAACCACTAGGCTACCCATGGTACCCATTTATCTACCAACCTATTTTTTTTATTGTGTGGAAGGATGAACAGCAGGGTTTTGTGCGCGCCGCCTGCTGTCACCGGGTCTGGATTCCGGGGCCGATGGATTTGTAGCGAGCGAGTGTAGTAAATTAAGTTAATTAAGTAATTGAGTTAATTAAGTTAATTAAGTTAATTAAGTAATTAAGTTAATTAAATTAATTTCATATAAGTAAAGGAAAAAATTAATTGTCCTATACATGCAAGATATAACCTAAATTAGTTTGAATTTGAAGCCTAATTATTGACTATGTTCCTAATTGTTCCTTGTTATACACTTGACTTGAAATTTATTTATATTTTTAAATTTTTCAGTCACGTTAACTGGATAGTAGTTTAGAAATTTCGGAGCTATTGAAGAATAGGGACCCCAGTCTTCTTTAGTTAGCTTTATAAGGCTAACTAACGAAAATATCATGACCTAACCTAACCAATCGTTAGGTTAACTGTACGCCTCGACGATTGGTTAGGTTAGGTCGTAATATTTTCGTTAGTTAGCCTTATAAGGCTAACTAGAGAAGGCTGGGGGCCCTGTTCTTCAGGTGATCCGAAATTTCTAGGCAATTTTATAAATTCTTTTGATTTTAAATTTGATTATTATTTAGAATTTTACAGTTATGTTATGCTAACACTGTTTTGGGATACACGAGCGTGGAACTACAGTAACAAGGGCATCGTATTCTGACATGCTTCGGAATGAGTTAAAGCAAGCAATTCGCACAAAACGGAGAGGGAGATTGTTAGAAGGTGTTATTCTGTTACACGACAATGCGTGCCTTCATACCGCTGCACAGACTAGAAAATGCCTTCAAGAACTTAAATTTGAAGTTTTCGACCATCCAGCGTACAGTCCAGACCTGGCACCTTCGGATTTTTACCTGTTTGGACCACTAAAAGACGCTTTGAGAGGTCAGCGATTCCAAGGCTACGCAGTACGCACACAGCCAAAAACATTCTTTTGTGATGGCATTAGGAAGCTTGTAGACCGCTGGACTAAGTGTATTGAGAAACAGGGAGACTATATTGAGAAGTGATGTGTTTATAATTTATCAGATGTGAAAATAAAATTGTGTAAATAAAAGAGCGGATACTTATTGAATTACCCTCGTGTGTGTGTGGTGTTATATATATATATATATATATATATATATATATATATATATATATACATATATATATATATATATATACACACAGGGTGTTTCAGGAGGAAAGGTCAATATTTCGCGAGGTGATAGTATCGGTCATTGTGAGAAAAGAAGTTCATATGAACATGTGTCTAATTCTGAATGGTTACGGAGATAGAGCTGTTTGAATCTACAAATACAAAAGTATTGTTAATGGTAATCAAGAAAGAGAAACAATTATTGTTTCTAACATTTAATGTTTAAACATTGACATTTTGAATGGTATCAGATACAGATATGACAAATTTGTTACAGTTTACAATACGTTCTCGGAAATCCCACCGTCAACCTCAATGTACTTTGCAACTCGTGTGCGAAGATCGCGTGTTGTTCGTCTGAGTTGATCTTGACGTTCCTTTATGCGGGCAGCGGCATCCAAAATGCGCGTGAGCAATTCGTCCCGTGTATCCACCTTTCTTTTGTAAACTTGACTTTTCATCCACTCCCACAAACAATAATCTAACGGAGAGAGGTCTGGAGACCTTGGTGGGCATTGAATGAGACTACCGCGGGGGGAGGAAGAGCTGCGCGCGCATCAGATTCAAACAGCTCTATCTCCGTAACCATTCAGAATTAGACACATGTTCATATGAATTTTTTTCTCACAATGACTGATACTATTACCTCCCGAAGTATTGACCTTTCCTCCTGAAACACCCTGTGTGTGTGTATATATATATATATATATATATATATATATATATATATATATATATATTCTGAATGGAGAGTAACAGCAATACGATAAATAAAAAATTTTTCCTCTAAGAATTTTCTGAATTCTTATTTGCTTTACCATGTAGTCGTATGTAAGTCTTGAGTAACATATTCCGTGCGTTGCAATAAATATCACAAATGTAGTGTTGTATCCGTAATACGTAGCAGGAGCATTAAGTAGGATAACTCTGTATTCTATAAATCACCCCTGAATTGGCTTCTCTCTGAAGGCTTTATTTATGTATCGGTTTTGGGGAAACGAATAAATTCTCGTGATAAAAGAAAAGTCCCCAAAATGTAAAAACCGAAGAGAGAATTGACAGATATTAATCCTTTCTACTGTCAGGACTCAAATGGCGAACATGTTTTTCTCTGCCCAAACTTCAGTAATATTCATCATTTATATGATTTATTTGTAGTTCGAAATGGGTGTGATGAATTAAGGGACTGGTATGTAATCCTGTTCATAATGAAACAATACGTATAATATGCAATGAATGGAACAGAACTTAAAACGTAGGGATATATGAAAAATATATATAAGCAGAAATTTTATATATATACTGTACTGTATATGAAATCATTATATCTATTATAAATGTCTGTCCGTCTGTTCTATGTTCATTTATACACACGTAAAAGGCCAGGGGTAATCTGCACCAAATTTAGTTTACACATTAAGGGAGAGCCAGGGAAGGTTTCAGCAACACACAGTTTAGCGTGCTCTGTGAGCAGGGGCTCCATCTTGTTGGAAAGTATATCTTTCACCACTAATTCGTCGAATATCAATTAGATAGAGTGAAAGATATACTTTCCAACAAGATGGAGCCCCTGCTCACAGAGCACGCCAAACTGTCACATTCCTTTAGAACGAAACACCGGATTTTATCTAACCCAATATGTGGCCAGCTAGTAGCCCCGATCTTTCACCACTAGATTATGGTGTTTAGGAAGCCCTGAAGTCCAGACTTTACATCCCTGGTACCAATATAAGAGACCTAGATAAACTACGCGAAAGAATTCTGTTTGGTTGGGAGAAGGTGTCTCAATGATATGTAAACAGATGTATTGACCAGTGGCGTCCACGTTTGGAGGCCTGCATTGAGCAGGAAGTGGGACACATCGAGCAACTTCTCAATTAAGACGAACAACATGCTAAGGTAAACACCTATGAAGTTTGGGAGCTCTAGTCCCCTTACTTTTTTTAATATGAAGTTTACCTCTAAGGGGTCACTTTTTACCCACCATATATATATATATATATATATATATATATATATATATATATTGAAGAAGTTCCTACCCTTACTTTCAACACTGTAAATAAAATTAAACTCCAATGTTCGGTTTATGGTGAAATTCTCGATAACTTTGGCCGATTGATTTAAATAAAATACCTAATAGTCCGGTTGCACGGGGTGGGAACCCTGCATTGTTTGTATAAAGCAAATCTTGACATATTTTGAAGGCTTATACCACCCCATTCAAAAATCCATCGAGTGTACACTTGAACCCCGCTTGGCTTTTTCAATATGGCCGCCATTTTCCAAGATGGCCAGCTAAACTGAAAAATCCCATATCCTGGTCAATACTTGATGGATTTTGATGATCTTGGTGTCATTTCTAGGGGTTTTTAGGATGATGAGTCGATCTGGAGGGGCTGCGTCATTTTGAGTCATTTTGACCCACATTCGTCAATACTCAAGGTCATTGGAGGTCAAACGCCCCCAGAAATAAGGAATATCCCATATCCCGGGCAGTCGTGGAGATATTTTGGTGATCTTACTGAAGTTTTTATGGTTTTGGGCGAGACTGAGTAGTTCTATAGGCACATGATAACAGTAGGATATCATTTTGCAACTCCATGGGTCAAGTCAAGGTCATTTGAGGTTAAAGTTTGGCCTTGAAATATGATAATGCCACAGTTGACATCACTGTATTTGTTTTATTTCAGTGACAATTTCTACAATCTAGCTAACTGCTGAGCACTTAACATCTTTTCTGCAGATAAAACCAGATCATAATGCTTAAATGACATAACCCACATTATATGGATATGGATATTCGGATATAAACCACAATTTATGCTGAAATGCAGGGCACATGCATTCTATGGAAGGTTGCAAAGCTACAAGATATGACCTCGTAAGCAAAACAAAGCTCACACCTAGCTGGGGGATTGGCATTGACAACTTTGATGCAGTTATTCACATTAGGTAACCATTTATTGGGGGCAAATATCAAAAGACATGGTTGTGTCAGGATCGTCAGGATCATCAGTCTGCTCTTCGTTTGCGTTTTGGGTCAATGGATTGTTGCAATCCAAGCCGCGGCCACATGCACAGAACATTGTGCAAGGGATTCCGCGTCCCATGCAGCCGCAACGACTCCCCCTGCATGCTGATTGTGATTCATACCCACATCTGATTAGCTTCAGAACTTCATTTGGTGCTAAGCACACTCCTTCACCAACTGTTTTTGGGATGAGAACTCTGTTTGTTTCGTCTCTCTCCCACCCATAATGCACAGGATCAAGTGGTGGTGGGTCAAACTTTATTGCATCGAGCCAGTTCGCCACAGTGTAGTGGGCTCTGAGCACATTTTGATTCAAAGCTTCAGTTGTTGGTGGTAGAGAACATAGTTTGGGTGCAGCAGTTCCCGACTTCCCTGTCTTCTGAGCCCATACTCGCTGACGACACTCAGTAAGAGATGAGGATTTCTTATCCCCACAGCATGCAACGATGAACGATGTTGCCTCTTTCTCGATATGGTCAAAGCATGCATCAATGGACCCCAGCTTGTCTAGCTTCCGACCCTTCTTGGATGTGGCAATGGCAGTGGCTTTGCCGATGCCATGTATTGCTGCAACTGTCACAACCACTCAAAGCGTGTAGTTTGAGGGAGGATTTGTGGGATGATGTCTTTGTGCTGGGTTACAGTTGCTGGGATGTCCACTGGTTTTCTGCCGCGCACTGGAGACTCCATAATCATGGGACATCACTCGTACATTCGGAAGATATATTTGTCTATGTGAGTACGATAAGAAGTGAATTCTTCCTTGTTCTTTTTGCACTCACTCGCGATTTGCTTGCCCAGCTTCTTCACACACTCATTAATATCAACAGATTCTTCACAATCTTTTGCAATATTCAGGTATGAGGCAGCATAGTTTTTGAAAACTAACAACGTAGCGTTACCATCCCCATGTAAGTCTATAATTTCGTCTTTGAAGTAATCTTTAATTTTTACAATGAGCGACCTACGTGACAACTTCTCACCACCTAACTCTTTGTAAAACTTCTCTACTTCAATTGAATTCCATGGTTTCATTTTGTCCTTCGACAATTCTACACACAAAGCAATGAAGGGGCGGTCTTCAGGTTCAACCCCTGACTTATTCTAGCAAGCTCTCTCAACCTCAACATGAAAGGTAGACATACAATCTTTATGGTATCGGGCTTCTTCAGCAGGTAAATCTCCTTTCATGCCCAACAACCTACTGAGTACAACTTGTCCCTGCTCATCATTTTTCAGTTTACACTTTTCTATCAACACATCTTTGTAATTTGTTTTTTTATCACCAAGCTTATCGGTCATAAACCTAGATGCTGGAATGCGGTATTGCACCAGAACTTTGATGTCATATTTCTCGGGTAATATACACTCACTGACTTTCAAACAAAAGAGACAGTGTTTTTTAGGGTCATATACTGGGCCTTCACTGAGAACAGCACTACGTAGTCTTTTTGGCTCCACTGTAGGGGTATCACATTCTCTTTTTTTCATGAATGCTGATAAATTCCGCTAGGACACATAAGGGGAAACAGTTCTTGTGACAACAAAGGATTTTTGCTCCATCTTCCAAGAGAGGCTTTAGTCTCGCTCGAACATCTGGCTGCCCTCTGATGTCGCTGCTCTCTATGATTTTCTGAATCCTCCAACAATTTGAAAGACCTTTCTGACCTCCAGGACAGCTACGCAGGAAATCCTTGAAGAAACATTCGTCTGCAGCTTGTGTAGAACCTGAAAAATAAGAATTTTGTTTACCCATTCTTCAGAGTACAAATTGCATTGAAATAATTTATCCTCAGCAAATGAAAACTAAACAATGCTCACCTGGTATATTCTCCATATTCAGCAGTCAAAAAACAATTTTGGAATCAGCACAACCAAGACGTCATCAAACCACCAGGTGGGCAGCACCATCAGCAATAATCTCAACAACCTGAAAAAAATAAGAGGAATAATTAGACATATTGGAATTCACCTTACCATGGGGAAAATAATCCCTGATTTCATTTTAAACCCTATAGAACTACTCAGTCTCGCCCAAAACCATAAAAACGACAGCAAGATCACCAAAATATCTCCACGACTACCCGAGATATGGGATATTCCTTATTTCGGGGGGCGTTTGACTTCTACTGTAATGACCTTGAGTATTGACGAATGTGGGTCAAAACGACTCCGAAAGTATCTGCAACCCCTCCAGATCGACTCATCATCCTAAAAACCCCTAGAAATGACACCAAAATCATCAAAATCCATCAAGTATTGACCAGGATATGGGATTTTTCAGTTTTGCCGGCCATCTTGGAAAATGGCGGCCATATTGAAAAAGCCAAGCGGGGATCAAGTGTACACCCGATGGATTCTTGAATGGGGTGGTATAAGCTTTCAAAATATGTAAAAATTTGCTTTATAACAAACAATGCAGGGTTCCAGTAAAATCAGGGTCTGTGCTACCGGACTATAAGGGGTTTAGGCCTAACAGCCTACATGGAGGAACTTCACACTCTCAGGGTTACTGAGACATCTATGGCCGACGATCTCCATACGACAGTGGATCCTGAGAACAGCTTCCGCGGTGTTAATTAGTAAACAGCCACGCCCTCGGGTCAAATTGTTTTATATTATTCACAGCCACACCTTCAACCAAACCTATTACGACGCATTGGACCGACACCACGACCATTTCAGCGTAATTTGCCAAGTGATGACGTCATCGTGTCACTTTTTTAGACTATTTTTTTTTAAATTCCACTTTAACTTTTCAGAGGGGTCATTTTATGGCTAACACAGGTTCACCTTTTTAGTCAGTATCGGGTTATGAAGGAAAAAGAAAATAAATTTACTAAGTCACATGTAATAGAGAATTGGAATTTAAACATGTTCAAAGTTAGGTTATTAATTGCAAGACATATTAGATCACTTTAAATTACATCACAAGTCACTTATGAACAGAACAAAAAAAGTTTTAATATAATTTCAATTCCTTTTAACTAAGGAGAGGATATTTCATGGTGACTCGGAAATAAGCTAGAGTCGCCTTACTGATTTGTATTATTAAACAATCTAATTTGAAATGAGATGCATACACCTTTTTCTCTAGACACGATCCAACTCTCGCTCGCTCAACTTTCAGTTTCCTCCGACACACCTCTTTCCTCTTGTCGTCTTTATTTTTTCTCCGTCTCTCTTTGTTTATTTCTCCCATGAGCTGAAAATAACTTAAAACGGTGGTTTTAACAATTATAATTAAATGCACCCATGGTTAATAGGTAGGTTACTTAAAATGACCCTTACTTTTGAGAATTATCGTTCATAATTTAATCTATAAAAATATTTATTCATAATTTCGCGGTCTAAATATATTGTGAATTCGTGGCCTTTGAACATGGACCCCTTAAAATTGGGCCAGATTCGGACCACCATAACGTCATTGGAAGTACAGAAGCACAACTGGATGTAAAAAGCTCATGTGACTAAAACTAGCTGCGGGACAGGCGCACTACAGCACATAGCGTGCGTGCTAACCCTGCTGTACAGTCACGTGACTCCCTTGTACTGGAGGTGAGGGCCCTTTATTCCTGCGCAAGATGCGTAGTAATTCTTGGATGAATTGACGTCATGACGCAAAATAGCCTATATTTTTAAAGTTTTTAATAAAATTCAATCTATGTTTCAGTATCTTAAGATTCAAAGTTTTTAAGATTCAAACTTTACTCAGAAAAGAATATACACAAGTGGCAGAGTTTTACAATTTTTAGATATTCGTTATGACATTAATATAGTCACAGTACTCTCATCTGAATATGCCCTTGGGAGCATGGACGGTTTTTAGGCAGAATTAATGTCATTTAGCTTATTTATTACATAAAAATGGTGACAGTGGAAAGTAATAGTAATAGTGACAACAATAAAATAATAATAATAATAATAACAGCATAATAAAAATAAATACAATATAAAGTTTACAAAATGTTACGTAATTTTAAATTAAATGATTTATTGTATATTTAATAGAAAATAAATGATGCTTAATAAAAATATATAAAAAAGAATAAATTACGAAATTAAAGGTGATGAATGAAATTAGCATATTTTAAATAGTTGATTACAAAATTGATTACTATGGTAAGAATGACAGTAGTGAACTTATACATCAGTAGGAGCTAATGAAGTGCTCTTTTTGTGAATTGCGAAATACATTTAGTCATGAAGCCTGCCTGATATACGGTGCTAGGAATATTCGGTCTTGGAAAATTCGGTCTCGGAAAATTCGGTCTCGGAAAATTCGGTCTCGGAAAATTCGGTCTCAGAAAATTGAAGTAAATCTATGAGCTCAGATAGCAAAAAATATTTAAATCACATTTGCCAGGTATAATGAAAACATAAACGAGCATTTGAAAAGATTTATTAAAGGAATTGTTTTGTTGTTTAAAACGTAAAACTAAAAAAGATACCCTAAATAATGGGTAAAACATAAGAGAATATTCGGTCTCAGAAAATTCGGTCTTGGAAGATTCGGTCTTGAGACTCGAAAAGAAAAGTTGAAATGAAATTAAGCTAATGAACAACAGATTTTAAGAAGGCAATTTTATCACTTTCAACATACTTTTGCGAGAGTATTTCGATGCGCGAATCGAGTGTTTCATATTTTTTTCTTTTTACTTGGCTTCTCTCCTCGTTGCAAATGTGAAATTTTAGTCTGCTTCTAACTGATGATTTCAATGCGGAATGAAATGCTTCAAGGGCATTATTAGTTCGGGGCAATTCTTTTGACCTAACCTAACCTAACCTAACCTAACCGAAATTTCCAAGACCGAATTTTCTGAGACCGAATTTTCAAGACCGAATTTTCTGGACACCCTGATATACATGGGAATTGCATTTCATACATCTGCTCCTTTGAAAGAGAGTGCATTTCCTGCAGATTCTATTATATACTGAGGTTTGTGTATAAAATCACTGTGCAGTCTGGCGTTAAAACGATGGTGTATTTGATAGGGTGGGGGGAGGGATTGCTCTTTGAATGGGTGGTGTATGTCGATTTTTGTTGATAACTTTGAACACACTGACAGCAACACTGAACTTGTATAAATCATTTAGTTTTAAAATATTTAGCTCTTTAAACAATGGGAAAATGTGACTTTGTCTGTTGTTATTATTCGAGAGAGCCTGCAAACATTTCCTTGTGCTATCCCATGCTGTAATACAATATAGTAAATGTGGACCGATGAAGGAATAATATAGGGTAAGGTGTGCGTTTTGAGGAAGAGTCATTTTTGGTTTCAATAATATGAAGAGAAATTTTGATATTTTGCAGTTCATATGTTGTACATGACTTTTGAAATTTAGTTTTTCGTCTAAATTAATGCCAAGTACTTTAATCTCATTTACCCTTGCGAGAATAGTATTCCCAATTTTATTTGACAGTTTGTATTAATGTTTTGTGGTAATAATCATATGAGATGACTAGAGCCCGGATGTTCAGGCAAAATGCCATAAATGCCTTTTCTTGCCTATTTTTTAATATTTCAGTCATTGTGCCTATTTTACAAAGTAATGCCTATTTTGCCTATTTTCAAAAGATTGCGAAAATTCAGTAACGAAGTTTGTAAAAATGTCTGTTTTTATTTAATATAGAATAAAGTGGAAGCATGATTTCCACCTTTGTGATAAATAGAGCCTGGATGTGCAGGCAAAATGTCTTTTCTTGTTTATTTTTTAATATTTCAATCACTGTTTATTGTTTATTTTCAGGAACTTGCGAAAATTCTATAACGAATTTTGTGAAAATGCCGAAGGCTTGTGTGTCCACTGAAAAAAAGTTGAACACTTTTGTCCGTGAATTTGGCAGCGACGTCTTTTCTACCGATGGTTCAGTACTGTTTTGCAAGATTTGTGAAAAAAGTGTGAATTATGAAAAGAAGTACTTTGTGTCGCAACACGTCCAAACTGGTAGACACACAGACGCTGCTCGGAAGTTGAAGCCAGGAAGCAAGAAAACGAACCTGTTGACTACATTTGCTGCATCGTCAAGCCGTCAGTCTTCCTTCTCGCTTGACTTGTGTAAAGCCTTTGTTGATGCCGGAATACCACTGTGGAAGTTAGAAAACAAGTCTCTGAAATCATTTCTCGAAAAGTACACAAAACAACAGATTCCAGGCGAGTCTACTTTGAGGGAGAATTATGTGGAGACGAACTACGCTTTGACGTTGCAGAATATTCGGGAGGGTGTACAAGATAAGAAAGTCTGGATTTCGGTAGACGAAACAATAGATGTAATGGGGAGATATATTGCCAATGTGGTTATTGGTACCTTGGAAGCTGCCATGAAACCGAAAATTTATTTACTAACAACAGAGGAACTACAGAAGACAAACAGTTCAACAATAGCGCAACTGTTCACGACATCACTGGCTTTACTTTGGCCAGATGGCATTAAACATGAAAATGTCATACTCTTCGTGACAGATACGGCGCCTTACATGAAGAAGGCTGCAACGGCACTCAAGGTCATTTACCCGCGAATGCTACATTTGACATGTTTAGGTCATGCACTTCATCGTGTAGCAGAGCAAGTACATGCATCATTTCCTAACGTAGACAAATTAGTTTCGAATGGCAAGAAGATTTTTCTTAAGGCCCCATCACGATGTCAGTTGTTCAAAGAAATGGCGCCGGAACTCGCAATGCCGCCACAACCTATTTTGACGAGATGGGGAACATGGATTTCCGCGGCATTATATTATGCATCAAATTTCGACAAGTTTGATGAAGTTGTAAAAAGTTTCAACGCCGAAGATGCTTCAGCAATTAGCATTGTCCAACAACTGTTACAAGAGAATTCTCTTCGAAATGATCTTGCATTTATCGCTACCTACTATTCAAGGCTGCCAGAGGCCATAACTGCTCTTGAGGAAAGGAATGTGCCATTAGTCGACGCACTGAACGTTTTTGAAACGATGTTGTGGACATTTGTCAGGGGCCTGGTGATAAGAGCAAAGCTATGCGCGACAAATGTTGCCGGGTAATTACTGCAAACAAAGACCTGGAAAAAATTAAAAATATCGGAAAAGTTCTTGATGGAGAAAACGATACTAATACCGGGGATATGGATCCACTGTACGTTTCGTGCTTCAAATACGCTCCTGTTACATCAGTGGAAGTGGAGCGATCCTTCTCACTGTTTAAACATCTTTTGTCTGACAGACGACATGGGTTCACCTTCGAAAACCTAAAGAAAATGCTGGTCATTGGATGCAATCAAGCAGAATAGACTCGAAAAGTATTACAGTATTTGTTTTATTTGTTTGTTTACTATATATTCAAATGTCTAAAAAATAAATGCCTTTTTTTGCTGCCTATTTTGACGTTTTATTTTGCCTTTTTGCCTGCCTATTTTGGACTTTATTAGTGCCTAAACATCCGGGCTCTAGAGATGACTCTGTCAGGTCCAATAAAAGTTTATTAGCACCCACCCATTTATACACATTTTCTAATTGCCTGTTCGTTTCATTAACCAGAGAGTCCGAGTTATGATGGAAAGAAGTAAGTGTGGGATCATCTGCATTTTGTACGCTATTTATGTAGTTGAGAGATAAAAATCGTTGACGTGAATTAGAAATAGCAATGGCCCAAGAATAGATCCTTGCGGGACACTAGTTAGCATCGCCTCGTCGGATGAATTGTAATCTGATTTACTGATGGCGATTTGACAGATATGATTTAAACCAATCAAAGATATTTCCTCTTATTCCATATATGTGAGGTTTATTCAATAAGATTTCATGCAAAAGTGTGTCAACTGCTTTTGACAAGTCGAAGAAGATCTACGCAGTGTGTTTTTTGCTGTTTAAGCTATGATACACATTTTCTAATATGATGTTTATGGCATCTCTTATTGTATGTCCACCTCTAAATCCAAATTGTTTTTCATTTAAAATATCATATTTGATTAAGAATTTCGTAAGTTTATTGTACACTATTTCTTTCAAATACTTTACTAAAAGTTGAGAATACGGAAATGGGGCGATAATTGGATGGAGTGCTTGGGTTTCCCAACTTAAATACAGGGCATACTCTTGCTTCCTTTGGACTGTCTCGGAATATATATATAGTGTTACTGATTCATTCATTAGCTTACTGAATAGTATTGCAATTTCATCAGATACTAATTTGTATATTTTTACCGGGATCGTATTGATGTCAGAATCTTTATTTTTTAGATTTTTATTTGCTAAAGAGATATCGTATGGTAGGATTGGATCAACGAAAAATGAATTTCGATTTGGTTGCGGCATGTATTGTCGGTAGTGAGTGTCTGTAATTGGGATGGGGGCTGCAGTATTGGAGCCGATATTTGCACAGAAGTTGCTTAATAAATTGACTATGTCACTGGGGTTACTGTAAGAATTTCCGCCTTGTGTGAGGAAAGACAGAGGATTTGGTTTCAACTTCTTTGTGTTAATTAACTCTTTTGGATTTGATTTTTGTTTATCAACTTTTGAACAATAATAAATAATCTGCGTTTGCTTTTATAACGACTGCATTAAGTCTGTTACAGTAAATTTTGTATGTCTGTTCGTTAATAATATCAGTTTTCCATAATTTAAGGAGTGTATGCTTGCGTTTAATACTCACAATGAGTGCTGGTGTGATTCATTGGTTATTGTATTTAGTTTTAGATATTACCTTTGATTTAAGAGGAAAGTTTATGTTGAATATATTTTTTATGCAGGAAGGAGTGACCAAGGGAAAGAAGAGAGCCAAAATCAAGGTCCGGGGTTTTCAAGATGTCTAGACACTCTGCGTTTGAAAGATGGGAGGTCATAGACAGGAGGAAAGATGAATTGAGGAAGATTGTTCCAGAGTTGACCGGTTGAGTAGATGAAAAACTGAAAAACCGATTAACCCTTGCATTAGATAGTTGGACAGAAAAGGAATGAGAAAGTGTAGAAAGTCTGGTACTGCGTGCTTTCCTGAAAGGAGGAGGCATGCAGTGAAGAGCAATGTTCGTTATAATAGCAATAGTAAAGAGAGAGTGAGGCAACATTGTGGCGAAGAGAGAGAGGAACTGAAGACAATCAGTAAGAGGCGGGGAATTGGTGATACGAAAAGCCTTTGATTCCACCCTGTCAAGTACGGCTGCGTGTGTTGAGCCATCCCACACATGAGAAGCATACTCCATACAGGGGCGAACAAGATCCCTGTACAGAGACAGCAACTGAGTCGGGGTGTAGAAACCGCGGAGGTGGTACTGCACACCTAACCTCTTAGAAGCTGTTTTAGAAAGAAAGTATATATGATCTTTCCAGGAAAGATCATGAGAAAAGGAAACGCCAAGAATGTTAAGAGCAGAGGAAGGCTTGAGTTGTGTGTTGTTGAAGATAAGGGGATAGTTGTGTGGAAGATTGTGACGAGTAGATACATAGATTGAGGAACTGAATTTTTGAGGCATTGAAAACCACAATGTTTCCTCTGTCCCAATCAGAGATAGTAGAAAGATTAGAGGTCAGGTGCACCATAGCCGTCCTGCGCAAATCATGAAGTGACTGCTATGAGGGACGCTTTGGGAAGCGGGTGGAGAAGTGAAGAGTGGAATCATCGGCATAAGAGTGAATAGGACAGGATGTGCGAATTAAAAGATCATTAATAAATAAAAGGGAAAGAGTAGGTGACAGGACAGAACCCTGAGGAACAACACTGTTAAAAGCTTTAAGAGAAGAACAGTGGCCATCTACAACCGCAGCTATAGATCGGCCAGAAAGGAAATTAGAGATGAAGACACAGATAGAACGATAGAAATCGAAGGAAGGCAGTTTGGAAATTAAAGATTTGTGCCGCACTCTATCAAAAGCTTTTGGTATGTCTAGCACAATAGCAAAAGTTTCACCGAAATCCCGAAAGGAGGATGACCAAGAGTCAGAGAGATATGCGAGAAGATTGCCAGTAGAACGCCCCTTGCAGAACCCATACTGACGATCTGAAAGAAGATTATGAGAAGAGAGGTGTTTAAGAATCTTCCTATTAAAGATAGATTCAAAAACTTTAGAAAGGCAAGAATGAAAGCTGAATGACAGGCCGAATGAAAGCGAACTTCCAGCAGGAAGGAAAAGTACCAGATGAGAGACAAAGACGAAAGAGTTTGCCTCGGCAGGGTGTCAGCACAGAAGCACAGTTCTTAAGAACAACAGGAGGAACACCATACGCCTTCATAAAATTGAGCCCAGATAGGGCAGAAAAAACATTTTTAGAAGAAATTCTAATTTCAGACATAATAAAGTCAGAGGGGGGGGGGGAGGTGGCGGAACAGCACCGGAATCGTCCAGGGTTGAACTGTAAGCGAAAGTTTGAGCGAAGAGTTCAGCTTTGTCAGGAGAAGAGATGGCACCTGAACAGTCGGAACGGAAAAGAGGAAGGAAAGAAGAGGAAGTAAAGTTGTTGAAGAGGTTCTTAGCTAGATGCCAGAAAGAGCGAGAAGAATTAGAATTGGATAGATTTTCACATTTTTGTCGGATGAATGAATTTTTTGCGAGTCGAAAAACAGATTTTGCACGATTCCGGGCAAAATATAAGCTGAGTGAGAGTCAGGAGTTGGATAGCGACGGTACCTTCCGAAAGACTCTGTTGCGGATAGCATTAGAACAAGTAAAGTTAAACCAAGGTTTTTTTTGCATCAGTAGTAGGAATAGAATATACGCCTCCATGCCTGAGAGAATCATCTCCGTGATTCGCTCAGCACACTCGGAAGGGCCCCAGCCACGGAAGCAGTAATCATTCCATGGGAAATCACAGAAGTACTGCCTAAGGGTCTGCTTCTTAATCAGTAGCGCCGAAGTACCAAAGGCGCCTCCTCTTGGAAGGATCCAAAGGCCGAATTGGAACGATAGGACAGGAAACAGATATAAGATTGTGATCGGAGGAGCACAACGGAGAAGAAAGTTTCACAGAGGATGAGAGGTAAGAAATAAATGCTGTACAATCTGCTCTAGGTCATTTAAGATAGAAAAGTTGTAAGCTAGTTCACCAGAGATGTCAGTGAAATGGGAAGAAAGCCAAAAATGGAGATTTCAGCAAAGGTAGAGCGGGAAAGAATGTATTCCATATTATAATCAACACTGAAAATTCCTATGATGCGCGACTTTTGCGCCACCCTGTATATATATATATATATATATATATATATATATATATATATATATATATATATATATAATTATATTATATATGTATGTTCGGGTGGCGCAGAAAAAACGCGTCCTGTTTGAAGAGCCACCGTTCCGTTAATTTGATTAGTAGACATCTGAAAATTTTGCAGTTAAATAAGAACCTATCCAAATAAACCCATAATTTTTGTATAAAAATAATCTAATTACAAACAGAGTTATAGCTCTCTAAACTGAAGGTTCAAAACAATGGCTTTCCGCAGTAAAACATCAACTTTCACTATTATTAAGTAAAATTTGCTTAAAATTAATCGAAACCTACAAAAAAATTATTAAATGCCCGGTTAGGTCAACTGTACGCCCTTGACGATTGGTTAGGTTAAGTCGTGATACTTTCGTTAAAACTAACGAAATATCACAACTTAACCTAACCAATCGTCAAGGGCGTACAGTTGACCTAGCCGGGTAGTCAAATTACCTAACCAATTTGTAGAGCCTCGAGTTTGACGGTCTTGGAGCCATGACTTGGCACGGGGCTTCAAAACCGGCACGACGGTCGCGTAGCCTACAGGCTGCAGGACCGTCGCGACGATTCTGGACCCACTTCGAAATTATCTATATAGAGGGTGATTAAAAAAAATGTTAACACTTATATGGGGGAAGAATTACAGAATTAGGGCTCTGGAAGCAACGTTTGACCGCTTTCATACATACCTAAATATCCGTGGACAGCAAGTAGAGACTGTATGAAGCACTGTTTGCATCACATAAAGTGTTTACACATAAATTGGAAATAAAAAATAAAACCCCATATAAGTGTTAACATTTTTTTGAATCACCCTGTAAATAAAGCTGAAAGCGGATAATGTTTGTTTGTTTGTATATGTGCTCATTCCTGGAAATATTAAAAAAAAAAAAATTGTCGTGCTAGTGTATATATATATATATATATATTCCCTGTTTCTGGAAACTTGTGAATTGGTTTAAACTAGTTGGACTCTGATGATAGAGCCCCATTTTGAGTGAAACCCTTCCTTAGAAGGACTCTTAAATCTTAATCCTTTACGGCGTCCACACAGTAATCATAAATCATTCATGTTAAAACCATTTCCGTTTCTTTCAATTTCCAATTAATGCATCGGTCCCCTTTAAAAGGAGACGCTTTAAGATATTTTTGTTCAAAGATCCTGGTTGGTATGCCCAGAGGGTAATTAGTTTCAAAATAAAGAGTTGGCAAACGTATCTCATTTTCAGGTAGATTTTTTGCTGATTTTTCTGATCTCGAGACTCATTGGGTTTCATTGTGCTTTTAATGTAAATTTCTTTAATTACAGTATATTCGACTTAGGTCGACTTAACCCTTATCTCTTTCAGTGTTATAGTCATCTTAATTCGACACACTTTTAATCACCTTGTATCAAAAGTTTAATTAAATGAAATTATATAAAATCTATTTGATGTTTCGATTTTGCTTGAGCATTATTCTTCTTTGGCATAAGGTCTAAATTTCCGTCGCGTGAATTTTCAAAATTTGTCCGTTTCAAGTTGAGCTCACCTCTCAGTGCTCCAACTTCCCTCGCGCACCACATTTCGAGGAACGTGTATTTTGAATAATTTTTTGTTTGTAATGACGAAAAGGGCAATTAAATGAATTAGCGTTATAATTGTACATATTGGCATTATTTTCTTTTCAAATAAAATGTAGACATGATAGAGAGAAAGTTAAATTAAAAAGTTATTAAAAAACGAAAATCTCACCTATTTATTCTTCTTCCTTTTTTTGTAATATTTAAGTAGGTAAGCCTGCATTTGTATGTCCGAAATTGTATATCAATTTTATCCTAAATTTTAAATTCATATTGTTTTCACAAAAAAAAATTAACCCTGTATATATATATATATATATATATATATATATATATATATACATTTTAACTGCAAACAACACACAGTATAATTAATGTAAAGAACGACGCTTTTGTAGAAGAACGTCCGCACAAGATGGGGAGAGAGAACGAGCAAATGAAAAATGAGGCACCTCCCAGGAATCGAACCCGGGATCATCCAATTGCCGGTCGGATATGCTAACCACTGCACCACAGTCCCCGATCAGTCACAACTCGTAATTCTCGTAATTTCTTTACATTAATTATACTGTGTGTTGTTTGCAGTTAAAATGTATATATGTACGGCATGAGAAGGTGCCCCCTCAGGGCATTTGATTCCGCTCGTATGTAGGAGAATTACGAGTTGTGACTGATCAGGGACCTCGGTGCAGTGGTTAGCATATCTGACCGGCAGTTGGATGATCCCGGGTTCGATTCCTGGGAGGTGCCTCATTTTTCATTTGCTTGTTCTCTTTCCCCCATCTCGTGCGAACGTTCTTCTACACAAGCGCCGTTCTTTACACACACACACCACACACATATATATATATATATATATATATATATATATATGTGAGAGAAAACTTGTTAAAATAATGCATTTTTAAATTAGAAATTGTTATTACACAGTTCAATTTTCATTTAAAACTTCATGTATGAGATAGATTAAGTTTATTTTTATGACTGACCTATTTTTATGACTGGCCTAGAAAAATGAATGTTCAGATTACCATTACTAATGTAGGTAATTTAACAGAGTTGACGTATGCAATTTTAATAATAAGGTTTTTATTATTAACTGTTGATAATGTCGACACCGAAAAATATTTCACCTTCAGAAATGCAGATAGAACTCACGGGGTAATGGTCTCAAATTAGTGGGGTAAACATTTTAATTCTAATGAAGCTAAACATTTTTTCTTTGATCGTATACAGTAGTTAATTTGTGGAATGGATTGCCAGCCAGCGTAGTTCAAAGTAATTCGGTCGATTCCTTTTAAAAGAGATTAGATGCTTATCTTGCTTTAAATTCCCAGTTGGAAGCATTTGTAGCGCGTAGAGAAGTATTGTAGAATTTTCACTCGGATTCCCTCCTCTTTACTTTAAAATTTTCACTTACGCTTTAAATTTCTTTCCTTTCAACCACTTTGCTTTAAAACTTTCACTTGATCTTAAACTTTCTTACATCTTTTAACCTTCCTTCTTAGACAGCCTCATAGGGACCAGCCGGTCTGTTGCTATTTGGTGTCCTTTGTATTCCTTTGTATTCTTTCTTAGAGTGGACCTTAGGATTTTTTTTTATCTTGTAACTAATACAAATATTAAAGTTTCAAACAGATTAGTTAATATTCAAACAAATTTCAGCAAACTATAAAGTCGAACACTGTATGCGAAAACTTATAACAATATTCAAGCAAAGTAAAACTACTCCCAAGTATTAACAATTATTTACACGGAGGAGCGTTTTTCACCACAATATCACAGCCAGGATTCATCGAAAAGAAGCAGTTCACATCTTATTGTATATAATTCTAAAAATTTAGGAGAACAATAATAAAAATGACAACCTATTGTACAAGGACTCATTTATACATGACGAATCAGTGCCTTTAATTTCGGCAGTTGCAGCGAAATATTTACTGGTACCTCTTGGAATTGAAGTACCTTTTAAAACTGTCTTCTGAGTATTTTGTTTAGAAAAATTTAACTTCTTTTATAAAGTAAATTCGTCTCTCAGAAACTACGTAGAACGTTTGTTACGTTCTGTAACCTTGTTTAATCTTGGTTTCGATTCCGCCTGAATTGTTCATTCTGACGAAGGTCAAGCTCGTCACTCCACCTTAGACCTACAGTTTAACGTGGAATCCGAACTACGTCCCACCAGCAGCCCAGCGTCTTAAGCACTAGGCTACCCAGGGTAACCATTTATCTACCAACCAATTTTTTTTATTGTGTGAAAGGATGAACAGCTGGGATTTGCTGCGCGCCGTCTGCCGTCACCGGGTCTCGATCCCGGGGCCGATGGATTTGTAGTCAGCGACGCTAACCACTACACAACGGAGGCGCGTAGGTGTAGGTGTGAAAATGCTTATATTTTAATTACAATTTTATAATACAGCCCTTGAATGTGGATGCTTATATTTCAATTACAATTTTATAATACAGCCCTTGAATGTGGTCATCCTTCTTAAGTTATACTAGGAATTAACATAAAATCTTTATATCATTTATAAAAAAAACTATACGAGAATATAAAGAGATGGTTTATATGTTTTATGTTCCCCAAACTGAAGAATGTTTGGTCACTAAAATTTAGTTTGAAGGAGGTTACACCTATTTGTTTTATACAACATATGGATTTTTCTTTGTTCAACGTATAGACAGAACACACACACACACACACACACACACACACACACACACACACACACACACACACACCACACACACACATATATATATATATATATATATGAATAGATTGTAGGATTATAGGAATAGATATAGGAATAGATTGTACACACCACTCGACCAGGAAAGTATTCCGGGGGGTACGTTAGGCAGGAGACAGAGAGTGCTAGAACTCCCGTTTCTCCTGTTACTGTCCTCCTTAGCTGATCTTTTTCCGTGTCTCGTCTAACCTGTGAGCAGTCCAGCATACTCTCAGACATACGCTTCTCCCTATATTCCTTACTAAGCATACATGCATCTTACACACTACACATTTTTTTCAAAATTTAAAAGAAATAGCATAGTTTTAACAGCCTTGGAGAACTTGATTCCGGCTCTCTCTTTTTCCATTTATGGGAGGTCATTTTTGCGGGTATTCGCCCTTGGTGTCTTCTTTCTAAATAAAAAAAAAGCAAATTTTTATAAATTTAAATTAGGAATAACAACAATGAACCTGTTCAAAAGGTTCCTTACTTAAAATTCTGGTTGTACAAATGAAACTATACATGATTATCTTTGGTATTATAAACTCCATAACCCCCAAGATTAATAAAAAATAAAATCTCTCATTTTTTTTGTCTGATTTTAAAGAAAATGTAAGCAAAATACATATTATTCCTTTTAAATATTTAAGAAAAACTTTAAAATATTTCTGCAATAAATACAGGGTGTTTCAGGAGGAAAGGTCAATACTTCGGGAGGTGTGAGAAAAAAAGTTCATATGAACATGTGTCTAATTCTGAATGGTTACGGAGATAGAGCTGTTTGAATCTGATGCGCGCGCAGCTCTTCCTCCCCCCGCGGTGGTCCCATTCAATGGCCACCAAGGTCTCCAGACCTCTCTCCGTTAGATTATTGTTTGTGGGGGGTGGATGAAAAGTCAAGTTTACAAAAGAAAGGTGGATACACGAGACAAATTGCTCGCGCGCATTTTAGATGCTGCTGTTTGCATAAAGGAACGTCAAGATCAACTCAGACGAACAACACGCGATCTTCGCACACGAGTTGCAAAGTGCATTGAGGTTGACGGTGGGATTTTCGAAAACGTATTGTAAACTGTAACAAATTTGTCATTTCTGTATCTGATACCATTCAAAATGTCAATGTTTAAACATTAAATGTTAGAAACAGTAATTGGTTTCTCTTTCTTGATTAGCATTAACAATGCTTTTGTATTTGTAGATTCAAACAGCTCTATCTCCGTAACCATTCAGAATTAGACACATGTTCATATGAGCTTTTTTTCTCACAATGACCGATACTATCACCTCCCGAAGTATTGACCTTTCCTCCTGAAACACCCTGCATACTAAGAGCGTAAATTATATTACTGAAAAAATTATTGAAAACGTAGAAAACATTTTTTCAGATCCTTCTGATGAAATTGTTTCTAATCCTAAAGAATTTGCAAAAAATAACTGACGAGAAATGTAAGGAATTTAATGGAAATTTTTTTAAAAATTACAACAAAATTTACAAAAAAAGTAATATACTGTAGATATTAAAAATAAAACGGTTATAATAATAATAACCGTTGTAAAAATATCTGAAGAAGGAATGTATTATATTATTAATAATTAAAATAATAATATTTCCTTTGATATTTCCTTGTTTAATATGGTTTTTAAATAATTATTATACTGTTATTATTATTATTAATTTCTACAGACATTATATAATTATTTATCTCGTATAAATTTCCTTCATCTTTAAATTCAATATTATTAAATTTGATTCATCTTTAATATTTTATTTTATTTTTATCAGTTATCTCATTCCCGACTATATTTTATAATGTCTCTATTTCATCTTCAACGTCATTCATTTAACACTTCTATCGGTTCATTCTCGCTTAAATCATACTTGAATAACTTGCATCGATTTCTCATTTTCAGTATCACAAGCTGATTCAATCGGTATACCTCCTTCATTGAGATTAATGTTAATAGCTTTATTAACAGTATAATACTGAGCTTCATAATATTTAACACTACCGGATATGGTTCTCCATCATCCCACACCTTTACTTTATTTATTTATCAGTATCTTGAGAAGTAAACGTAATTGTCTTTCAGAAGAAGGTCCTTTCATTCTTAATACAAATGGAAAATTTTCTTTTTCTAATTTATTATTCATTTGAAAACGTATTGTTTCATAATTTGTAGCAAGATTTTCTGTTATTTATTTTATCAACAAGAACAACCAATTATTGTTTAATAATTGTGTGCAAATCTTTCTGAAGAGTTACTGCAGCGGTATTATTATAAATATATTCACTTCTTTCTTTTAAATTTCCTACAGCCTTTATAATGTGATCGTCTTCAGATTGTTATGTCATTAATTTTTTATTAATGATTCCTAAGGCTTTCTGAAAGTCAATGTTCTTAACACTTTTTTTATGCAAATCAACAATTTGATTTGATATATTCTCGGCATATATTATAGTTGTTGTTAAGCAGGAAACGAGGGGAGAAGGGTGAATGCTCGCAAAAAACTCCCTGATGGAGGAAGAAGAGAATCAAAGTCCAAGGTTTTCGAGGTGTCTAGACACTTTGCGTTTGAAAGATTGGAGGTCATAGACAGGGGAAAAGATAGACTGAGGAAACTTGTTCCAGGATTGACCGGTTGAGTACAGTAGATGAAAGGTCGAAAATACCGATTAACCGATTAACTCTTGCGTTAGAGAGTTGGACAGAAAAAGAATGAGAATGTGTCGAAGTCGGGTATGCATGCTCTCCTTAAAGGAGGAGGCATGCAGTCAGAGAGTTCAGAACAGCAGTGTCCGTTAAAATAGTGATAGTAAAAAGAGAGTGAGGCAACACTGCAGCGAAGAGAAAGGGATTGAAAACAGTCAGCAAGAGGCAGGGAACTGATGAGACGAAAAACATTTGATTCCACTTTGATATATGTTTTATTATGACTTTTATAGTTTTGCATGTCTACTAAATCCGCCTGCCAATAACCACCAATACTAGACACTAATACTTTCCTCGTGTTAAACTTATCTTTTATAGATTTGTGTGATGGATATGCATTCTGACAACCTAAACATTTTTATACTACTTTAGAAGATAATCCACTTTCTATCTAAATCATTTATACTCGAATATCCAGTTTGAGGATGGTAGTATAGTTCCTTTAATCGATAATCAGTATTTACATGTTTTTTGACACACCTTATTCGAATCTAGATCTAGTTTTCATACCCATAATACCCCTACGCTTTATTTCTGTCTTTAGTACTTTTGTTCTTAAGGTAACTAATATCATGTTCTTTACTTGCTTTATCTAAATTAGTGACTCCTTGACAACCTTCTTTTAATCTTTATTGTACTCTCGTGCCTGGGTCGCAGTATGAATATTCTCCAGTATTTTTAAGTGATCCACCTGGAACATCTTCTGATGGAACGTGATTCGGTAAACTCAAGTGCATTTCGGGTAATGGAAGGTTTTTTTTACACTGAGTTAAAACGTCCAGAACCCTGCTTTAAATTATTGATATACTTCTGATTTTTTTGTAGTTAGCATTGCTGTGGTTGGTAATTGCTGACGATTCTAATAAACTTAAGATCTGTATTATATATTTTCATTTATTGTAAGAGAAAAAATCTTTTGGAGCTATTGAAGAATAGGGACCCCAACCTTCTTTAGTTAGCTTTATAAGGCTAACTAACGAAAATATCATGACCTAACCTAACCAATCGTCAAGGGCGTACAGTTAAACTAACGATTGGTTAGGTTAGGTCGTGATATTTTCGTTAGTTAGCCTTATAAGCCTAACTAAAGAAGGCTGGGGTCCCTATTCTTCAATAGCTCCAATCTGAATCTTTTATATTATTATGTAACATAAAATTCCTTTAATAACGATATAAATTTTATCTTTAATGACTGTTAGAAGTAAACTGAGTTTTTATTTTTCCAGATTCTTTGCAGGTTCCTCGAAGTGTTTGGTATTTTTAGGTGCAGAGCCGGATTTAGACGTGTGGAGGCCCTGGGCAGCCTCCATGTGGAGGCCCCCCTACCTTAGGGGAAGACATAATTGAAGTCATCCCTAAGATTCATAATATAATTAACATACATACACTTTCAAAACATCGTGCACTCTTGTGTCTGTCCATTCCACTCATTTCTGCAAAAAATGAAAGCCTCGGGTTACTCGGGTATTCCATTATAGTGAGAGTAGGCCTAAAAGAGTAATAAAAACAAAATAATAATCAGTACACAACAAATAGTAATTGGTAAAAGTTTATGTACTACAGTGGTATTGGATGCGCGTGTTTTTTTGTTGATCATCTATCGGGTTTTTCTAGTTTCGGGTTTTTTCTATTTTGATAATGGCTTGTCAATATGTGGAGGCCCCCAAGATGTGGAGGCCCACGGGCAGCTGCCCACTTTGCCCACTCCTAAATCCGGCCCTGTTTAGGTGTCTTAATTTTATGTACATTCTCAGTATCTGTTATCTTTCTTTAGTTGAAGCAGCAACTTATCAAATACATAGACGTGTTCATAATCTAACTATTTTAGTTTGAGTACATTATTAATAATGTGATTTTTTCCTTAATATGAACTCTACAATTTGGTGATAATGAAATATGATGTTCCTGACTGTTGGCTGTTGTATCATTCTAGTGCACTGGAGTGTTCTCCATTATTTATTATAACTTAATATAAGTAAAAAATAAATTTTTATCTCGGATTTATTAATATTAATTTAACTTAATACCTAAAACTACTTAAGTCTAATACTTAAACCTAGCTTAACCTAACACCTAAACCTATTTCTCAATACTATAATGACTGAGTGTTAGTGTTTTTATTTTATTGTCTAATATATTTCATTTATCATTATTATCACACAGTGCCACTTCATTTTTTGCGTGGTATATACATTACGGTTTTTGCTTTGTATAATATTCATAGGTCTTTATACTGTCTCTTCTTGAAATAATGCTCTTTTAAAATCTTCTATGATTAATGTTTATTCAGTGATTTTTCTCTTAATTCCTTTAGCTTTCTTTTCCTCTTTTTGATATGTTTTGAATGCATATAATTTAGTTGTTAATCCAACAAATTATGTGATCGGTTTACCCGCTGTCTCATCTTTAAATTTTCCTAATACTGTCTTATTTATTTCCTGAACAGAGGATATGACATTCAGAATAATCTGATGTGTGAAATAAGTTTTATCTTTTTCATATCTTTTTGTACATCTTTGGTTTGTATGTAATAACCAGTGGTGGAGAAAGTAGCTAATGGAAAAAGTTACTTGAGTAAAAGTACTGTTACTCTGAGAAAAACTTACTCAAGTAAAAGTAGACGTACTCTTTCTTCACGTTACTTCAAGTAAAAGTAAAAAGTAACTAGTTTATAAAGTACTCAAGTACTCGGAATAAAAAGTACCTTTGCAATATTTTTTTTAAGAGTTAAGACATATAGTACAGTAGTGACAATACTGTACTCATCAAATAAAAAATAAAATTAAATTATTATTATTATTATTATTATTATTATTATTATTCATTCGTCAGCCAGACTCTGTACTGAACGGACGCATTTCCTGAGTTCTCTGATATTGCTTCTACTTTTGCATATTGCTAATAATTTTACTTTTGGAAAGTTTTGAATTTTATATACTTGTGTTTATATTCACATTGTTATTGTTAAGTAATTGAATATTAGTGGTTTTTAGCGATTTAGAAGTTTTCATAGCGTGCCGGCTTAATTTAATTTAAACTTGTGACAGTTATAAACTAATTTAACCTGCGCGATGCCATCGCAGAAAGCGTCGTGTGTTAGATGTGGGATAAACCAGTGGTACACGGATTTTAAAGATTAGAACGGCGGTCCTATGGCGATTACCGAGAGATCAGTTTGTTTCTTTTGCGATTTAAGGGAGGAAATAGTTGACATAAAACGCAGTGTACGTGAGGTAACGGAAAGACTTGCAAAGCTTGATGAGGGCAGGGGTAGGGCTACGGTTGACGAAAGCCGAAGCAATACTAACGTTGAAGACGTTAGTAATTTGAAGGGTGAGGTGCGTATCCTAGTTTCTAGTTTAGGTAGCTTGTCGGGAAGGTTGGATAGAGTTGAGGAAGGAGTTAAAGTTGGTCCGAGATTAGTAGATGGGGAGGGATTTAGAGAAGTTAAGGGTGGAGCTAGGCCGCGTACGTTAGGTGATAGGAATCGCCACCCCCTATCGAGGTTTCGAACCCTTTCGCCCATTTGGAAAGGAACGTGAATGAGGGGGAAACTGTTTTAATTGGGGACTCTTTAGTGCGCCATATGGACACAGAGTTCGTTGAACGGCATCCAACCAAGAGGAGGAGGGTCTGTCTGTCTTAACCCCCTACTCTTTCCTTTCTCTCGGGCTAACCTTAGAGTGGATCTTAGGGTCTTTGTTAGCCTTAGCTTTTGTAGATCTGTAGATCATCATCTTTAGTATTATGACAGGATTTTTAGCTCGATTATAACAAGCACCAGCACTTCATTTCCGACAGAAGCAATACTCTTCATAACTTGGAATAATGATAATAATAGTAATTTTTTTTGTTCTCTGATATATCTAGAAAGCATACAATAGGTGTACAGAGAATAGCATCGTCCTCGGCAAAAAAGCAATGTATTTCGGAAACGAAGCGGTTATGGATTTATGTTCATAGGAACTTTTTTTTTCACTTTGACGTCCTGAATATGTATACTAATTTATGAAACATAATAACATAATTTGATAACACCTTATGTGTGTGTGTGTACACACACACACACACACACACACACACACACACACAATATATATATATATATATATATATATATATATATCAGGTCATCCCATAAGTAATGCCGTTTTTTACGATAGATTAAGTTTAAACTAGTCCTACTCGGTTTAAGCATAAATTTTCCGAAGGTTATATCTAAGAGGAGATCTATCGTGTTTCGTCATAAACATGGCGGTATCAGAAGAGCATATCAGGCATATAATGCTTTACGAGTTCAAAAAAGGGAATAGTGCTACTGAAGCAACGCGAAACATTCAGGACGTTTATGGCAACGATATTCTGCATGTGAGGAAATGTCAAAGATGGTTTCAAAAGTTTAGGAATGGTGACTGCTGTTTGACAGATGCAGCACGCTCTGGACGCCCTGCTGAGTTTGATGATGACCTGCTGTTAGCCGCACTTGAAGAAGACTGTTCAACAACTGTCGAAGAATTGGCCCAGAAACTCAATTCATTCCCGTCCACCATCCATCGACATTTGCAACAACTCGGAAAAGTGCCTAAGTTAGGAAAATGGGTGCCACATGAATTGTCGGTCGACAATCTGAGGGTGCGGGTAAATATTAGCACAGCTCTTCATTCCCTGAACTCCAAGATCCGTTTTTGCACCGTTTAGTGACTGGTGATGAAAAGTGGATACTGTACCAGAATGTTAAGCGCCGTCGACAGTGGGTTTGTGCCGGAGAACCAGCGACACCACAGCCAAAACCAAATCTTCACCCTCGGAAGGTGTTGCTTAGTGTTTGGTGGGATAAAGGTGGTGTAATACACTTTGAAACCTTACCACACAACCAAACAATCACCGCTCAAGTCTACTGTCAACAACTGGATCGATTGAACACTGCACTAAAAGAAAAGAGACCTTCTTTGGTTAATCGGAAAGGAATCGTGTTCTACCACGACAACGCACGTCCTCATACCGCTCGGATCACTTCTGCAAAAATTGAGGAGCTTGGGTGGGAAAACTTCCACATCCTCCATATTCTCCAGACCTTGCGCCTTCAGATTATCATCTCTTCAGGAGTCTGCAAAACTATCTTGACGAGAAACAGTATACTTCTTTAGATGACCTGCACACCAGTCTTTGTACGTTTTTTGCCTCAAAACCGCCTGAATTTTATAAACATGGCATTGAAAAGCTTGTAGGACGTTGGCAGTGTCATTGATGCTGATGGAAAATATATACTAGATTAAAAAGTTTTAGTTGAGTTTTTTTTGTCCTTCAAATTCTGATCTAAAAAACGACATTACAGTACTTATGGGATGACATGATATATATATATATATATATATATATATAATATATATATATATATATATATCAATTAATTATGAAAAAGAAATTTTTTTTCTCTCGGGTTTTAAAGATAGTAAATTAAATTTGATTAGTTTACTACTTTCTCATCGTGCTCATTATGCAGATGAGGTTGCATAAGTTCATAATAGAAATTACATTAATGTTCGTTCCAAAAGTTACTTAAAATTAATTATCTGTCGTCGGCTTGTGGCTTCATTTCTTTTCCTCGAGTCTCTCGTTGAATGCCGAAAAGATGGAATTTGAAATTTTAGCACTTTTTGAGAGTAACAGAACAATGTTGATCTCTACAATGTCGACGTGCATAATGTATAATACAACAATAAGTTGTAATATTGCTATTATTATTATTGTTGTTGTTACTATTGTTTTCTATTGTACTTGGGAATGCATTAACTGTCGTACTATTATATATACACACACACACAGTATATATACACACCTCGTCCAATATACGTGTTAATGTATGTTATTCTTTGTACACCTATTGACTTGTATGCCTCATACATGTAGTAAAGAACAATAAATTATTATTATTATTGCTATTCTTATCATTATTATTATTATTATTATTATTATTATTATTATTATTATTATTATTAGTGAATAAATGGAATGTCAGAAAAGTACAGTGTGATGTGTTTAAGATAACTGTATTTTCGGTAATGAGATTACGAAATTCTTCGAATGCAGTTTATTATGAATTAAATGTCAGAAACCCACCACGTTATAAACTAAGAATCTTATTTCTACCTAAGATGAAGTTGATCCAGATCGAATCTAACTTCTTTAACTCAAAAAATTGAAGTTCAGAAGCCTACAGTATTTTTTGTATAAATCTATTTAGTAATGTTTACCTATATATACCACTTGTACCAAAATTTAAAAATTTACAATTTCATACAAGATGTTTGATGTGTGTGTTATTGTCTATCGTATTCGCTTTACAACATGTAAAATTACTTCTTTGATTTAGCGCCAAATCAGAGACTGAGCATTGATCCGACCACGCCTTTGATGTTCCTTCAAACATACTGTAGTTAACAAGCAAACAGAACAACAGAAATCATTCGAAAGCATCTTGTTTTGTTATAAAGTTACATGAATGGTATTTATAATTAGAATTTAATATAAAATGCCAAATGAGTGTTTGAAATTAAATGTTTTTATAATTTAGATTTGAAATTTAATTGTCAGAGTTCATTTTTCTTTGAATTTAGCACTTAAATTTAACACAATTTATTGTAGTTTAATAAAGACCTTGATTATATTTGCAAGGTCAGTTCACCATCCTTAGGAAGGGCAATTACTTTATAAATATTTTCATGCGTCCTGCATTGTAAATTCATATATATTTATGATAATGCACTCAAGATATGGTTCTTACAGATGTTTCCCTCTGGATGTATTTGCAAGCAAATTATGGTACTTGTTCTAAAAGTTATGGCCATTATATAATATAAATTACACTGTAAACATGGAAGTTCCTAAAGCATTGAAGTCAAAGTACCTACATGGGCTTTCGTAACTTTAATGTTCCAAGTAATAAAGATTTCCTAACGTTAAATGTGTAGGTTCCCTTTTTTATATAGCCTTTTGGTATATTGGATATTGGATCAAAAAGAGGGACCTTTTCCAGTTTGTGTACCGTTTTTCATATAATTTATTTATGCTTCTTTTCAGATAAAAAATGAGTGATCAAAAATGAGTTCTTGATAACATAACCTAACCTAACCTAACCTAACCTAACCATTTCCGAATGGTCCTTGAATAAATAATTTCAATCTAAAAATGTTTACTATGCTGTATGTAATGTACTGTAGAAAACGGTACATAAACTGGTAAACGTCCAAAAAGAGAGTCAGTAAGTCCTGGTTAGCGTCTATGTGGTCCCCTAATCTGGAGTCTAATTCTGAGAGGAACCTTTCCTTCACCTATTTTGACATTACGAGGGAATCAGAGGATTTAAAAAGTTCATGTCATACAAAACTTTACTAGTTATAGTATATGAGATGAATATCAAACATCTTTATCTTTCTGTGTGTGTGTGGTGTGTGTGTGTGTGTGTGTGTGTGTGTGTGTGTGTGTGAAGATGAGAACGAGAATGATGGGAACATTCCTTTCAACTCATTTTATGTACTTTTTTTTTTTCTGGCACAGTTCGGGCAGTTTCTTTCCCCAGCGATCGCAAAATAGTTAAAACTGATATCATGAGAAAGGAATACAAAGACAGAATAGTTACCCGATGTATTCTCTGATAATTTCTGAATACAATTGGAGCGTCTATTTGGCAAATTATATAGGAAAATGCAGAAGGCACTTTTTGAACCCGCTCAGGAAACACAAAGAAACCTTTCAGAGTAACAACTAACCGTTGTTCATAAGAATCCATTCCAAAGCCTATGACCATTTAGCCAACAACAACTTCAGAATGTCCGGCTCTGCCAATGTTCTCATAAATCAATACCGATCAACTCTGAACGAAAATATCTTCAATAGACGTCTCTCCTTATTTTAAAATGATAATACAACATACGAACTAATACAATAAATAAGTATAGTTGGTTGCATTTAAGGGTTTAATGGTTGTTGCGCTATTTGTATAATGACAACTTTATTCTACAGGGTGTCCATAAAGTCACGCATCATAGGAAAATACATTTATTGTGTTTATTTATTTGTTCGAAATGATTCCCACCAATCAGAAAACATGTTTGTGAAAGAAAAAGCAGGTTTCTTTGAATGTTCCTCAACATATTTGGCCTGATGGAGACAGAAATAAATAGACATTGCTTATGTTCCTATGATGCGTGACTTTATGGACACCCTGTACTTTAAATATGTATATTTACTGTTTTAATTTTTACAGTTCTTAGTTTCTTGTATTTTAAAATAACTTTAACTTTCAATTATCGTTTTTTACTTAATCTTAATCTTTAATTCTTACTTTTTTGTATTTTAAACATCTACTTTTATATAATGGTAATTTTAAGTACAATTTACAAAGACTCCCAAATGATGGGTGTAGAAATTGCCCAAAACGCGTTGGAGGAGGTAAACGAAGGAAAGTGTTCGGTTTTGAGGTGACTACCTCAGTCCTCAGGTGAAGTTGAATAATGTCTTGGGTCGTTTAACCTCTTTCATAACGGCAAAGATCTTGTGACAGAGGGAACCTACAGCTTTAGGTGGAATCCGAACCACGGTTTGCTACATCGTTTGTACGGAAAAGATGACCACCACTCCAACTACTGAACAAATCCAACATCGTTTAACCTAGCTGATCATCAAGCTGAATAACTGGTTGATCTGGATCATCTACATCAGATATTTCAGAAATAGAAGAGTCTGTCTCTGTCACATCTTGCTCTGCAACCACTATTTTTTGTTTCTCCAGTAGCTTTGTTTTTTTCACTTACAGTATGTATACTAGTTTTCCTGCCCGGTCCGCTGTAAGTCTGTTTCTTTTTGCTGATTCCCAACGTGTCTTGACTGGAAGCGTTAGAGTTTTATTTTGTTTTCTTCTCTCTGACATTTTTGTAGGGGTGCTCTCAATCCATGGGTAATGGGTATATTTAAAATCTCTTAGTTATTAGTCTATTCACCTTTCATGAATTCCACGTGAATCGTGATAATAAAGTTATTTTTAAAAGTTCAAAAAATCTTGTCAACTTGTGTATCATTTTTGAAGAGCAATCGATTCTTCACGTTTGTCAAGAATAAAGGATATTTTATACAAGATACTTATATATTGTTCTTTGTTAAAATCTCTTATTAGGCTATTCAGCAAGTTGTTATATGGTTTTGTAAGCATTCTAGTGAAAAAAATATCCACAAAGAGTAAATTGAGGCCATGCGCTACACAACCATAACACTGCAAAAATGGGTAGGCTATTCCTCTTGGAGAATCTTCCATGCTGCCTTCAATGTTACTAGCATTATCTGTAACTAGCGGAGCGACCCGGCTTTGCCCGGGTGGAAGTTCAACGCTTGCAGAGAACCCGCCCTTCGTGCGGGTAGCAAAAATATCCCGCCGTACTATTCAATTAACCGGGCATTCAATAATTTTCCCGTAGGTTTCGATTAATTTTAAGCAACTTTAGAATGAGACGTGAATGTAACAATGAACCAACTGGTTAGGTTAATTGAATGCCCGGTTAGGTCAACTGTACCCCCCTTGACGATTGGTTAGGTTAAGTCGTTATATTTTCGTTAGTTTTAACGAAAATATCACGACTTAACTTAACCAATGCAATGCCTTAACCGGGCATTCAATAATTTTCCCGTAAGTTTCGATTAATTTTAAGCAAATTTTACCTAATAATTTTTTCTCTCGAGGGGCCGTTTCCGTGTTTTAGGGTGGTGGAGGAGCGAGTTGCTTTCTTGCGCTCTCCACCGTACATAGCCAGGCACGCCCGGCTCATCTGGTACTGTCCTGAGCCAGGCATCCAGTCTTTTCTTGAAGACTTCAACTTTGAAAAGTCTTGGCCCCCTGACAACCAAGCTATTTTCCTTCAGGGTTGAGGAGGTCCCTTGTCGGGCCTTTAATTTGGGAACACTACACATTCTGCCTTTCCTATTTTCCAGTGTTGTTTGAATGGTAATTGGGTTTAGTTTTAGGTTTGGTACCAGTTTTTCGATCATTTTCCATATGTAGATTATGATGTACCCCTCTCTTCTTCTTTCCAGTATATATATATATATATATATATATATATATATATATATATATATATAGTTGTTAACCCCTCCGTCTACGGCCCGTGTTGGTTCGAAGTCGACGGGGGTTCTAGTTAGGTGGCAGCAACGGATGTGTGTCTTGAAGTAGTTTTCTTCTATATTACTCTCCGAGTTCTTCTATAGTGGCTCGGAGGACTCTGATAGACTTACTCAAAATGCTGAAGGTTCCGGATTCTTCTTATAGCGTATCCGGAAAGTTTAATGACTAAGTTCTTCTGAAGAGAGCAAGGCTCGAAGGATAAGGTAAAAAACTAGCTTCAACTGTAATTTTACTGTTAAAATGTACAGGTAGTGCTCAGCCTCTGAATTAGCTTCTGAATGACAATGGAATAATTTTAGTGGGTTTATATACCCAAAAACTGCTAACATTATTATTATTAAATGCTAAAAAGGCTGTATTATTTTTGCACAATATTTGAAAATAAGTAAATTTTTTAGCTGTGGTAAGGCTGGAACGAGTAAACAAAATATTTGAAGACGAAACCATATTTTTATCTTAAACCGCGACTTTTCAGATCTGATGTTATCATGATCTGCCAAGTTAACTAAAAGTGGAAATCGGACTATGCATCTTTACACTAAAATATGCATACGAGTGAAATTTTAAGGTTTAAGATGTACAATTTTAATGCTTAGGCAAGACATGATCTCATTGTTTATAACGAAAGAGAGTGTATACAAAATGTGAACATTGCAAAACTTAAACAGGATTCCTTATTAAGCGAAATCTAAAAAATGATTATGAGATTTTAAAAAACAACAGGTCACCAATTATTTAGCAAAGTAGAAAGCAAATCAAAAATTTTATCCAAACTCGCGTTGGGCGATTTTGGTCCTTATGTAAAAATGAATACACACACGTACATACATATGAGTATAGGCATTATATAAGTTAAGTATATAAGAATATACAGGATTATATAAATACATGAACCATATAACACATGAATTTTTAAAAATGGATACTTTTTCTTACAATGGATACAGAGACTATATAAATGAATACAAGAATTACATGAAGGATAAGATAATATAGGAATATGGGAATTATTTATGGTTCATTTTTACAGGGCTCTTCTCTCTAGAATGATATTAATATATAACGTAACATCCTAACTAATGCTAACTAGATGATAACTATTGGTTTTATAATACAGATTTATATATACAACATAAGTCGGGTGGTTAAGTCTAGTTCACGTGGTCTGGGTACGCACTCTTGGTCGTGCATAAATAGTTTCATGTTCCGTGTCACTTGGTTTTCTTTGTTCCCAGAATGATCTTTTCACCACAAATATACCGAGGATAATAGCACACACAATAATGATACTAACGGCAGATGTTGAGAAAATGGTTACCGGTTGTAGTATTTGTAAGAGGTTGTTTTGGTTATCATCCGAAATTTTAAACCGGCTCAATTGATCATTCCATTCAGGGGCATGTAGTTCGGGTAGGATGGTTACAGGTTTTATGGAGAGATTTAAGATCTCTATGACGGGTTTAAATTTAATTTGCGACGGGAATGGGTATGAGTTATTAAGGGTAACCTTATACGGGTTGTATATTTGGAGGGCTTTTGAACGCAAGGAGCAACCAATTGGTAGCCGAATAACCATAGGGATTGTGATGAGGGAATAATTCGATGGACACTCGAGAGTAGCGGCAGTCCTGTTCGCGAAAGAAACCCAGATGTCTGGTCCAATCGTAGTTGGATAGTTTTAGGGGAATTAAATCTTTTAAATGAACATACGGGGGCATGCCGGTCACGAATTAAATCGATAAAGCAAGACCTAGTATTGGAAGAATAACTGGTTTGAGTGGAGGGCAGACGAGTTGTTTATTTGGTTGCGGGAATCGGCAATGCCGGACGTCGCTATCTGACATCATAGAATAAGCTGATAGATCTTGGTGAGGAAGAGGTAAGGTGGTACGGTGGGTAAATACAATCGATAGACATTAGAGTTATTTTGGTAGGTGTTGGGAAAGGGTGAAATTTATATACGTCATAAGTGAGGACATCGAAAAATGGTATAATTATGAGGTATGTGTAGGGGCGTGGTCCATGTACAGTCCAGGTGTATTCTATAAATTGAGGGTAATTAGTGTGGTTGAGTGGGAATATGGGTGATAATTTTAATTGTGACTGGGCGGTGTGAATCAAAGACTGAAGTATTTCCCATGTATTAGGGTGGAAAGAGTGATTTTTCCATGGGCTAGCTGGGTTGCACGCAAACCTTGGAATGAATCGTAGTTATTCGTTGTAAGTATTTATCGATTAGGGTTACTTGTATGTTCATTATCTCTAATTCTAGATATCGTTTGTGTTCTTTGTATTGAGCTAACATGGATTCAAGGTATGTGAATCTGTCCGAAAGGGAGTGAAGGAAGCGATTGTTTTCGTGTAATGACCTAATAGTTTGTTCTAACATGTGTCCATTATATTGTCGATTTCGCGCGAAGAGATTCAATTTAAGTTCAATTCTTTTAATATCTTCTTCGGTCGCTAATCCGAATAAACCTTTGAACAGTTTCCCTCCTATATCTATCAGCCCCTTTTACTTCTTTGGTTAAAGTTTTCTGAATTTTTAGTTTCAGTTTGTATCCATGGTAAGGCTAGTATTTCTGATAGGGCGCGTGCTGTAGTTTGAATATTTTCGAGGGTATTTTCTAACAGAACGCGACTAATCTGATCTTTTCCTTGGAAAGAATTTTGGACTTTACTTTTAAACGTTTTTAATTGGGTTTGTATCTGAAGGAGATTGATTTTAATTCAAGCAGGGGGTTGAAAATTTATATAAAGGTCTGCGTGCCCTTTCAAAAATTTACCTTCTGCAAGTTTTTCTATAACAACTCCGGTAGAAATTCTAATGCTAGGTCTACAAGAGTAAATAATTTGGAAAATTATAAGGGGGACAATTTTATTCATTTCTACGCCTTAAGTTATACGGAGCTGGGGGTAGTTGTGTGGATACTTGTGTGGATACTTGTGTGGATACTTGTGTTTGTGGGCGAAGGGGTCGGCCTCGTTTTGGTGGCAATGGGGGTCGACCGTTGAGCTCGGATTCTGAGTGGGTTCGTTTCTTATGTGAAGGTTCTAGTTCACGTCGGTGATGCATTTGCGGGCGGTATGTAGGGTCCGTGCGTCGATCATCAATCGGCGAGGGTGGTGACAGAGGAGATGGTGGAGTTGGGGGAGATGGTGGAGTTCCACTGAGTGATCCTCTCGAAGGGGTTTCTCCAGGGTCTGGGTCCGATGGGACGCTTGGCTCTGGGGCCTCCTCTTGTTCAGAGATTGCCTCGAGTACTGGTGGTATTACGAGGTACCAATCTTCGTCATGGGTAGCGGTTCCCGCGGTGACCACTTCAGTTTTTTGATCCCTGCCCGATTTGTTAATATCTTGACCTTTTGAAGGATAGGCGGCTCGAACGCCTGGCAGCTGTTTTTTGGGAAGGTGTTGTTCGGAAGCTATCTTCAAATTGTCAGCGTGAATGATCTTTAGTTGGATGATCCCGGAGGTCGAGGATTTCATACGATTTTTTCCGAGGTTTTTCATAATCCTATATGGCCATCCCACTTTGGGTATAATTTGCGATGAGCACCTGTAAAGATGCATAGTCCGATTTCGACTTTTAGTTAACTTGGCAGATCATGATAACATCATATCTGAAAAGTCGCGGTTTAAGATAAAATATGGTTTCGTCTTCAATATTTTGTTTACTCGTTCCAGCCTTACCACAGCTAAAAATTTACTTATTTTCAAATATTGTGCAAAAATAATACAGCCTTTTTAGCATTTAATAATAATAATGTTAGCATTTTTGGGTATATAAACCACTAAAATTATTCCATTGTCATTCAGAAGCTAATTCAGAGGCTGAGCACTACCTGTACATTTTAACAGTAAAATTACAGTTGAAGCTAGTTTTTACCTTATCCTTCGAGCCTTGCTCTCTTCAGAAGAACTTAGTCATTAAACTTTCCGGATACGCTATAAGAAGAATCCGGAACCTTCAGCATTTTGAGTAAGTCTATCAGAGTCCTCCGAGCCACTATAGAAGAACTCGGAGAGTATATAGAAGAAAACTACTTCAAGACACACATCCGTTGCTGCCACCTAACTAGAACCCCCGTCGACTTCGAACCAACACGGGCCGTAGACGGAGGGGTTAACAACTGGCGACCCTTTAACCAGGATCTTCACGACTCCAGGATTCTTCCAGTCTTCCAGACCCTGGAACCAGAACCAACACCCAGTTGACCGGCGTGTCACGACTTCTAGTTCGTCACATCCACCCAGTTGACCGGCGTGTCACGACTTCTAGTTCGTCACATCCACCCAGTTGACCGGCGTGTCACGACTTCTAGTTCGTCACATCCACCCAGTTGACTGGCGTGTCACGACTTCTAGTTCGTCACATCCACCCTTGGACCGGCGTGTCACGACTTCTAGTTCGTCACATCCACCCTTGAACCGGTGCGTCACGACTCCAAGTTCTCCACGCCTAGTTTTCATCCAGGAACAAGTGGCCAGCAAGACACGTCTTCAGGACACGTCTCTAAGGTTTCGCCGTAGGAATCTTGTTAAGTACAAACTCTTTTTAAAATAATTTCTAAACATTTGAAAAGTCATTATTATTAACAATTAATATTTAGTATTGAGCCAGAATTAACACAAAACACAGTGAACACTTCAGACACCAGTGATACATTTTTTTTTATGAAAACATTATTGTCACAGAATTTTTGTCACCGAATTATTGTCACAGTTATTTTTACTATTCTAGTTAGTATAGTATATTTTTATTTAATGTACCAAACATAGTGTTACCATACCTTCACGTACATTCGAGTGAAATTTTTGTTTACATTTTTATTTTTGTTTACATCTTTACAAATTCTCCCCTAGTTAGGCAAATTGTTGTGCATTTATTTTTTTAGATAGTGTAGTTAGGAAAACCCCTTAAGTGATCATTCCATAAATTAAATCGGTCACAGACCTAATTAGAACACATTAATAAGTACCTTCACATATGAGCGATTCAGACGGTGCGCTTTCTGACATCGAAAATTTACCTACCCCATTTTTCCACCTACCCCGCGCCCTTCAAACATACTCCCAAACACACAAGCCAATATGTCTCAGTCTCAAACCCCCGCCCCAGCATACATTAACTTAGGCAGACTAGTAAACCTTCCTCATACTGTTTTAATTTTTAAGGGGACCATAGATAATCGTTTTGTTGAACCACGCGTAAGACCTTGGGTTGAATCTTTAGAGCAACATTTCTTACGCGAAAATATTACCGATGATGATATAAAAATTAGAGAAGCAAAAAGATTTATTGACCCGAAAGAAGGGAATGCTCATGACACAGTCACTTACGTCCCATCAATTAGCGAAGCTACAACATGGGACGATTTTAAACAAACTTATTAGAATTTTTTAAAGAATAACCCTTGCACAACCCTTAGCCACATTAGAAGCAGTCTTCCAAGCTAAATGGAAGAAAGAGGAACACGAAGATTTAAACAATTTTATTACACGTACACATAAACTTGTAGGAGAAGCCCTCCGGGCCGCAGAAAATGCATGTGGCATAACTTTCACGTCGAAACAAAGAAATCTAATAGTAGCCACAACCATTTACCAAAACCTACCCGGAGCACCTAAAAAAAAGTTTCAGGAGTTTTTAAATGTTGACAACCTGTAAGTGTAGCCATAAACAAAACCCGAGAACATTACCCCGATTTAGCAAACCAAAACTACCGAAAGGGTAGAGAAACCCCTGTACATTATATTCAGCAGCAGCAGCCACAACAACCAACAACCAACAGCAACAACACACCATATAAATCGAGGCTAATGCAGGGAACACCCAGAAACAAGCCCCCCAAACCCAGAATACACGCCCTCCTCCACAGTGTTTTAACTGCGATAGTTTTGGGCACATGATAAGTCAATGTAATTACCCCTCGTATTTCTCCCACTGTCACGAACATGGTCATCGCCGTGGCGATCGCCAAAAGTGTGCTGATAAAGCCCCTGCAGGGTATAGACCCCCTTTCAGAAACCAAACCAACCACGTTCCCAAAACGTATCCCAAAAGTCATCCAATCCCCAGAACAAAGCTGGGCACTTGCGGGTTTTTTTTGCGGTACTGCGGTACTGCGGTACTACCGCACTACCAAACCGGTACCGCATAACGCAGTACCGCAAAAAATGCGGTAGCGGTACTGCTGTACTTTCAGCGATCCTTTGCGGTACTGCGTTATGCGGTACCGGTTTGGTAGTGCGGTAGTACCGCAGTACCGCAGTACCGCAAAAAAAAACGCAATGCCCAGCTTTGCCCCAGAAACCAGTCCATTCCCAGCCTCAGTCGAACTACCAACCCAATAGATCACGACCACAGGGTCAACCACACTCTTACCCCATGTACAAACCTCAATACAACCAGCAAGGTCAACTAGTTCGGTACGTAGAAGTACCCGGGGAGGAATCATTTTCCCCAGAGAACAGTTTTCAAGAACACCCTCCAGCGTATGATATTCCCGTAGAATATGACCCAGGTCCTCCCATAGAAGACCATTCGAGCCCTTTTTTAGACCCTACATTGGAGGCGGCAGTTCAACCTCCTCCCTCCTAAATTACAGTAATGAGCCCAGATACGCACACAACTCCCATCAGGATAATAGGTGCGGACCTCCTAGATTTAATAATAAATTGTAGCACCGATAACCAAGAATTAACTGCTCTCCTAGATACAGGAGCACACGCGACGTTAATTAAGAAACAATGTGTAGATGATTTACTAGAGAGTACAAATTACAAATATGAACTTAAGACACACATCCGTTGCTGCCACCTAACTAGAACCCCCGTCGAATTTTTAAAAATTCGAATTTTTGTCTAAAAAAATTTAAATTTTGTTTGCTGAATCGTAAATGCATCGTGTAAAAAGCACGCGCTAGAGCTCCGCCCATTTTATGACGTGTCTATGATAGAGCTCCGGCCATTTTATGACATGTCTATGATGTCACTATCTTTCAACCAATCCGGAATACAGAGGCCTCCATCGGCCTCAGATGACCTCGGAGGCCGACGCCACATAGGCTATCTTCTTTCGCGGCCTCAATTACCCATCTTCTCCAAGTTTCATCAAATCTGGCCAGCGGTTTGGCCGGTCATAAGTAACAAAGTTCTTCGATCGTCACAAATATTAGTAAGATAAATCCCATAATGGTAGTTCTATTGTCAGTGGCAGCTTTGATTTCTTCAATTATCTTTGAAGTTTTATTGGCAATGTATTGGGCAGTATGGTTATCTGTGCCAGTTGTAATTGTTTTCCAAAATACTAGATCAGAAGTACATACAATAAAATTAATGATGGGTTCATGCCTTATGTCACTCCACCCATCACACATAAGAGCTACAGAATGTTTTTGCCAATATCTCTTCTATTCCTATGTGAACTCTCGTGTACTCATTTTTCAAAAGGCGACGAGATATTATATATCTTGTTGGCACATTGTAGGCTGGTCTTAATTTCTTGGAAAATTATTCTTAACTATGGATAATGGAGTATCACTAACAAATAGTGCTTTAGTTAGTTTACAGTGGAAAGATGCAAAACGTCCAAACATTTGAATTTAAAATATGACATTACGTGGACATTAACATCTTCGGGTATTACATTCTCATCAAATTCAATGCAGCAATGTTTAAGAAATTCACGGAATCCAACCTTGAGATTGAATTCGTGGAACCGAAAATAAATTAAAGAAGGATGAAATTGCTATCGGTGAAATTGATTCTTCTAAGTTTTAAAGTTTGCCAATTTTGAAGAGCTATTATTGACGATATTATATTAGCAGGAAAAGTAACGCAAGATATTTTTAATGTAACCAGTCGAGTAAATCCACTAAAGAATCAAAGAAAATTTCCCGGAGTGGATCGTAACAAGTATAACACAGGGTAACAAAATTTGAAAATTTTTCTGTTTATTGTGATTTTTCTGTCGTTTCTTAATGATTTCGGGGCGCTGATTCCAAAAATGATATTGGTTTTGCTTTATCATCAACCGTTTCAAAAATATAGGTTATCACACTTTTCATATGGCAAAGTATATAAAGAAGGCTAACATAAATATTTTCTGAAAATAAAAACACTATTGGAAATTAATGTTTATTAAGCCAAAATTGTTTGACAAACCCAAAATGGTGCAAAGGATATAATATATATATATCATGAGGAGAACCGATAAGAGAATAACAAGCCTGTTATGCAGTGTGCGTTCCTTAAAAATGCACTGAAGTACGCGACTTCCGCGTATGAACATTCTTATCCTTTCTGATCAGCGACCATACGTAGTCTCCCATCATGGAAGCATTCCAATGGCCCTGGTACCTTTTCTCCATCGTTTGAATATCCTGATGGAATCTTTCGCCATGTTCTTCACTCACATCGCCCAGGTTATCACGAAAAAAGTCTAGATGTGAATGCAGATAGTGTAATTTTAAAGACATACGGCACCCCAGTTTGCCATAGCACTTAATCAAGTTTGACACTAACTCCTTATAGTTTGGTGCTTTATGGTTGCCTAAAAACCCACGATCCACATCGCGAAAAGCACACCAAGCCTCTTTTCGATCGGAGTCATCTTGGCCTCAAGTTCTTTGAATTCAAGCGCCTTGACTTGTGGTCCTACAAAGATGCCAGCCTTGACTTTGGCCTCAGAGAGTTTAGGGACATGACCCGAATCTGTTGGAAAACTTCCCCTCCAAAATCTAACGCAGTTACAAACTGCTTAATTAGACCCAACTTAATATGGAGAGGTGGTAGCAGAACTATGTCAGGCTTCACAAGAGGTTCCCTGAGTACATTGTACTTTCCTGGTTGCAAACCCGATAATTATCACAAACTTTGGAGTAACGGTCTAGGAAAGATACAAACCCAAACTCGCTTTCTCCGCTCACCCAGAAGAATTATATCTTTATATAAGATACAGTTGTCTACACGACTTAGAATTCTTCAACTGTAGGTATGAGCTGTAAAAATTTTACAATTGAAAAGATTAGCGAGAAAAGGCTAAGCGTACGCTTGGAAAGGGTCGTCTATAAACTTGAATTTAATGATGATGATGTTGTACCGTGCTCGAACGAGCTTTTGACTGTATTCTATCCACGTTATAGAGCGTAAGAGATTTACTTCCAATTGTAAAGTAGGCATGAAAATAGTCTTAAATGCTCTTAAGGGGTTATATATAGAGTATAGACCCCCGCATACTTTAAGTGGTGAATTAATGCTAAAACGGATATACAGGGTGTCCCATAAGTCCGGCATCATAGGAGAAATTCAAATTTTTCTATTTCTACAAACCATAAATCATATTTTTCTCTTTCTACAGGCCATAATGTCTGTGAGCAAGGAAGAACGAATCCAGATAATTCTACTCATAGGAAATCGGAGTCAAAGAGACCGCTGCTGAATTTAACAGACTGCATCCAGACCGCGAGCCAATAACACAGAGTTGTGTTAGCAGACTTGTTGCAAAGTCTCTTTGACTCCGATTTCCTATGAGTAGAATTATCTGGATTCGTTCTTCCTTGCTCACAGACATTATGGCCTGTAGAAAGAGAAAAATATGAATTTCTCCTATGATGCCGGAATTATGGGACACCCTGTACTCAATGTTCCCTCTAAGGTGTGCGCGTGTGCGCGCGCACACGCGTTGTGAAACCCGCGCACACAGCAAAATAAAATGCGCACAGGCTCAAGCGTATCATGAGTCACGACAGTAAATAAAGTAATTTCAAAAATATACCGTCACACAAGGTCTGACCATTTGCATCAACATACTCTATAGTCGCTCTTTTAAGTATTAAGCTATTAACCCCTTCCGCCCGACTTCGCCGACGTCCGCGCAATTACACAATTCAGATTTTTTTTTACTCTATGTATTTGCATTTTTTCTTTTATACATTAACGCATTGAATATAAGCCTTCTCTTCCTTATTTTTGCATAAAAACGGATAATAATTATCTCATAATTCATAAAAAATAAAATTATTTGTTTATTTTATTCCTATTTTGTGAATGGATAAAATCATGTATTAATCTTGATAGTCTATTTTAAATTGCTAAATGCTAAAAATTGTTTTGAGAAATGATAACTGAAATAGTCATTTTCAGTTAATGTTATTTTTATTTTATTTCTTTATTTTGTTGAATTTTATTTTACTATTTTTTATTTTATTCATATTTTTAGAATGGATAAAATGTTTTCTTTTTCAAGATATATAATATTGTAAACAGTTTTTTTAATATCCATTTAATAGTACCGTAATGATCGAGCTATCACCTTATGGAAATAATATTTATTAAATATTTAATAATTATATATATTTCATTTTGAAGATAATAGCGCTCAGAAAAGGTTGCACAATTTTTCATCATGAATCTAAATGTATGTATGCACAACGAAAATTTCTTGCGCACACGGACTAAAAAAAATTAGAGGGAACATTGCCTGTACTGTATCATTCAGAGTAATGAAGATATAAATGTAACATCAATTACATGCGAATTTACTAGCCTATTTAAGAAAGGGAAAAACTGAATGCACATCATAAAAACCATATTTATTTGTAAAATAAATAATTAATCAGAGTACGTATATACGTTTTATTAACCTTTACACAAGTTATTTCTTCCTGCTACCCAGACATGATGGGTACAAATTGAATGGTTGCAATAAAAAATAATTACGAATGAGACATCAAATTTGATGTATTCCTGCTATCGAGACATAGTGGGTACAAACGGAACGGTTTCTTATTACACTATATATACACAATGAGGGTTTGAGGTGGGTGGTGAACCCACAGGGTCCAAGATGGGGTGGTAATGAGACAGGGGACGCTTCCTTTATATTTAATTTTCTACTTTCTTTTTGGCTAGGTAACGAATTATGTAATAAAAACTATTGCATTATATATACAGTGAGGGTCCAAGTTGGGTGGTAACACCCCTATGTAAACCTCTACGCTTCTTTTGGTTAGGTTAGGTTAGGTTATGTTGCATTTTCTACTTTCTTTTTGGCTAGGTTAGGTTAGGTTATATTCAATTTTCTACTTTCTTTTGGTTAGGTTAGGTTAGTTTTCCCCCTACCCCTCTTTGAGAGACTCTTTTTCCCCTTTTATTTGACCCCCTTTTAATGTTGCTCACACACCATACCCCCTTTGCAATGTTGCACACAGCCATTTGCAGTGTTGTACACACACCCCACCCCTCCTTTGCAATGTTGCGCTACTCATCCCTTTGCAATGTTGCATTGCATTGTACGCTACATTTTTGCACGCATACTACTGCTTCTGCAACCCCAACAAACGTTCGTCATACTGGCGACATTTATACGGTCCTTGTTGGCTTTCAATCAAGATTAATTTGAACTTCATTGGAGCAAGGCATCTCTATTCTATGATTGAGAATTGTAGGCATTTGCCTGAAGAACTGAAAAAAGTTATTCATCCTGTGATACAAAGAAATGCTCATTTTGCACATCACGAAAATCTAATAATAGCGATGCTTACAGACAATCGCCGACACATCCGTGGTCTGGGAGTTCGAAAGATACTGAAAGCGAAAGAGACTCCTCAGACAACTGATGGTGTTCGACACTTTAAGGTGCCAAAATTGAATTTTGATGCAGCTGATTACACTAACATGAATGATTGGACCTCTTCAGAAAGATTTGATTCCCCTCTCACTAAGTACCTGTCTGACAGCAGTCTACGAACTTTTATTGATGAAATAGCGATTGGAGACCTTGACTTTTGTAAATTTCCATGTCACACACAAGCAATTGAGCGTGTAGTGCGAACAGTAACAAGTATCTGCTGCGGTCTGTGGAGAAGTTAATCGTGATGGCTTCATTAGAACGAGAATAAAATCCACGAAATTATTGCCAAACTTTCAAACAAAATCTGACTACAAAATTTGTCCAAATAAATAGAGTGAATCTATGAGTCTCGCATGGTAGGGTGGATGGGTGCGATAGGTGGAACTCGATATGCAGCCACTTCCTCATGGTAAGTTCTGGGTGATTGTAATGAGAATCTGATACAATCAGTGAAGAGCTGCATGTAATATACTGTATACTATCACTCTTGGTCATCTTTCACTTGTAACAAAGATAGAAAACTTAGTTATCCTATATGCTGACACTCATGTTTTCGAGAGAACATTACACCCATTGCGGGACTTGAAGATGAACACATACTTGGCGGAAAATTGGTAAGGAGTTTACTTGTATGTAGTGGCATATCGCCGATCAACAAATAGAAATAATGTTTTTTTGCCTCCTTTTCACTCCACCCATATATTATATATATATATATATATATATAATATATATATATATATATATATATATACACATGAATCCCGAGTGAGCAAAAATTGATAACGTCATCAATATGGTTTGCCATGAATGGCCGAGAGCTGAGAATGACATCATCAACTTTCGTCCAATCAGGATCCACGTACAGTAGGCGTTTTCAACCTTGACTCCATCCTCCACCGCATACCCTTTTCAAAGGTCAAGATGTTTTCGTGTACCCCGATATAAAATGCATACAATGTACACATATAATAATTATCAACTTGCACTGTTGTAATGTTTTGAAAATGCATTTAGAAAAGGAAAGCAAATAAGAAACACATATTTTGTCAGCTCACTGTGTACCCCTGAAAAATCTAATATGTACCCTTAACAATGTACAAATACAGTACATGTATCCCCGGTATCCCTGATCGTACGAGATTTCGATTTTGTTATAAAACTAGTGGCCGTAAAACTACATATTTCCCCAATTATTTGACTTTAATTAATGAAACCATTCATTGATAATTTGATAATGGCAACACGAAACGAAGAGATTATTTTTAAAATTATTTTAATTAAAGATTAAAAATTACTTCAAATGCGATTATCAAAGGCTTAATCGATAATGCTTCATTTCGAATGAAATTACAATTTTTAATTATAATATTTCTATCCAAGCTATAAATAATTACAATACTTTTTTGGTCCTTGTATGAAACAAAAAAAAACAAAATGAAATGAAAAGTTAATATAGGAACGACTCTTTATGAAATTTATAAACAAAGGAAATATATTTCACGTTAATGAATTTCATGACGTTCTCTTCTTCCTCAATTAACTCTTTACTTCACTTTGTACTTTCTTATATATAACACTGGTCAACAAATTTTAAGGAATTTTTTGTATCTTTAATGAAAGTAGCCGATTCTTATGTATTTTTGCATGCTGAATTTGAAAATGATAGTGAAATTGTTTAATTAGTTCGCGTTTTTAAGATATCATGGTAATTATTGTGTAAGTACTGGTAAAAATTTATCCCACAACATATATGTATTTTAAGGAGCACACTCACTTCATTGTCGTTTCCTCTTGGCCTGTCTCTTGTACTCTGACTGTGTAGTGTCTCTTATTACTGACCAGCAGAAATCAGCCAGCATAGATGAATTCTACTTGCCCTGGTAACGTTTCTCAAGAGCTGAAATCTGCTGATGAAAACGTTCCCCATGTTCGTCACTTACTTCACCAAGGTTTGCCGGGAAAAAGTCGAAATGGGAATGGAGGAAATGAATTTTTAGAGACACGTTACATCCCATTCTTTGGTACGCCTTCAACATATCCACCAATTCATCTGCATTTGGAGCTCTGTTGTTTCCAAGGAAATTTTGCGACACTGACTTGAACGAGACCCAAGCTTCTTTTTCTGCGCCCTCCAAAAGTGTCTCGAAATGTTCATCTTTCATCAGATTTCGTATATGAGGACCAACAAATATGCCTTCCTTGATTTTTGCCTCACTGAGTCGAGGGAACTTCTGGAAAAGATACTTAAATGCCTTTCCATCCTTATTGAGTGCCTTCACAAAATTTTTCATAAGCCCTAACTTAATATGTAACGGTGGTAGAAGTATTTTGCTTGGCTCTACTAATGGCTCGCACGAAACGTTTTTCACACCTGGCACTAACGTTCTCTTAGAGGCCATTCCTTCCTTTCATAATGCTGTGACCTAGCACGGCTGTCCCACTCGCAAAGGAAGCAGCAGTACTTCGTGTAACCCTGCTGGAGACCAAGTAACATGCCGACCACTTTCAAATCACCACATATGCTCCATTTGTGAGCGTTGTAGTTTATGTGGTGAAGCAGATATTGCATATTTTCATATGTCTCCTTCATGTGGACATATCCAATTGGAATGGCAGCTTTTTCGTTTTTGTTATGAAGTAGTACAGCCTTAAGGCTTAGCTTAGAGGCATCAATGAACAACCTCCATTCGTCATCTCTGTATGTTATATTTAGAGCATTCATTAAACCAACAACATCTGTACACCACCACGAAGTCACCATGTTTGATGAAGAAAGTCTCCAACGTGGATTGCCTAGTGCGGTACATGGATATTTGGACATCATCATGAAGAAGATGCCACTGTTGAAGGCGTGAGGCGAGCAATTCTGCCTTAGACTTCGGTAAGTCCAAATCTCTGATGAGGTCATTCAGTTCGTGTTGGGCGATTTTATGCGGTTCTGTAGACAGTTCACTGGGCACAAAGTCGGTATCTTGTGATGTTGTGAGATGTGCAATGTCTTAATCTGTACTCGTTACAGGATGCTCTTCGTCATCCAAATCGAGTGTGTCTGAGGAGGTAGGAGGATTGGGCACAGGTATGTCTTCGTTATGGGGCACAGGTCGAATGGCGGATGGAACATTAGGATACTTGAGGGTCCATTTTTTCTTCTTACTAATTCCACGTAATGGTGGAACCATGCAGAATAAACAGTCATCCACGTGGTTACTTTGTTCCCTCCACACGACGGGGATGCCGAAGCCCATTGACCTCGGTTTCCCATTGTACCACTCAAGTAATGTAGTTGCACATGTAATGCAGTATATATGCGGCGCCCACGTTTTGTCCTGATCTCCTAATTTGCACTTAAAATAAAGGTGGTACGCTTTCTTGATGGCAGGTGTTAACGTCTTCTTTTGCGATTTTAATGTTACTTTGCCGCAAATATAGCAAAAGTTATTTGAGTCATTAACGCATTTACGTGGCATTTTGCTTATAACGTCAATGAGAACTGATCGCAAGATTACGCTTTAACACGCACTACACTCTATATGTCATGAACTAACCACAGGTGCAAATTACGAGGAAATACTACAAAAGCACTATGTCAAAATGTGAAATAACGTGTCACCACAACAAGCGTCACTCTAGAACTGAGCTAAAGGGATTTACGATGTACTCAAGATAGCGCCAGACAACGAGGTTGCCAAACGAGCACATTCTACAGTGTTGGCATATGTTATGCTTCAATGATATATTCATTTCAATTGGGAAATAATGAAACAGGGCACCCGTGTATCTTCTAAACGCGAACCAATCATGCAAAATGAAGGTCATTTTCGGATTCAGCGACGTCGAATTACTAAAAAATGATGGTTTCATCGAAGATACATTTTGGCTGTTGATTAGTGTAATTAGAGTCGGCCTATAGTTACTTGCGGTCAAATTATTAAGGAGCAAGTGTTGTTTACGTCCCCTGACGCAAAAGGGGACACAAACTACACTAGGTCAAAATTGGGGAACATAAACTACACGAGGATCTTTAGGAGACATTTTTTAAATGAATCCATCAAATAAAACGTTAAAACTAACGAAAATATTACGACTTAACCTACTAATCGTCAATTTATTTATTTATATATATATATATATATATTATATATATAGATTATATAATATATATTATATTATAATAATGAAATGAAATGAAATTATAACAAGGCTCTTTGTAAAATGTGTACATGCAAGATTTCCCTTCCAAGCGCCTAAAATATCTACAGTAATTCGAATTCAGTTTCTCTGTTATTTCGTAAAAGTCAGTATTTACTATTTAATTGTGTCAAAAGAGATTAATATTAATATATATATAATTTCTACTGTTATAAGTAGTTTTTGTCAGTTGTATAAGAGTATACGTGAATCTTATTCATTTATACTTAAAGTTCTTTGAAGCAGAACTTTTTCTTGTACATTTAACTTATATTGAGTTTTATATTGGAGGCCAGTAAAGTTCGTGCAAAATTTTCTTCAAAGTTAATGGATGTTCGGTTTCATTATATGAGATATGAAGGACATTTTAAACTTAATGCTCGCAATGTTACCTCATAAAATGCTTTATAATAGAGGAATTTTCATTTCAAAAGCAAGCGCAGACGAAATATTTTTACCCATTTAACGTTTTTTGCCATTTTTAAAGAGTAAAGTTTCAAAAGAAACTAAATTAGGTAATTCTTTTGTCGGCGATTATTTTTATTATTTCTTTTATGGCACTGAACAAGTTATAAAAATGCTGATTTTGCAGTTTCATTGATTTTCCCCTCCTGCAGAACCGAAAGTATGCGAAGATAAGATTCAAAACCTAATATATAAACAAATGTCTGTGATGTTTTATGTATGTCTCATGTCTATATAATGTATGGTATGATGTCTGTTGTTTACAGTTTACTCTCTGAGGTCTCATATCTGATATTTTGTACTCTGCGGTGTATATATACTGTATATATATATATATTATATATATATGTGCTCAGATTAAGGCATGTTTCAAAGGGGCTACAGCCAAGGGGCCCCAAAAAAGTAAGTGAGAAAAATGTTCTAACATTTTTTATAAATTCAATATTGTCAAAACTGCCAAATAAGTTCGTGTTATTTAAATTATTTTTTGCTACAAGTATTACTGTGACATCATTTTTTTCAATGCTGTGACGGTGTTTCTTTGCCAAACATGCTTCAGTTATGTAAATTTTGCTTTTGTTATTTTAATTTTGAAACAAAATAAAAAATTTTACACCAAAATTCATGCCTTTTTTTGGATCACTTGAAGATCAGGGCCCTCAGCCTTCTTTAGTTAGCTTTTTAAGGCTAACGAACGAAAATATCATGACCTAACCTAACCACTCGTCAAGGGCGTACAGTTGACCTAACGATTGGTTAGGTTAGGTCATGATAGTTTCGTTAGTTAGCCTTATAAGGCTAGCTAGAGAAGGCTGGAAACCCTGATCTTCAGGTGATCCAAATATTAATATAGTGATATTACGTTATTTAAAGATTTTAAGTTTACATCCGGAATTGTATCTGTTAAGGTTAGAGGTAACGAGTACAGTTCCAGTTGTAAACTTAAAATCGTTCATTAAAGTAATAGGTGCTGGTTAAGTATGCGGTCTACGGTGTTTCTTTGCCAAACATGCTTCAGTTATGTAAATTTTGCTTTTGTTATTTTAATTTTGAAACAAAATAAAAAATTTTACACCAAAATTCATGCCTTTTTTTGGATCACTTGAAGATCAGGGCCCTCAGCCTTCTTTAGTTAGCTTTTTAAGGCTAACGAACGAAAATATCATGACCTAACCTAACCACTCGTCAAGGGCGTACAGTTGACCTAACGATTGGTTAGGTTAGGTCATGATAGTTTCGTTAGTTAGCCTTATAAGGCTAGCTAGAGAAGGCTGGAAACCCTGATCTTCAGGTGATCCAAATATTAATATAGTGATATTACGTTATTTAAAGATTTTAAGTTTACATCCGGAATTGTATCTGTTAAGGTTAGAGGTAACGAGTACAGTTCCAGTTGTAAACTTAAAATCGTTCATTAAAGTAATAGGTGCTGGTTAAGTATGCGGTCTACCATCTGAGTTTTGACAGAATATAAACTAACGAAAATATCACGACTTAACCTAACCAATTATCAAGGGCGTACAGTTGATCTATTATTAATTATAACATTATAACATTATAACATTATTGTAACATTATAACATTAATTATAACATTAATTGTAACATTGTACGCCCTTGATAATAATTGGTTAGGTTAAGTCGTGATATTTTCGTTAGTTTATATTCTGTCAAAACTCAGATGGTAGACCGCATACTTAACCAGCACCAAGTAATAATATTATTATATTAATATTTCAAATAAATTTTTTAAATTTTAACCTTTTAATAATTTTAATTTGCTTTGATTTAGCTCTTGAAGTTATATATTGGAATAAATCTGATAAATTAGCTATTGAACTTTTTCTTCATCATAGTGTTTATACAATGGCGTCCATAAGTACAGTATTTGAACGAGAAATATTGTTTTAGTTATATTCGTCCTTATCTTTTGTACCATACATAGGATAGTTATAAAAAGTTTACCGTTCGTTTGGAAAATTTTTAACAAATAACAAAATTAGTTTAACGCCAACATACTGTTTAATGTAAAATATCAAAGAATTTAAGGAAAATAAGAAAAAATTAAGATGCAAAAGTTTTCATACATTTACTTACAAAATTATTTAATACTTTGTGTGTTCACCTTTTGCTTGAATGACTTCAATGATTCGTTTTGAGTATTTTTCTACAACATTTCGACATCTCTTAGTAGAAATTTTAACTCATTCTTCTAAAGAAAATTTCTGCAATTCATTCAGATTCGAAGGGTTTCTCTTGAGGACAGCATTTTTCAAATCAAACCATAAATTCTCGATTAAATTGAGATCTGGACTTTGACTGGATCACGAGAGAAGCTTGAAATTCTTTTGTTGAAGCCATTTCATGGTACTCTTACTATTATGTTTTCGATAATTTTCTTGTTGCCGTACCCAACTGCAACCCATTCGCAACTCCCGAACTGAAGGCAATACATTTTCTTCTAAAATTTCCTGATATTTCTTCGAATTCAAGATTCCATTGACGACAACAAGTTTTCCTGGACCAGAAACACTAAAGCATCCCCAAACAAGCGAACTATGTTTAATTGTAGGAAGGATTTTTTTTCCTCGAATGCCATATTTGATTTTCGTCAAACATACCGTTGCTCGTTGTTCCCGAATAATTCAAGTTTGGTCTCGTCTGTACAACGAACTTACTTCCAGAATGGAAGTCCATCATTTTGATGAAACTTGGTGTAATTTAAACGAGCTTCTTTGTGCACTTTTCGTAGCAGAGATTTATTTCGCGCAACTCTTCCAAGTTCCATGCAAACCATTCTTTCTCATTGTACGACATTCAGTACAGTAAACGGATGGACATCGATCTTAGACAATCTTAGTGTTTGGCAAATATCACCAGCAGTCACTTGTGGATTCGCAGCAGCCATTCTTTCAATCCGTCTACGTGTACGCGCTGAAATCTTGGAAAGTCGTCCACGCCTTGGTGGAGTTTTGATTGTTTCAAAGCCTTTCCATCTCTTTATAACTGCAGCAACCGTCGTAAGTGGAATTGGAACTTCTTCTCCTATCTCCCTATAACTCTTTCTAGACTCGTATACACCAATAAGAGAGCTCTTAAAATCTGTAGACAATTCTTTACCACGACGACCCATTGTTTACTAATGGCTTGTACACTGTACAGTCATCCGTCTTCCATGAAGATTCACAGAGAAAATTCTAGAATTCTGAATTGCTAACACACACTTATCAATAAACAGCGAACAACTGATAAAAATTTTAAATTCGACAAGCCTAAAGGGGACACAGCGAGTATTAAATAATTCTGTAAATAAATGTACAAAATATTTTCAATTTTAACTTTGTTTTCATTTTTCTCAAATTTTTTGATGTTTTACATTATACAGTATGTTGGAATTGAACTAAATTTTTTATTTGTTAAATTTTTCCAAACGAATGGTAAACTTTTCTTAACGATCCTAAGCATGATAAGGACGAATATAACTGAAATATTTCTCTGTACGAATAACTATGAGCGTCACTATATATATATATATACGCATCTGGAATAGAGACAGTCTTTGAAAATCGGTATCTCAATAAAAATAAAAAGCCAAAACTATTTTTGAAAAATTCTTTATTTGAAAATACAGTATTTCGGGATTCCTCCCATCATCAGTTCAGTCAAAGCTGAAATACAAACGAGTACATTCATATAAAAACAGACAGAATAAATCTTTTTAACAATTTTCAAAAACTGCGAAGGAGAATTTGGGGAAAGGGCGGAAGAATTAAACAATCATTATATTAAAAATTAATTCACAAGTAAACACTATATAATATTTTGAGAATGAGCCAATTTGTAGTCACTGAGACTGGGTTCTAATTTCTGAATATAAATTGATTCCAAAATACGTAAATCACGTGACCAAAACTAAAATTATCGAACGAGATTTGAGAAGTACACTTCGTGTTTGCACTAATTGCGAAAGAAACCGGTCTGTGTAGTGAAAATCCTGTTCTAGCAGGCTTACCAGCTTGCTAATCGACACGAGACTGAAGGGTACGAATAGTTGACCCAACGTTTGATGCGCTTCCGCACTGTGAACAACAACATAAGTAAACAACAGACGATCACATGCCGAAAGGAATACTATCTTTGAATTTAAAAAGTGAACTCAACGTAAAAGTATTATTAATTAAAAGAATAAAATCAATTTTCGGATATAATTTAGCGAGCTGTAAACCTAAATCACGTAAACGTTTTTCAGAATGAAGCCCAAAATCCAAATATAGAAATGAAAAATAAAATTTCAATTTAGGAACCCGAATAGTTGGTACTTTTATGATTTAAAAAATTCTTAATTTCTTCATGTATTAAATTTTACTGGAAGCTGATATTGACGAAAAAAGACCTTAAGAATTCAAACTGAATAATTCAAAGATACTGATAAGAAAAACAAATTTTGAAATTTTGTAAGTTTGATAAATCATTTTCAAGAGTAATGAAAACAAGTTCACACACACATATATATAATCTGGTAAGTGACATCCTGACACTTAAAAAGTCTAGTGATTTATAATATGATACGTCTTGCGTCTTGTGACTAATGAATGTTTCAAATGTCTGACACCTGAAGCGCAGCTGCCCTTCCTTTGTTTAGCTGTCAAGAATTAACGTATGTAAATGCAATTCATGTCATACTATTCCATCAAACGGTTTTACAGATATTTTTGTTAATTCAATGTAAATAATTATAGAGAAAGTGTCGTTCTTTGTTAAATCTTAGAATTTACGTATTATAAGAATTTACAGCAATCTCAATGACAAAAACCGTTAGTAATCATTTACTTGTTCTACCTGAAGGCTTTGACACAGTGCATCATGGCATACTCTTAAAAAAACTAGAACAGTACGGCTTTAGGGGACTACCTTCAAGATAGTTTCGTCGCTCAGACTTAACTAACAGGACATATTTTATTATACTTATTATACATAGACAAAATCCATATCCCACGGAGTGCCTCAGGGAAGTATTTTGCCGCCTTTCCTGTTCCTCCTTTACATAAATGACTTTCGCCGATCACTAACTCTTCCTGTTACCAGTACGCAGATGACAAGATACTCATTACTTCAAAACAAGGACATATTACCACTCCAAACGGCTACCAACAGTTAATTCTAAAGAATATATTTATGGCTAAATACCAAGAAACTATCCTTGAACATAAAAAAACTAGCTTATATGGCATCTCAAAAAAGGAAACGACGACCCCTTAAACCTAAACATAAATTAATTCTCTATAAAACGAGTGCAGTCGGTAAACTTCTGGAAATTCAAAGTACACAATGAATATCTATACAACAATTTAGCCAAAGTCACATACAAAATTACAAAAGTAGGTGCAGTATTTCCCAAACAATTTGTCTTTAGATTCATATATGGTACTGTATTTATATGGATACTATATACTGTATATGTCATAACAACGTCAGCACTCCATTAGCGCTTACGAGTTTCTTGCTTATATTGAGGTTCTAAATATAGTGGGGCTAGGCTGCTTTAAACCCTAGATCCTGTCCCAAAGCTGGATCCTATCTGCTTGGCAGATAGCTGGTGAGGGAAGCTATATTTTGGGGCCTCTTTGCGAGTGACCAGTTGCCCACGTCAGGCTAACATCATGAAAAGGAAAAAATTATAGTGTTTGTCATTTACCATTACTTATTTGGACTACAGTGGATTTAATTTTCCCAGAAGAGTTCCTTGTTCCATGCACGGCCTGTGTGTAACATATATATATAATATATATATATATATATATATATATAATATATATATATATATATATATATATATATATATATATATATATTATGTAAAGAGATTTTCAAATAACTCCATCCTGTCAACAAAACATGACATTTGCTTGAATAATAGCTTTATGGTATATATGTATAAGAAAGCATTTATTGATCCATTTTTATATATTTCTTGTCGTTATATAGATCACATATATTAAAAATTAATACTTGTACTGTATCTGTATAAATAAAACAGTAAATAAATAAATAAGTATATTAAAGTACTGATTTTTTTATAACGATGTACAACAGTAATTGTTTTGAAAGCAATGAAATCTAATATGTACTGTATATAAACTGAATACGGATATGCATGTTCTTTTGACTAGATTAATACAGAACATTGTTGCTTTCAGTGGTGATGAACCACGTACGAAAGCCTCGTTGAATACATTGATTCCTTATTTGCTTGGCAATGCTACTGCGAGCTGTTCGTACGCTGAAATGGGCGTATGGTCGGAATGATACTCTTTGTGAAAAGATTTTTAGTTCTTCAATCTTCCACTTAAACTATGAATTATATATATATATATATAATATATATATTAATATATATATATATATATATATATATATACACACACATATACATATATATATATATATAATATATATATATATATAAGTGTGTAAATGAGTAAAAACACATTCCTAAATGTATTACAATAATTAAACATGTGCTGAAGGTACTTGGCATGGCGTACTTACTTATAATTTACTTATAATTTAAAAAATACATAGAAATATCAAACCTTGATTTCATTTCGGGGTGAAATATAATAATTTTAAACCTCATTTTCTAAAATGTATTTTTTATATCTGAAAATACAAGGTGACGGCCATAATTACAAAGAATATCTACGTACTTTCTGATGTATTTTATACTCTTTTCGTGAACTTAATTTATATTCAAAGGAAAGAACATCTCAGCAATTTGAACTGTACTTTAATTAAAATCGGGGTTTTGTATATCTTAGATTTTAATAATGGTTTAATGTTGTGGATTGGAATCTTGGCAATGCGAACTTATGTGAAGGTTATAAATTGTTGTTGGCCTCAAAATAAGAGAGAAAGACATAGAAAAGAAATATGAGAAAAATAATAAAAGAATAAAATAAAGAATGGGTATATTCTTAAATAATAGCAATAATAATAACGATAATAATAACTCAGGGTTATTTAACCTCCTTCATGATGGAGGGGACCTTCATGTGGGATCCGAACCACGAGTCGCTACATCATTTAAACGGTTACCTATCCAACTACTTAACAGATCCAACCCTCCCTCCTCTAACGGGAAGCGGGATTGCCAACATGGTCAAGATGTAGCGCGGTACATTTTAAATGACTTACAATATTTGCTCGTCCACAATAAGCAGTAAAGTTCCGCGCGACATAAAAATTTTAAGCCGTTTAGTTCCCTGTTATTGGAAAATAAATTCGGGAAAGATTCCTCTCAGAATCAGGTTCCAAACTGAGGACCGCATCGACACTAACAGGTATCTTGCTGGCTCTCTTTATGACCCCATATAAAACAAAACCTATACGCGTCAGTGTTAGGAACCCTTTATTACTTGGAATGTTTAACATAACAAAAGTTAATTTACGTACTTCGACTGCAATGCATATGTTTTTGTGTAGAACTACAAACTGCGTTGAAAGCGCATAATATATATATATATATATATATATATATATATATATATATATATATATTATATATATACTATATACACATGCATATACTGGAAACCCACAAGGAAAAAGAAAAACGTTTTTCTTTTTCCTTGTGGATTTGCAGCTCATTCATTTCACGCGTTTAATTGTGAAATTCATGCCATATATATATATATATATATATATATATATATATATATATATATATATATATATATGGGATGAATTTCACAATAAAACACGTGAAATGAATGAATGCTGCAAACCCACAAGGAAAAAGAAAAACGATTCCAAGGCCTTTCGTGTATTCAAAGGATTCCCTGACGAGGTGTAGCTTTGAATACACGAAAGGCCTTGGAATCGTTTTTCTTTTCCTTGTGGGTTTGCAGCATATATATATATATATATATATATATATATATATATATATATATATATATATATATATATATATATATATACTGTATACACTAAGAAAACCACTGCAAAAGCTTTGAACCTGGATGGCTCAGTGGTGAAGAACGGTTACTTTCCACTTGTTCCAATTTCTCAATAAATGCTTTCTATTTTCAGAGAACGTGTTCGTCTCAAATGACAGAAACGTGGATGAAATTTTTATACTTGTCACGACTAGAAGGTTGGAAGGCAAACCCTCTGAAAAAGCATCGAAGCAATACATTTGCATTCGGAAAAAGTATTAAAAGTCAGTTTCAGACTGTAAATATGAAGTAAAAACTTAGTAGAATGGAAAAAAAATAAACGAGACAAAGTCCCAATCGAAGACGATGATGGCCAAACATTCTCAGCATTTGTATCGCAAAATTTTCCGTTGTTTGTCCAAAAGAATTGTATCGACTTGAAACTATTTTTACTTCATGAAATGAAAACGCCCACTGAGAAATTTGATAGCGAGAAATGAAGTAATAAGAAAGGGATCTTCCTTCTGGCTTCTCTTTATTAGCTTTTGAATAAATAAATAAATAAATAAATAAAATTTTATATATATTGGGCCTCGGTGGTGTAGTGGTGAGCGTCGCTGACTACGAATCCATCGGCCCCTGGATCCAGATTCGGTGACGGCAGGAGGCGCGCAGCAAAACCCAGATGTTCATCCTTTCACACAATAAAAACATTGGTTAGTAGATAATTGGGTACCCTGGGTAGCCTAGTGGTTAAGACGCTGGAAGTAAGTGGAAGGCGTAAGTGGACGCTGGAAGGCGTGGTTCAGATTCCACGATAAACTGTGGGTCTAAAGTGGAGTGACAAGGTTGACCTTCGTCAGAATGAACAATTCGGGCGGAAGCAAAACCTAGGTTAACCAAAGTTATATGATCACGTAATGATCAAGCGTGACTTTGCATAATGCAAAATTTATCCACCAAGATTCGAACCTGAGATTAGAAGATTAGAAGATGCGGATGCCACTGAGCTATGACAGAATAAAATTGTGCGTGATCCTTGCGTGATATCCATCTATGGTACCCGAGAGTGCTATGTCAGATAGATTGGATTAAATGTTGTCATTGACTCGAGTGTAGGGTGGAGGGGTAATAGTAAAATACCTCTGGGCGCGAAGAAAACTATAAAAGGAAACTATAAAAGTTGATTATAGATCTTACAGCATAACAGCAAATTAAAGTTCCTGAGAGAAATAACAGCTTTTGACTGAAATAGAGTAACCAAAAGTAACCATGGCATTGGGACAAAATTTCAAGCATTCTCAAACACACTAATGGATATATTCAACCTAAACTTTCCCCTCAAATCAAAAGTAATATCTAAAACTAAATACAAAAACCAATGGATCACCCCAGCAATGATTGTGAATATTAAACGCAAGCATACACTCTTTAAATTATGAAAAACTGATATTGTTACCGAACAGACATACAAAAATCACTGTAACAGACTTAATGCATTCATTAAAAAAGCAAAAGTAGATCATTATTGTTCAAAAATTGAGAAACAAAATCAAGTCCAGAAAGGCTACGGAACACACTGAAAGAATTAATTAATACAAAGGTTAAAAACGAATCCCTTGTCCTTCCTCACACAAGGTGGAAATTCTTACAGTGACCCCAATGACATAGCCAATTTATTGAACAACTTCTTTGCAAATATCGGCTCCAATACTGCAGCCTCGATCCCAATTACACACACTCACTACCGACAATACATGCCGCAACCAAATCCAAACTCATTTTTTGTTGAGTCAATCCTACAATACGATATCTCTCTAACAATAAAAACTCTAAACAAACAAAGATTCTGACATCAATACGATCCCGGTAAAAATATACAAATTAGTATCCGATGAAATTGCAATACCATTCAGTAAGCTAATGAATGAATCAGTAACACTATGTATATTCCCTGACAGTGTAAAGAAAGCCAGAGTATGCCCTATATTTAAGTCGGGAAACCCAAACACTCCATTCAATTATCGCCCCATTTCCGTATTGCCAACTTTAGGTAAAGTATTTGAAAAAATCGTGTACAATAATTTTACTAAATCCTTAATCAAATACGATATTTTAACTAAAACACATTTGGGTTTAGAGGTGGACATACAAGGGAAGATGCCATTAACATGATATTAGAAAATGTGTATCATAACTTAAACAGCAAAAAACACATTGCGTTGATTTTCCTCGACTTGTCAAAAACATTTGATACATTTTTGCATGAAATCTTATTGAATAAACTTCACATATATGGAATAAAAGGAAATATCCTCGATTGGTTTAAATCATATGTTTCAAATCGCCAGATTAAAAGACAATTTATCCGACAAGACGATGCTAACAGTGGAGTTTCGCAAGGCTCTATTCTTGTCCCATTATTATTTCTAGTTCTCGTCAACGATTTTCATCTCTCAACCATATTAAATTGCTTACAAAACGCAGATGATACCACACTTACTTCTTCCCATCATTACTCGGACTTTCTGATTAATGAAACGAAAAGGCAATTAGAAATGTGTATAAATGGATGGGTGCTAATAAACTTTTATTGGACTTGACAGAGTCATCTTATATGATTATTACCACAAAACATAATACAAATGTCAAATAAAAATTGGGAACACAATTCTTGCAAGGGTGAATGAGATTAAAGTACTTGACATAAATTTAGACGAAACACTAAATTTCAAAAGTCATGTACAACATCTTAAATTAAAATATCACGATTTCTCTTCATATTTAAACCATAAACGACTCTTCCTCAAAACGCACTCCTTACCCTATATTATTCATTCATCCATCCACATTTATTACTTTGCATTACAGCATGGCGTAGCACAAAGAAATGTTTGCAAACTCTCTCGAGTAATAACAACAGACAAAGTCACATTTTCCCAATGTTTAAAGAGCTAAATATTTTAAAACTAAATGACTTATAGAAATTCAGTGTTGCTGTCAGTATGTTCAAAGTTGTCAATAAAAATGAACATACATCACCCATTCAAAGAGCAATCACCCCTCATTAAATACACCATCGTTATAACACCAGTGTGTCCACGGATTTTATACACAAACCTAACTATACGATAGTGCAGGAAATGCGCTTAATTATTTAATTAAAAATATGTAAGGTTTTGTAACTTTATAGCGTATATATTATTATTATTGCTATTATTATTATTTTTTGTTATTCACTATTACTATCGGTTGCCACTTTCACTTTTTGTATGTAATAAATAATGCTTGAATTTATGCAAATGAAACTAGATTAAGGGTTAAGACCTGTAACTTTATAAAAAGGAAAAATGCATATGTTTATGGATCACCCTAATATATACAGTATGCATATTCACTTTTCAGCCTCATCGGAGGTAATTTCTTGATGCACACGTTGATCCTTTCTCCAAACTAAACAAAAATCTTAAGCGGAGTTAGATCCTGTGACCTTCAAACCCAAGCAAATAAGAAAACGAGGCAAACTCACTTGAAAGAATATGACTGAAGTGGCTGTAAAAGAAAAGAAAATGTACTGAACTTCGACATCTCAAAATCTCAGTAAACCTGAAGTATACTTACGTTTTCTCGAAGTTTTGGGAGCTTCACATAATAAATATCAAATAATTTACATCAAATTTAGAATAACGCTTATTGTAAGAAATTCTACACACTATAGTTGGACGTAGTCAAACGATGCACGCAGAGTTTTCATTTATCGGGACGTAAAGTATGATAATAATAGTTCTTCATGCTCTAGACTTCTGGAAAATAGTTCGCCGAAAAGATAAAATTTAAAAAACCTAAAAAATTACTCATTTGTAATTTTGTGATCTTTTGACATTTTATTCTTTTTGCAAAAATGATAAAATTTGCCCCACCCCCACCACCACCAAATTTGTAATTTTTAGGCTTTTTAGAAATTATGTTTTGGGCGAACAAAATTTTTTCCTGCGCACCTTTACAGACTTCGATAATTAATTAGAAGCAATATAAAATTAATTGCTTTTGAAAACATAACAAATGAATTAATTGGTATTCTTTTTGTAAAATATGAAAGCTTATTTCAATAAAGTACAAAATGAATAAATTTAATTTTTTTAATCAACAATTAGTTGCTAAAATAAATATTTTTTTTAAAATACATTTTGCGAAAGGAATTTAGTCTCAAAAACAAAAACAAAAAGTAAAAAAATTACACTTCTTCATTATTTTCATCGCATGTCAAATGTCACACGTTCTATTCGAGAGCTACTTTAATTTTTCTTCTTTAGATAGTTAATTGGGATCTCAGGTTTTCCCCCTGATTTTTTTTTATTTTGTTTTATTTATTTATTTTTCTTCTTGCGCAAGAGTGACGTTTTCCTGCACAAATTCTACAGTAGGAAAAAGTATTCATCAAAATCATTTTGATATATATATATATATATATATATATATATATACACACACCTTTGGTAACCTTTGGTTTGCTTCAGCCGGAATTGTTCATTCTGACGAAAGTCAAGCTTTTCACGCCACCTTAGACCTACACTTTAACGTGGAATCCAAACCACGTCTCACCATCAGCCCACTAGTCTACCAAGGGTACCCATTATCTACCAAACAATTTCTTTATTGTGTGGAAGGATGAACAGCTGGGTTTTGCTGTAGCCGAGCAAATTTAATAAAAGAATAAAATCCCAAAAGAAACTTTAAAAGGAATTAAAATTAAATTAAAAGGTACCTACAAAGCTTTTCGAAGGTACTTCCGTCTTCATTCGGGTAGAAGTAAAATTTTCTTTTCTGGGAGGGGGATTACTATATATATATATATATATATATATATATATATATATATATATATATATATATATATTATATATATATATACACGAGTATATGTATAATAATATTGTATATATTAAAACCCCTGAATACCGGACGCTCGAATAAGGGACGCGTTTTTAGCCGAAGAGAGTGCAATGTTAAAAAAAAAATTAGAAGTGATTGAGAAGCTTGAGAAGGACACCTCTGTCAGTGCAATTATGGCAGAGTGCGGTATCATCCGTACTCAGGTGTATGATGCTCAGGTTGCTAAGAAAAATCTCAGGGAATACAGCCTCAAAACTGAGTCATGTGCTACATCCGAGAAGAATCTTGAACTTTTCAAGGTAACAACCAAGAAACCAAAATGCTTTTCTGTAGATGTATGACTGGTACAAACAACAACTTGCCCAGAGCCTGCCACTCAGGGTTGTTGAGCTCCGAGGCATGGCTGCGCGTTCCGTCCTCCTTTTGAATGTGGAAGGGTTCCGGATGAGCTCTAGGGTGGCTTGGTAAATTCAAAGCTCTCCACAACATCCACAACAGGAGGATTGCTGGCGAAAGTCTCAGTGCTTCATTTGTGCCTTAGTATTTATTGCCTTATTTATTTATGTTTTCTTACAGTAAGTACTGTGTGTGAAACTAGTGTACAGTATTTACTGCACTGTAGTTATTTTTTTTTATGTTTGTATGTTTGTAGGAATGTTTATTGTTTTTCTGGGAATTGGGGATACCGAAATAACGCTCCCAGTAGGGAACAGGCTCTACATGCATTCGCACGGTACTCAACGGTGTCATTATAAGTATATATATATATATATATATATATATATATATATATATATATATATATATATATATATATACACACACACTGTATATGTATATATACATATATATATATATGTGTGTGTGTGTGTGTGTGTGTGTGTGTAGAAAGGAGTGGCCAAGGGCGAGGGCCAGCAAAAGTAGCCCCCTTTATAAAAAAAGAGAGAGCTGTAATCAAGGTCTTCGAGGCTCACGATGCCTTTTTTATATATATATATATATATATATATATATATATATATATATATATATATATATAGTGTAGTATGTAAAATGCATGTACAGTAGGGTGGAGCGAAAAATACTTTTTTTCTAGTATGAAGTTCTAATAGCGATTAAAAGTTGCAATTAGTGGACAATATATACCTGCCAAAATATGAGTTCATTTGTTTAATATTTTCAGCTGCCACCAGGGGGCTAAAGTTAACACAATTTTGGGTAAAAAGGAAAAAAATGCTTCTATTTTAGGTTTATCAAACTATTATAAAATTTTATCTTAGAATTATCTAATAGTTTGATTAAGACTTTTAAATGATAAGAATTCGTTTTGTAAAAATGCCTTTTCATATACTTAATATCTTCAGCTGCCACAAGAGGGCTGAAGTTAACTTAAAAATGACAATTAAGTATGATTCTGTATTTACTTGAAAAAGGGAACAGTAATAAATTAGGATGTCTCTCCTCCTTTATACTGGCTTGAGACAGTTAAGAAACGTTATTTCGTGCCTTAGCGGAGTTACCACCCTTTCCCCAACCAACCTCCCTCTAGAAAGGGTTCTTGCTGAAGACTATTTAGTAATTTGCTTTTGTGTCAAATTTTGGCTGTTTTTTCCTTGATTCTAATGTAGCACGAATCCAACCGTCTCTGTTTGTAGGTCCGCAGACTTATCCAGCAGCGTCTGTAACGAGCTTGACGCATCTCTCTACGGCTTGTGTATGACATGGAAACTGAAATAATTCTGAATGAAGAGTAGTACCATGTTTGATGCATGATTCAATATCATCAAGAGAAACTCCTTTGGTTATCGATGGTTCTGCTATCTGAAAATCTTGCTACATAATGAGATCTGTATAGTCTTTGGCATAAAAATTTATTTCTGGCACCTTAAAATACCTGATAACATCTGTTTCTTGAATGCATGCCCTTGCTTTTATGATACGCCTAAATCCCAACTGACGCACATGCTCCCTTTCATCACCTATCATTGCAATGAGAATGTTTTCTTGATTTGCGTAATATGCATTTCGCTGAATGACTGAGTCATGTACTCTCCTAAGCTCTTCACGGAGATACCGGCTTCTTGCAATCATATGCCACATATGTTTAGCACCATATTGGCATAATGGTTTACGCTTTATCTGAAACCACATTGGTGCGTATACCCTAACAATGAAAGTAGCTAATTCTTGTAAATTGCCTGAATGATTATCTGTGCTTGCATATAACCGCAGAGTCCTGTTTGCTGTGGTGAGCCACCTTGAATGTGATATATTGCCTGGACTCTTATGACTAAGACTCTTTGAGAATGTTCCACTTGATATAGCCTTGTGAATTTCAAGAAGGTATTTCTGGTCAGTACTTATGTCATCTACATCAACTTCACACATGTCCTCTTGAATTTCAATGGGTTTGAAGTTAACTATGGGAAGCTTTTCACAGTCTGAAAGTGCTCGGCCAATTTCTCCTGAAAATGCTCTTGGTCCAGTAGTGGTACCATCCAAGTGATGAAACAGATGGCGCAATGGAAGTTCATTAAGGTGTAAATGGCATATCAGCCACTGCAATGGCTTATTAAAGGCTTCTTCCAGTAATCTTATTGTGCCTCCAATACTACCAGTGTTAACCACTGTCGAATCACAGCCAACTGCAACGATGTTCCCTATATCAACATTCCTTTCTTTCAAGCAATTCACTAGCGCTGTGCAAATGTATTTAGCTTTGCCACTGGAAGGTGTCACATGTGCAAAGTACAGAGAGTGTGGTTCAGATATTATGCTGATATGCTCTTCGCGTTTGGTTCTTTGGTGGTTAGAGCCATCACTCTCCTGGACTTGAATCATTGTTTTATCCTTTCTGCCATCAAAGTATAATCCCCGCATGGTTTTTGGCTCTCCTATCTGTTGTAGTTCCTTTCTCTGTTTTTGTCTTTCACGTCTTAGCTTACTTCTGTCTATAATATTCCCTTTGTCTTCGGGAGTAACAATTTTAAGATCTGCCAATACTGCAGAAGCAATAGCAGCCCCAGCTCTGTCCGACATTTTAAATCTATCACAAGTAATTGCTAATGAAGGCAGTGGCTCACGCATCTGTTGTTCTGATATTACATATTGAGTCGAGGTTGTATCTTCCTCATTATCTTCAGATATCTCTTCTAGTTGTTGAAGTTCACTTGTCTCTGTTTCGATTTGTAAGTTGGACGTATTGGTTATAGCAGCACTAGTTGTTTGTGAGGATTCCAGACGTGCTTTTTCCATTTCCTTTCGATGTTCTCTTGCTTGTAATCGTCTTGTGTGTGCTATGTCAATGCTTCCTATCACCATTATTCTGCGTGTTCGTTGGTCATTTAAAAAATCCTGCTCTTTTGGAGGGACTTTCTTACTCTTTTCACATGAGCATCTCCTAAACTCCTTACATTTGCAGGTGCAGATGTCAAACAAAGTGCATTTTGAAGAGTTTTCAAATTCTTCAAGCTGATTTTTGTACTTAGGCTGATCCTTGCGTGACTTGTATGGCTTTAATAAGGACCTGTATTTATCATGGTACACTCGCATCATCTGTAAAACGCGTGTATGTGAAACTATTGGCAAAGAGGCCTTCTTCCAAATATTTTCTACCTTTTTGGAAACTGCCTCTGCTATTTCAGAAAATGAAGGCTCCTTGTTATTCATCTGCTCCTTCACTAAATGTTTTGTGAACAGGTAATCTTTCATAATGCAGTTATAAGTTGGTAGTTGCATATCACTCATCTCACAAGGTACTTCAAATATGGCACACTTCATATGTTCTCTAGTGAAATGTTTATAGTTAGTATTTGATGCCATAATATTTTTAAGAAAAATTCACAATCACAAAATATCCTGTAACATCAAAACATTATATAATTAATATATATAATATATTTTATAAGTATATATAATATATTATATAAATATATAATATATTATATAAATAAACTAAAATTATATAATACATTATAACAAGCATTTTATAATAAAATCAATATTATCTTTATATAAATCACTTTAAAATAAAGTTTTATAATATTCCGATCATATTAAAAAACTCTCCGATCAACTGAGCGACTAGGCCTACTACCTAAGAAGACAAGTGTTAACACACTGTTCTAATGACTCACAGAAAGAAATTCCTTCACACCAAAACCCTCCCCCACAACCCTCCCCAAACCCTCCCCCACAACATTCAGTGTAGTCTCAACATGACTCAGTTACTCTAAATTGTGTTAACTTCAGCTCTCTTGTGGCAGCTGAAGATATTAAGCATATGAAAAGGCATTTTTACAAAACGAATTCCTATCATTTTCGAATCTTAATCAAACTATTAGATAATTCTAAGATAAAAGTTTATAATAGTTTGACAAACCTAAAATAGAAGCATTTTTTTCCTTTTTACACAAAATTGTGTTAACTTTAGCCCCCTGGTGGCAGCTGAAAATTTTAAAGAAATGAACTCATATTTTGGCAGGCATATTTCGTCCACTAAATGCAACTTTTAATCACTATTAGAACTTCATATTAGAAAAAAAGTATTTTTCGCTCCACCCTAATGTACAGTGTGTGTAGTGAAGAATAGAGGAAGAAGTGTGTGTTTGAGACTATGCTGGACTGATCACAGGGTAGATGAGACCCGGAAAAAGATCAGCTAAAGAGGACAGTGACAGAAGAAATGGGAGTGACAGCACTCCCTGTCTTCTGCCTAACGACCCCTCTCCGGAGTACTTCCCTGGTTCATTGGTGTCTACAATCTCCTCCTTAATATATATAGACCTAAATGCCCAAGTTGGTCGAACATTTGTGTAAATTTTCGTCCGTGACCATATTTTACCCAGTAGATCGAACAGGTTATATATTTTTATTTTCAAATATTTAATCACGTTAGCTTGTGTTAAAGTACGGGAGAGGTTGGGGGCAGGGGTCTGTAAGAGTTTAGAGAAAGCGTTTTTTACTTTAGACTCGTCTCTTATGCTTCCTCACACTTTACACACACTCTGGTTTGTTTTAGGTTACGTTACACTAGGTTAGGTTAGGTTAGGGTAACCTGAGTTAACCTAACCTAACCTATCCTTTCGTTACCTAATCTCAAAAAAGTAGGTCATAGGAGAAAAACGGACTTATTTACGAAGTTCGACCTAATTAGTAAAAAACCTGTTTTACTTTTGGCGCTATCTGGGGATTTAGGCATATATATATATATATATATATATATATATATATATATATATATATATATATATATATAGAGAGAGAGAGAGAGAGAGAGAGAGAGAGAGAGAGAGAGAGAGAGAGAGAGAGAGAGAGATATGCATGTATATGTATACAGAGTGGCGCAAAAGTCGCACATCATAGGAATTTTCAGTGTTGATTAAAATATATTACTTTTTTCTCTTTCAGGTAGGGGATGCTGCGAAATTAACAATAGACGAGAGGGTGAGCTTGGTTTTAATGCATGGAATACCAAGTACTACAAATCGATGAATCGGTACAGAATTTAAATTCTGTACCGATTCATCGATTTGTATTCGATTTAAATTCTGTACCGATTCATCGATTTGTAGTACCTGGTATTCCATGCATTAAAACCAAGCTCACGCTCTCGTCTATTGTTAATTTCGCAGCCATCCCCTACCTAAAAGAGAAAAAAAATAATATATTTTAATCAACACTGAAAATTCCTGTGATGTGCGACTTTTGCGGATCATAGGAGTATGATGCGCAGTGTATATATATATATATATATATATATATATATATATATATATATATATATATATATATCTTGAGCTGAGTAAATTAAATTTTAATCCAATAACAGTGTTTCTTTTATCCAATGAGGAAACAAATAGCTGATTGTATTTCCTCATCTCAAATAAAAGAGCCAAAAATAAATTACAATTCCTTATAGACTTTCAATTGATACGATAATTCCATTAGTGTAAGACCTTATTGTGTTCGAGCTATTTGTGAATGTGTTTGTAAAATGGACGTTAGAAAAATCCCTTTGACACGAAACAATGTACTTGTTTATGAGTAAGTTTATTTAGCGAGTGACAAAACCTATGAATGATAATATTAATTAATTTGAAAAAAAAATTTGTTTCATTTCAAGAGGATTGTTCGAAAGGACTTCACTCAGAATGTGGAATTGCAGATAATATAAACAGTAATTTATAGATGGAAAAAATAATAGAAACTAGTTCTTAATCTGAAACGGAACACTACTATCTATTAGTAGTATGGGTCCATCGAGGGAGGCAGAAGTGGATCTATTTGAGAATTTCCACCTGTGTTCCTCACATCAGTTTACAGTTTGGAATGATGACGTCACTCGGTCCTCACGTGCTTTTACGAGAGGCATTTCAAGGTTTCAAAACAAAAACAAAAAATCTAAGAAGCAAACAAACAAACAAACTAAACAAAACAAAACCCAAAAATAAACAAATAAAAAAGAAAAACAAACAAGAAAAAATCAAAACAAACAAACAGTCGCTGATGAGATGTATTTATGGCAGGGGTAGGGGGTGGGTTGGTTAACCTACCTAAGGCCGATCTAAGGGTAGGCTTGGATGAGGAGGAAAAGAAAACTTTATGAATCTTTATAAGTTTTACTGTATTTAAAGCTGGTGTAGCCTCTCGGGAAACTGTTATACATAGATAGCCCCGCATCCCACAACGCTGCACCTGCACCTCCCCTTCTGATCGTACAATATCGTCTTCAGAACGTTCACGGAAAATAAGGAGGAACGTTATTTGTACATGCAGGAAAGCAACGTTCTGGCATATCAGCCTTGTGCTAATATATATATATATATATATATATATTTGTGCTACCCACCTGCTTTTTTTTTGGAATCTTGTCTTAACAAGGCAAAACGAACTTTCTATCGTGTGAATAATAACCCTCTTACGTTGTCGAAGAATATTTTAGTACTTCCATTTTCCCAGGCTTTTTAGGCATTGCTAATGTATCAGGTTGTAACATAAATTCTGCTCGATTAGAAAACGGACGATAGGTAATGGAATAACCTCAAGATAATGTGAAATAGTTTTAGAAATGTTGCAAAATACACGCGGCGACAGGTTCGCACAGGTTTTATTACGATACAAAATGTTACAGAATGACTTAAGTTAGTGTAGGCTTAGGCTAGTGTAGGATTAGGCGAATGAATATTTTTTCTGGTGTTTTTCATACAATTACAACGCCACACCTACGATATTACAGTAATTGAAAAAACATGGAGCCTACGAAAGAGCATATTCGACATGTGATGCTGTATGAGTTCCATAAAGGATCTAACGTTAGTGAATCCGCAAAAAACATTCAAAGAGTTTGTGGAAATGATGTGTGCGAATGGATGTGTAGGAGATGGTTTGAGAAGTTCAGAAATGGAGACATCAGTCTGAAAGAAATTATCAACGAACAGAAAGACCAAATGAGTTAGATGAAGAGTTGCTGAAAGCAACAGTGGGGAAATCCCAACGGTAACTGTAAAAGAACTTGGCCTGCAACTCGGCGTTAGCCATATGACCATTCATCGTCATTTGAAGCTGTTAGGAAAAGTAGTGAAGGGTAGAAAATGGGTTCAGCATGATTTGTCACAAGCGAATCTTCAACATCGAATCGATATTTGCACATCACTGCATTCTCGGCAACTGCAGGCACCGTTTTTGAATCGGATCGTCACTGGGGAATGGGGATGAAAAATGGGTCCTCTATAACAATATTAAGTGTCGACATCAGTGGCTTAGCCGTGAAACAAAGCCTGAACCTCAGCCAAGGAATGGACCGCATCCAAAGAAATTTTTGCTATGCGTTTGGTGGGATATGCAAAGCATTATTCATTTTGAGCTTCTGCTAGATAACCAAACAATCACAGCTGAAGTCTACTGCCAACAACTCCAACGACTGAAAATGGCATTACAAGAAAAACGTCCTGCATTAATTAATCGCAGAGGTGTTCTATTCCACCAGGATAACGCGCGCCCTCACACTGCTCGAATCACCACTGCCCAATTGAAGCATTTGGTTGGGAAAAAATGCCTCATCCACCTTATTTTCCGGACATCGCACCTTCAGAGTACCATTTATTCAGAAGTCTACGACACCACATAGATGGACAAAAGTTGCAATTCAGGGAAGCTATCGAAAACGAAGTGATCGCTTTTTTTAACTCGAAACCAAGGGATTTCTTCGAGCGTGGCATAAAAAAACTTTTCTACAGGTGGGAGGAGGTTATAGAAAAAGAAGAGAATTATATTGATGATTAATTTGTCATTATGTCATTTAATTTTTGTTGTGAATAAACTAAAAATTCGAGCAAATTTGTCCTTATAAGTCCTTTAATTTTTGCTCTGAATGAACTAAAAAAATCGAGCAGAATATATGTTACAACCTTATACTTAAACTTTTTAATATTAATGTAGTATTTTCATATGACAATATTGTGAAAAATATCAGAGTAAAAAAATAGCCCTGCCAATAATTCAGGCATTATCTATAAAATTGGATAAACAATGTGATTCCTTTCACATTGGACAGACGGGAAAGGATTTGTACATGCGTGTAAAACAGCATCAATATTCCGTTAGAACGGGACAGTCATCCAGTGCCCTTTTCGTCCATTTGTCAGAGTTATCCCACGGTAACTGTAAAAGAACTTGGCCTGCAACTCGGCGTTAGCCATATGACCATTCATCGTCATTTGAAGCTGTTAGGAAAAGTAGTGAAGGGTGGAAAATGGGTTCAGCATGATTTGTCACAAGCGAATCTTCAACATCGAATCGATATTTGCACATCACTGCATTCTCGGCAACTGCAGGCACCGTTTTTGAATCGGATCGTCACTGGGGAATGGGGATGAAAAATGGGTCCTCTATAACAATATTAAGTGTCGACATCAGTGGCTTAGCCGTGAAACAAAGCCTGAACCTCAGCCAAGGAATGGACCGCATCCAAAGAAATTTTTGCTATGCGTTTGGTGGGATATGCAAAGCATTATTCATTTTGAGCTTCTGCTAGATAACCAAACAATCACAGCTGAAGTCTACTGCCAACAACTCCAACGACTGAAAATGGCATTACAAGAAAAACGTCCTGCATTAATTAATCGCAGAGGTGTTCTATTCCACCAGGATAACGCGCGCCCTCACACTGCTCGAATCACCACTGCCCAATTGAAGCATTTGGTTGGGAAAAAATGCCTCATCCACCTTATTTTCCGGACATCGCACCTTCAGAGTACCATTTATTCAGAAGTCTACGACACCACATAGATGGACAAAAGTTGCAATTCAGGGAAGCTATCGAAAACGAAGTGATCGCTTTTTTTAACTCGAAACCAAGGGATTTCTTCGAGCGTGGCATAAAAAACTTTTCTACAGGTGGGAGGAGGTTATAGAAAAAGAAGAGAATTATATTGATGATTAATTTGTCATTATGTCATTTAATTTTTGTTGTGAATAAACTAAAAATTCGAGCAAATTTGTCCTTATAAGTCCTTTAATTTTTGCTCTGAATGAACTAAAAAAATCGAGCAGAATATATGTTACAACCTTATACTTAAACTTTTTAATATTAATGTAGTATTTTCATATGACAATATTGTGAAAAATATCAGAGTAAAAAAATAGCCCTGCCAATAATTCAGGCATTATCTATAAAATTGGATAAACAATGTGATTCCTTTCACATTGGACAGACGGGAAAGGATTTGTACATGCGTGTAAAACAGCATCAATATTCCGTTAGAACGGGACAGTCATCCAGTGCCCTTTTCGTCCATTTGTCAGAGTTATCCCACGGTAACTGTAAAAGAACTTGGCCTGCAACTCGGCGTTAGCCATATGACCATTCATCGTCATTTGAAGCTGTTAGGAAAAGTAGTGAAGGGTGGAAAATGGGTTCAGCATGATTTGTCACAAGCGAATCTTCAACATCGAATCGATATTTGCACATCACTGCATTCTCGGCAACTGCAGGCACCGTTTTTGAATCGGATCGTCACTGGGGAATGGGGATGAAAAATGGGTCCTCTATAACAATATTAAGTGTCGACATCAGTGGCTTAGCCGTGAAACAAAGCCTGAACCTCAGCCAAGGAATGGACCGCATCCAAAGAAATTTTTGCTATGCGTTTGGTGGGATATGCAAAGCATTATTCATTTTGAGCTTCTGCTAGATAACCAAACAATCACAGCTGAAGTCTACTGCCAACAACTCCAACGACTGAAGATGGCATTACAAGAAAAACGTCCTGCATTAATTAATCGCAGAGGTGTTCTATTCCACCAGGATAACGCGCGCCCTCACACTGCTCGAATCACCACTGCCCAATTGAAGCATTTGGTTGGGAAAAAATGCCTCATCCACCTTATTTTCCGGACATCGCACCTTCAGAGTACCATTTATTCAGAAGTCTACGACACCACATAGATGGACAAAAGTTGCAATTCAGGGAAGCTATCGAAAACGAAGTGATCGCTTTTTTAACTCGAAACCAAGGGATTTCTTCGAGCGTGGCATAAAAAAACTTTTCTACAGGTGGGAGGAGGTTATAGAAAAAGAAGAGAATTATATTGATGATTAATTTGTCATTATGTCATTTAATTTTTGTTGTGAATAAACTAAAAATTCGAGCAAATTTGTCCTTATAAGTCCTTTAATTTTTGCTCTGAATGAACTAAAAAAATCGAGCAGAATATATGTTACAACCTTATACTTAAACTTTTTAATATTAATGTAGTATTTTCATATGACAATATTGTGAAAAATATCAGAGTAAAAAAATAGCCCTGCCAATAATTCAGGCATTATCTATAAAATTGGATAAACAATGTGATTCCTTTCACATTGGACAGACGGGAAAGGATTTGTACATGCGTGTAAAACAGCATCAATATTCCGTTAGAACGGGACAGTCATCCAGTGCCCTTTTCGTCCATTTGTCAGAGTTATCCCACGGTAACTGTAAAAGAACTTGGCCTGCAACTCGGCGTTAGCCATATGACCATTCATCGTCATTTGAAGCTGTTAGGAAAAGTAGTGAAGGGTGGAAAATGGGTTCAGCATGATTTGTCACAAGCGAATCTTCAACATCGAATCGATATTTGCACATCACTGCATTCTCGGCAACTGCAGGCACCGTTTTTGAATCGGATCGTCACTGGGGAATGGGGATGAAAAATGGGTCCTCTATAACAATATTAAGTGTCGACATCAGTGGCTTAGCCGTGAAACAAAGCCTGAACCTCAGCCAAGGAATGGACCGCATCCAAAGAAATTTTTGCTATGCGTTTGGTGGGATATGCAAAGCATTATTCATTTTGAGCTTCTGCTAGATAACCAAACAATCACAGCTGAAGTCTACTGCCAACAACTCCAACGACTGAAGATGGCATTACAAGAAAAACGTCCTGCATTAATTAATCGCAGAGGTGTTCTATTCCACCAGGATAACGCGCGCCCTCACACTGCTCGAATCACCACTGCCCAATTGAAGCATTTGGTTGGGAAAAAATGCCTCATCCACCTTATTTTCCGGACATCGCACCTTCAGAGTACCATTTATTCAGAAGTCTACGACACCACATAGATGGACAAAAGTTGCAATTCAGGGAAGCTATCGAAAACGAAGTGATCGCTTTTTTTAACTCGAAACCAAGGGATTTCTTCGAGCGTGGCATAAAAAAACTTTTCTACAGGTGGGAGGAGGTTATAGAAAAAGAAGAGAATTATATTGATGATTAATTTGTCATTATGTCATTTAATTTTTGTTGTGAATAAACTAAAAATTCGAGCAAATTTGTCCTTATAAGTCCTTTAATTTTTGCTCTGAATGAACTAAAAAAATCGAGCAGAATATATGTTACAACCTTATACTTAAACTTTTTAATATTAATGTAGTATTTTCATATGACAATATTGTGAAAAATATCAGAGTAAAAAAATAGCCCTGCCAATAATTCAGGCATTATCTATAAAATTGGATAAACAATGTGATTCCTTTCACATTGGACAGACGGGAAAGGATTTGTACATGCGTGTAAAACAGCATCAATATTCCGTTAGAACGGGACAGTCATCCAGTGCCCTTTTCGTCCATTTGTCAGAGTTATCCCACGGTAACTGTAAAAGAACTTGGCCTGCAACTCGGCGTTAGCCATATGACCATTCATCGTCATTTGAAGCTGTTAGGAAAAGTAGTGAAGGGTGGAAAATGGGTTCAGCATGATTTGTCACAAGCGAATCTTCAACATCGAATCGATATTTGCACATCACTGCATTCTCGGCAACTGCAGGCACCGTTTTTGAATCGGATCGTCACTGGGGAATGGGGATGAAAAATGGGTCCTCTATAACAATATTAAGTGTCGACATCAGTGGCTTAGCCGTGAAACAAAGCCTGAACCTCAGCCAAGGAATGGACCGCATCCAAAGAAATTTTTGCTATGCGTTTGGTGGGATATGCAAAGCATTATTCATTTTGAGCTTCTGCTAGATAACCAAACAATCACAGCTGAAGTCTACTGCCAACAACTCCAACGACTGAAGATGGCATTACAAGAAAAACGTCCTGCATTAATTAATCGCAGAGGTGTTCTATTCCACCAGGATAACGCGCGCCCTCACACTGCTCGAATCACCACTGCCCAATTGAAGCATTTGGTTGGGAAAAAATGCCTCATCCACCTTATTTTCCGGACATCGCACCTTCAGAGTACCATTTATTCAGAAGTCTACGACACCACATAGATGGACAAAAGTTGCAATTCAGGGAAGCTATTGAAAACGAAGTGATCGCTTTTTTTAACTCGAAACCAAGGGATTTCTTCGAGCGTGGCATAAAAAAACTTTTCTACAGGTGGGAGGAGGTTATAGAAAAAGAAGAGAATTATATTGATGATTAATTTGTCATTATATCATTTAATTTTTGTTGTGAATAAACTAAAAATTCGAGCAAATTTGTCCTTATAAGTCCTTTAATTTTTGCTCTGAATGAACTAAAAAAATCGAGCAGAATATATGTTACAACCTTATACTTAAACTTTTTAATATTAATGTAGTATTTTCATATGACAATATTGTGAAAAATATCAGAGTAAAAAAATAGCCCTGCCAATAATTCAGGCATTATCTATAAAATTGGATAAACAATGTGATTCCTTTCACATTGGACAGACGGGAAAGGATTTGTACATGCGTGTAAAACAGCATCAATATTCCGTTAGAACGGGACAGTCATCCAGTGCCCTTTTCGTCCATTTGTCAGAGTTATCCCACTGTATTGATGGAATAATGCTTCAGTTTTGTTTCACTCAAGCAACATTGTTAATAGAAATATTCTTGAGTCAGCCATTATTCAACTTACAAATGATTTTAACATTAGCCAGGGCCTTTTTTCGCTTGATCCTGTTGTTTTGAATCCGTGTTTCCTTTTCCCTTTGTGGTTATTTTCATCATATACTGTGTGTATATATATATATATATATATGTATTTTTTTTTCAAAGATCTCGCGTGATGACCCATTCCATCCAGAAAAATAGATAATTAATTTTGAAAATTTGTGTTGGAAATAAATTTTCTTTAGTATATATATATATATATAATATTTTTCATTATATTATATATGAAAACTTCTTGTAGATACCTTTTTAAATGGAAACGATTTCTTAGTAGGAAGAAAAAACTTTTAGATACACTTTTTGTTTTTCTTGATCAGCTACAAACAATTGACAATGCCATAGTATGCGCAGGCGCAATATCCATACTTGAAAAGTTAATAATGCAATCTAATAAAATTTATTATTCTATTTATACATGTACAGGACATACAGTACATAAGGTGTAACAAGAAATATATATATAATCACACAGGTAATGCTTTTCTATACATTCATAGCATAGAAATGCCATTTTCAAGCAAATTTTATGATTTATTGGCAGAATGGGGCTATGTGATAAATTGTTTTTGGTAGTGCAGCGAATTGAGGTTATTTTTTAATGCAGGAAGGAGGGGCCAAGGGTAAATGCCCGCAAAAGCGCCTCCCCCATAGAAGAAGAAGAGGGCCAAAATCATGGTCCAGGGTTTTCGAGATATCTAGACACTCTGCGTTTGAAAGACTGGAGGTCATAGGCAGGAGGAAAGATGGATTGAGGAAGATTGTTCCAGAGTTGACCGGTTGAGTACATAAAAGATTGAAAATACCGAGTAACTCTTGCGTTAGAGAGTTGAACAGAAAAAGAATGAGAAAGTGTAGAAAGTCCGGTACTGCGTGCTCGCCTGAAAGGAGGAGGCATGCAGTTAGAGAATTCAAAGAGCAGTGCCCGTTATAATCGCGATAGAAAAGAGAGAGTAAGAGAACATTGCGTCAAGGAAAGCGGGATTGAAAACATTCAGTAAGAGGCGAGGAATTGATGAGACGAAAAGCTTTTGATTCCACCCGGTCAAGTACGGCTGTGTGGGTTGAACCACCCAACACATGAGAAGCATACTCCATACAGGAGCGAACAAGAGTCCTGTACAGAGAGAGCAACTGAGTAGGGGTGAAGAAACTGTGGAATCGGTACAGCACACCTAACCTCTTAGAAGCTGTTTTGGAAAGAGAGTATATGTGATCTTTCCAGGAAATATTCTTGGCTTTTCCTTTTGAAACGCCAAGAATATTAAGAGAAGAGGAAGGATTGAGTTTTGTTGTTGAAGGTAAGGAAAAGTCGTGTGGAAGATTGTAACGAGTAGACAGATGGAGGAACTGAGTTTTTGAGGCATTGAAAGCCACAAGGTTTCCTCTGCCCCTATCAGAGAGGGCAGAAAGATCAGAAGTTAGGTATACCATAGACGTCCCACGCGAATCATGGAATGACTGTTGTGAGAAACACTTTGGGTAGCGGGTGGAGAAGTGAAGAGTGGAATCATCGGCATAGGAGTGAATAGAACAGGAAGTGCGACTTAAAAGATCATTGATAAATAAAAGGAAAAGAGTGGGTGACAGGACAGAACCCTAAGGAACACCATTGTCAATAGTTTTAGAAGAACAGTGGCCATCTACAACCGCAGCTATAGATCAATCAGAAATGAAATTAGAGATGAAGGCACAGACAGAAGGATAGAAACCAAAGGTGGGGGCAGTTTCGAAATTAAAAATTTGTGCCAGACTCTATCGAAAGCTTTTGATGTCCAGCAAAATAGCAAAAGTTTCGCCGAAATCCCGAAAGAAGGATGACCAAGAGTCAGAAAGATATGCAAGAAGATCGCCAGTAGAGCGTCCGTTGCGGAACCCCTATTGGCGACTGAAAGAAGATTGTGAGAAGAGTGGTGTTTCAAAATCTTCACATTAAGGATAGATTCAAAATCTTTAGAAAGGCAAGAAATAAAAGGAATTGGAATATAGTTTCAGAGAGTTAAGAGCGGTCATCCTTCTTTGGGACAGTAATGAAAGCGAACCAGCAGCAAAATTCTTAGGGAAAGTGGCATGTGGATAGGGAAAGAAATCAAATAGACCTTGTCTTAAACACTATAATTTTAGATTTAGTGATGAGTTTTTCTTACAGCGTCTGGGCCTTCCTTCCCATGGGTTCGTCACTGTCTCCTCTTCTCACAAAACATTTTATGGAATTTCTAGAAACAGAATTTTTTCCTGTTCGGTCTTGTGCCAGGAATTAACTGTTTTTGTGAACAAATATGGAGCTAGATTCATTAGGTGTGCGAATACAGTATTTATGCTGTAAATGCCCCTGGATGTATTTATCTGATTAATGTAAAGATTGTATTAGAGGCACTCAACATATTTTGCCTCACCTGTTTTTCTTAGCTAAATAATAGGCCATGGGGCTGAAATGTCTTTTGGGCCGTAAGTTTGAACTTTCTGCGCTTCACATAACCGGAATTTTCCAGTTTGAACTTCTCCTTGTATAAAACAGCTTTTAAACGCCCTTGTACAAAGCCGATGGTTAACGCAGTTTCTAAAATGGCGTCTGACGGTGATCTGCGTCGTAAACAGAGAGCTGTTATCGAGTTCTTAAACGCAGAGAAGGAAACAGTTGGAAATATTCACAAACGTCTACAAAACGTTTACGGAGATGCTGTTGTTAATCGAAGCACAGCTGGACGCTGGTCAAAACGTGTGAGATCATCGGAGAGAGGGAGAGCCAGCCTCGATGATGAGCCACGTAGCGGTCGCCCGGCATCGGCTGTGATATCTCACACTGTGCAACGTGCTAACAGCATCATTCGATCAAATCGGCGCATCACATACAACGAGCTATCACTGGAGCTAGGAATTAGTGAAGGAAGTGTGAATACGATAATTCAGCAACTGGGATACTCAAAAGTGTGTTCACGGTTTGTTCCTCGCCAGCTGACTGAAGATCACAAAGCCTAAAGAAAAGAAATTGCTTCTGAGTCGTTGGTTCGATACGAGACAGAAGGGGATGACTTTCTTTCACGAATTGTGACTGGGGATGAGACTTGGGTACACCACTTTGAACCTGAAACAAAACGCCAATCCATGGAGTGGCATCACGCAGACTCCTCACGCAAGAAAAAGTTCGAAATGGCTCCCTCTGCACGAAAGGTTATGGCCACCATCTTCTGGGACACAAAAGGGGTGATTCTGATGGACATTATGAAGAAAGGACAAACAATCAACTCAGAGGCATATATTGCTACCCTACAGAGACTCTAAAGACATATAAAACGAGTTCGACCGGAAAGAAAACTGGAAGATGTCCTTCTTTTGCACGATAATGCAAGACCACACAACAGTTTGCAAACAAGAGAGGCCATCACAAAAATGCGCTTGATTGTGTTACCGCACCCTCCATACAGCCCGGATCTGGCACCTTCAGACTTCCATTTGTTTGGGCCAATGAAGGATGCTATGCGTGGAAGAAAGTTTCAGAGTGACGACGAGGTTGTTGAGGAGGTTAAGAGGTGGCTCCAGCGGAAGCCAGCGGACTTTTACCAGCAAGGAATAAAAGCCCTTGTTTCGAGGTGGAAGAAAGCCGTAGAAAAGGATGGAGACTACGTGGAAAAATAAAAACTTGTAAAAAAGGTATGTAACTACTTGTGTACAAAATTTCTGGAACTTACAAGGAAACTTGGAAAGAAAAAAAAAGGTGGGGCAAAATATATTGATTGGTTCGTATATCTGAAAATGCCAGTCAACACTAACACTACGTTCAAGTCATATATACTGAATGAAATTAAATTTGTTAAGGATTCAAATACTAACATTGGCAAGATGATACGACCAAATCTACAAGAGGAATAGCCAAGGAAGGGTGTATTTACGCTATTCCTTGTTGGATGGTGTCCAAAAATGTACTTGGGAGAAATAGCGGATTTGGATAGAAAGATCTCTCAGCATAAATATAGTCCGAGAACAGGGAATAATAATAACCGTTTAGTTAAACATAACGAGGCGTACAATCATGTAGATTTTAAAGAAAGCTTATTGAGATCTGGAGCGCAGAAAGCTTTTCGAATTATTTTACATAAAAAATTATGATAGTTTTAACTCAAACTTGGGTTCTTCCGAGATGGACAGACAAATTCATTTTTAATACAATAAAGTAAATCGTCAAATGATAAGCCGTCAGGTAACTAGATGTACAGTGTCTCTTTGTATTTATTCTTTTTAACCTTCCGTTCCTCAGTTTAGTATCGGCTGTTGTTGGAGATAGTGTCCAATTTTTAACTTTTCTATTACCTCCAGGAGGGCGCAGTTGTTACGGGCCAAAATATTTAATATATTATTTTTTAATAATTTAAAAAATTTCATTTCTTTGCTTGTGCCCATTTGTTTTACGTTTTGTCGCGGTTATTGATATATATATATATATATACAAATGGAGAAAGGAAAAGGATGTGGATTCCTTTTGTGTGAAATCTGTAATTAAGCTTTATTAAGAACATAAAATAAAGAAATAAATTAAAAGGAAACGAAGTAAGAGGAATATTAATTTGAGGGTAAATAGGAGACTGCAAATATCTGTTTCTTAAGGAATCATTAAAACACTTTTAATCACACACACACACACACACACACACACACACACACACACGTATATATATATATGTGTGTATATATATAACGTAAAGAACGACGCTTGTATAGGAGATATTCCGCGCAAGATGAGGAGAGAGAACGAAACAAATGAAAAAATGAGGTAACCACCCGGGAATCGAACCCGGGATCTTCCGATTGCCGGTCAGATATGATAACCATTACACCACGGGTTATCATATCTGACCGGCAATCGGAAGATCCCGGGTTCGATTCCCGGGTGGTTACCTCATTTTTTCATTTGTTTCGTTCTCTCTCCTCATCTTGCGCGGAATATCTCCTATACAAGCGTCGTTCTTTACGTTAATTATACTGCGTGTTTGCAGTTAAAATGTATATATATATATATATATATATATATATATATTATATATATATATATAGTATGTCCCCCAAAAAAAATTTCCCGATTTTTATTTGCTTGTTATTTTATAACAATGGGTGTATATTTTATTAGTGGGATTTCTTCTTCAGAAAGGTAACGTCTTGGGGTTTTTTATTCCACGTATACCTATATGCATATATGTATACATTTCTAATATTTTATTACTTAACTAATAAATATTGTACAGGGTGTTTCAGGTCGACCCTAGAAATATGGAAATTGGCGGAATTCGTAGTTTGAATTTGATATTTGGTATTTGATATTTGGTATTTGATATTTTGGTATTTTGGTATTTCTAGGGTCGACCTGAAACACCCTGTATATTAAAACTGTTCTTTCACCGTTTCATACTTAAAGAAATAACTTTTCCTCATTTCTACCAAATTAGGAAAAGACGATACCACTACCAATAGACTATAGCCTAGTAAGACCATAGCAGGCCTTACCCCAGATTCACAGTGGTTTCAGCAGGATGGAACACTTCCGCCCACTGCTTGTGAAACTTGCAACTTTTTAAGAAGCATTTTTCCAGGCGACTAATCTCCCTTCATAAGCTGGTGGAATGGCCCCATTACTCATCTGACCTCACACCCCCTGAATTTTTATTGCTGGGTTACATAAAAGACAGGACTATTCTACCAAGCCTATGAGACTTGAAGACCGAAAGACCGAAGTCTATTGAGGTAATCAACAACATCCAAGCTGAACCATTTCCCAACATTATGTCAAACATTTGTGTAAGGTTGAATATTGTGTTAGGAAAAAATGGCGATTGCACTGAACAGCGAACATATTGTTTAATTAAGGTTAATAAAGTCCTGTTTTACGTACCTATTGCGTTTGTCTTTGTGTCTAAATTACTATTTTTTGGCTTAGAACATTTATTTAGAAATAGGGGCACTTTTGAGGAGACACCTGGTATATAGGGAGAATCAGAGATTCGATGAGGGAGAGAGTTGTTTTTTTACTCTATTCTTATCTCTTCATATACCCATAGGTGATCAGGAATTTTTACTCAAAACCCTCTCCAGCTGATAACACTGCACAACACAATTCTGTCCTTTGCACAAATTCTGCTGATTTATATGTATTTTGACGCGCGGATCTTTTCCGTTTGACTGCCGCCATTGAAACATAATTAAACTCCAGCCTTCTTTAGTTAGCTTTATAAGGCTAACTAACAAAAATATCACGACCTAACCTAACCAATCGTCAAGGTCGTACAGTTGACCTAACGATTGGTTAGGTTAGGTCGTGATATTTTCGTTAGTTAGCCTTATAAGGCTAAGTAAAGAAAGCTGGGGCAGTTTCAATGGCGGCAGTCAAACAGAAAAGATCCTGACGCGCTAATTACGAATATATTATTTTTTCTCTAATACCCACCATTTTTCCAGAAAACTACGTTCATGTTCCACAAAAATTATCCAAATTATATCAAACGCCTGCTAAGCAAAGGAACAGCCCTACGGCTGTTGAGCATTATTGTGACACGTATTGCTCACTGATTGGTTATTCGAAATGTTGTGTTGTTCTGTGATTGGTCTGAAGGTGGTCAGGTGATTTCACAGTGGCTGCCAAGTGGAAAATTGTTATTTTCCTTCATCATTTCAGGTGCTCTGTTGATGTTTGGTGTTACGATAGTTTTCTGCTGGATCTACTGTGTTTATTAACTTCGTTTGTCGAAAACATTCATTGCTTTCGCGTTTTAACTTCAATAATGTCTAGAAAATGTGTAAACTGCCGATTTATTTTGTTATGTGTGGCGAACTAACATTGAAATTCCAAAAACAAACATTTGCCCCTCTGGTTAAAAAGGCATATGAATTATATTTTGGATGCAAAGTGTGTGATCAGGACAGAAGCTGGGCTCTCCACATATATTGCAATTCGTGTGCAAGGATCTTAAGAGCGTGGTTACAAGGTTCACGTCCATCGATGCCGTTTGCTGTCCCTATGGTCTGGAGAGAGCCAAAAGATCATGTGAGTGACTGCTACTTTTGTTTAGCAAATATACGAGGTTTCTTTTCGAAATCCAAACATGTAATACGATACCCAAACCTACCATCAGCTATGCGACCAGTTCCTCGCGATGAAACCCTGCCAGTTCCTAAGCCACCAAAAGACTGGACTCTGGACGAAGATTATTGCCACTCCGAAATTGAAATTGAACCACAAGCAGCCAGTGAGCTTGCAGATCCAGAATTTCTACTATCCACATCATTGTCACTTCCTTATTACACAGGCAGAACTAAATGATCTCGTAAGAGATTTGAATCTTTCGAAAAATCACGCTGAACTTCTAGGATCTAGGCTGCAAGGGTGGAATCTTTTAGAAAGGAACACCAACATAACTTAACTTCATGTAGAAAGCGTCAGAATGATTTCATTACCTTTTTCTCTACAAGTGATGGTATTGTGTTTTGTAATGATGTAGACAATTTAATGGAATCTTTGGGGCATCAACACAAACCGGAGGAATGGTTGATTCCTCTAAATTAAGTTTGAAGGCAGTGGTTCTACACAACGGAAATACTTATATTAGTTATAGGCCTTCTCCTTGAAACGCAGCGGGTACAAGGGTACACAAAACATTGCTGCTTTTTATGCGAGAGGGACAGTCGCGCTAGAGGCCGCCATTTTGTCTGTAAAGATTGGCCTGCCAGGATGAGTTTTGTTCCAGGAGAGACAAATATTTCCAATGAGCCTTTAGTAGATAAAAAAAAAATGTTATCGCCACCACTTCACATCATACTGGGCTTGAAGAAAAATTTTGTGAAAGCTGAGGCGTTTATTTATTTGAGGAATATATTTCCAAGGTTAAGCGAAGCTAAAACCAGAGGAGGAAATTTGTTGGCCCACAAATAAGGAAAGTTATGAAGGATACCACTTTTCACAGCAAATTAAATAAGGTAGATAAAGCAGCAGGATGGGTGGCCTTCAAATCGGTTTGTTCAAACTTCTTTGGTAAAGTCACGTCTGACGATTATGTTACTGTGGTGAATGAGATGTTAAGGTGCTATAAATCTATGGGTTGTAATATGTCCTTGAAGGTGCTCCCTCTATGTTTGCAATGTCTCGTTTTCTGTATGGGCTTGTGAATACTGTTTGCTTTTCTACTTTGAAAGCTTCTTCATGTAGGTAATTCTTTAACAGGCCGTAACTAGGGTTTAGAAATTAGTGAGGTCCAGATTTTTTTCGAGCGCGGCGGGACGAGCAAAATTCAGACCAAAATGACATCTACAAACACAACCCAAGCTATACACTAAACACAAAACACAAAACGCTCGACGCTCCCTCTTTTCAAAAGAAAAGCGGTAATATGCGTTTCATACACGGAGAACGGTTCAGTCTCTTTTTTTTTTTTAGGAAATAATTACCGAGGTCCGGACCTCGGTGACCTCATAGGTAGTTACGGCCATGAATTCTTATTATTTTTACCAGCTGTTATAATTAACATTCCGCATCTGTTGACATTATTTTTGGACCTCTAACTTGCAGTATTCGTATTTGTTTGCCTTTGGTTGCCTCGAGTCCACAAATACACACACACACACACACACACACACATATATATATATATATATATATATATATATACCGTATATCACGGCGTACAAGGTGACTGGGCGTATAGGACGACCCCCAAATTTTCAAGTTAAAATGTAGGTTTTGGGCTATACTCGCCATATAAGACGAACCCCCTAATCGTGCACTTGATTCGGGGAACCAAATGAGCCAGTGAGGAATTACTGCTCCAATAGTCCTTTCGTTCACTAGGCCTACCACTAGTCACTGACCAGCGGAGCAGTGCTGGTAAGCAACACAGTCTACCTAAGCTAATGGAAACTACAAAAATATATACTTATTTAGTGTCAGTGCGAAGTGTATTATGGTATAGCTTTGATTATTTGATATAAGGCCAATTCTCTTCTTTTTATGGCAAGATATTGTCAATTAACTACCACAATCTACACTTAACGATAACACGACCAGCTACGTGCTTCGTATTTTCTTCTTTTAGTTGGTGGGGCCATGATGGGGTCTTGCGATAGCTAGAGATTCTAATAATGTTACCTGGAGAATGCGAGTAAAAAAGTGACGGCTCGCACCTCTGTGAAGCCTGTGATTGGCTAGGCTGACATTTGCATTTTATTGTCGTGATGCAATCATATCACATATTATTTGAGGTTAGACAACTTTCATTACACTGCACTTTTATTTTTTTATTATAATAATGTGAATTAAGTTGAATTTCAGTAGAAAATATTTGTGGCAGGAGTTACCGAGGCGGGGGTTAGCCTACCGTACACACTCCATCAACCATCACCCATGTTAACAACTTACCGTACACCACAGGATTTAAGGTTCACATTTTATACCTAGTGTATAAGACGACCCCTAGTTTTGGGGGATTTTTTTAAGCTTCAAATGTCGTCTTATACGCCAGCATATACGGTATATATATATATATATATATATATATATATATATATTATATATATATATATATATATGTTACACAGGGGTCACAGGGGACCATTCTGAGTTGTATCACACACACACACACACACACACACATATATATATATATATATATATATATATATATATATATATATCGCTTCTCGGAGATCAGCGAAGTTAAGCGACATTGGGTCTGGGTAGTAGTTGGATGAGAGACCGTCCTCTGCGCCCAGATTATGTAGCGACCCGTGGTTCGGATCCCACGTAAAACTGTAGGTCCCCTCCGTCATATGACCTTAGATGTTGCGAAGGAGGTTAAACAACCCAATTAAAATATATATATATATATATGAAAGTTTCACAAACACGTGAAATAAATAAATGATGCATACCCACAAGGAAAAGGAAAAGCGTTTCCAAGGTCTTTCGCGTTTTCAAGAGTGCAGTAGATTCAACAGTAGATTCTTGAAATCGCTTTTCCTTTTCCTTGTGGATTTTCATCATATATATATATATATATATATATCCTTAGTGTATGGGAAAATCTAATAGTCCTACAATGTTAAGTGAAATTATTATTGTGGGTTTTTCCAAGAAATGATTGCCTGCAACCATACAACATCCTTTAATTCCCCAGAATTTATGGAAATCCCCTTACCCCTTATATCTGTATAAATACGTGTAGAAGATTAAAGGAAGAGAGAGAGAGAGAGAGAGAGAGAGAGAGAGAGAGCAGGCACTCTGCCTGAAGAATTGATTAGATGGACTTGTACTGAAAGAATGTAGAGAAAAGGCAACTTCTTGTTCTACCGACTTCTCGTTCTATTGACTTGCTTATAATATTGAACAAGAAGAAATTACTCCATAATAAATTAATTATGAAGAATCCATCGTCATCCCTATCCTTTGTAAACTTACATCGCTCTAAAGTGGAATTTAAGAGACCTTTTTGGGAAAGAGATTCGAACTACGCAGCCTGGAAGATATAAGCATCGAAGAACTCTCTCAGACAAATATCAGATATACACCATAATGAATTACCAAATTTAAAGTAAATTTCAAACCAAATTCAAAATGGTAGGTCCTACCCGCCCAAATGTATTAAATTTAGCGACAGATTGATAGGTTAACCGTAAAATCATGATTTAGGCAATTAATTTATTCTTTTTCAACACAAAACATTTGGATATTGCAGTTTTTTTCTCTTGAGAAAGAAAATCTTATAAGCAGAACCTCAATAATGAATTCAATAAGCTTGCAGTTTACCTCACATTCACCAAATTTACTTTATTTATGCAGCGGTCTAAAATTTCTTTTTACGACCGATATCTTACCGCGTTCATTGCAACTCTCGTAAGCCAGCTGCGGAGATGCGTAAGGATTTACTTAAATATGTATCTGTTGTTCCCAGAACACAAGCAATTACCTCGATAAACTTTACTTAGAAAATTCGTAACATAACTCTAAAGAAACATTTGCACATTTCGTAGAATTGTTTTGTTTAGATGATTCTCATTATCAGGATATTTCGGGATTGCGAATGTGGTATCTATTCTCATTAGTCCCACATTCATTCATTCATTTCTTCTATTCATTCAGGACTCCTTGTTTGAAAGTCGTTTTGAGATTAATTTATGAATGAAAAATTAGTTTTAATTAGTGAAAATCTTACGATAAAGATTCTTTAAGAGAATTACACTTCAAAGGCTCGTTTACATACCATTTCATCTAGTAGTATCCGTGCATTTAAGAAGACAGAAATGGGTCGACTTGAGAATTTCACTCTTCAGTTCCTCACGTCCGTTTATGAGTTACATTTACGGAAAATTTTGGCGTGATAACGTCACGCGGTCCTCACGTCCTTTTATGAGGTGTATTCGAGTCGGGAAGGGGAAGGTTAGGTTAAGGGGAGACTTCATGAACGTTTATGAGTTATATTTAAGGGGGGAGCAGCCTCTCGGGGGATGCCGTAATCACGCATGGGTCTCAAGGGCGACAATTGGAGCCCGGAATCAGCCAGCCCGCGGGTACCCGACGCACAACCACGCCCCACACGATCCCAGGTACACCGCGCCCAGAACACCCACACGCCCACGTTGAACCCACGACAGCCCCGCAGCGTCTTATTTATGACCACACCCATCCCGGTCGCAGGATAAACACGTAAACAAACATGCCGAGAAAATATAATCTCTCTCTCTCTCTCTCTCTCTCTCTCTCTCTCTCTCTCTCTCTCTCTCTCATACACAGACTGTACACTGAGGTAACAAGACGTGTTCAATACAGTACAATGCGAAGAATTAAAAACTCAGACAATCCAATTTTCCAAGCTATTTATCACTCCTGTTTTATGTATTCTAGACTGTGGACTTCTTGGTATAAAAGTGTTTGTTTATAGCTCCACTTAACTCCTGAATTAGCCATTCCAGTACATGTACTTTCTATTTTTATGAAGTTGTTATTACTAATTTTATTATTTCTCGTATCTTTACGTGTATTATTATTTCTTTATAGCCGTCGTCCTTTTTTGTTTTTGTTTTTAAAATTTTTTAATTAGTGGTATCGTTGATTACCTTGATGGATACTACTACCTTTTTATTATGTGGCGGGATCTGTCTCCTGCTAATGAACATTATTATTGTCATTATCATCATTATCAATTTTTCTTTTTATTTTCTTTTTTATTTCATAATTTTTGTAGTCTTAGCAGTGGTTAGTTTTTAATTATTACTTGTTTCAATACGTGTCTTATTTTTATTTTTTTAAATTTCTTATTATTTGATTTTATCTTATCATTTATTACCTTCAACAATATTGTACTCTTTTATGGGATTCATATCCTGCCAATAAAGTTTATCATTATCATTATCATATATATATATATATATTAGGGTGATGCAAAAGTGGGGGAGTAAACTTTTTTTGTTTCAAATTTTTGAGATACCCTCTCATTTGGTTTAGTTTGGTGGAAAAATGATCCTGGGGAAATTTCGGGTCAAAATTCGAATATTTGGAGGTCGCGCCCGCCATTTGAAAATTTGCTGATTTCCATGACACCCAGGAGGTACAGCAAGCGTCACGTTACTTTTTTTTTGAGTGGAAGTTCCCCACGAGGCCTATCATACCACCTTCCTCTTTTCCATTTGTTCATAAAACAGATACAATACAATAGATATTTATAATAGATACATAGAATGGATATACTCGTAAATTTTACTGTTGCGTCAAAGATAAAAGATACGAGAGTTTTCTTAGTTTTGTCCGGAAGCTTCTTCCGATAATTTGATGCAACTTGCAGTAGATATTGCTTCTGTTGTTCATCATTGGTAATTAATTTGTTATAATCTTCAATCAATTTCACTCCTCTTTCAGCAATATCATTAACAACTTCCATGTGATTCACTACGTTCTTTGCAACCCAATAACTCTCATCGAGAAGCCAATCTTCTACTGGTTTGCTCAAGAACGTTGAAGACAATCCGAGTATACTGAAGAAGGACTTTGTGTTAGCAGTTACAAAATCTTCAAGCTTCTTATTGTCAATAGTTTTGATGTCTATTTGTGTCTTCTTTGGAGGATCTGGCTCCGAAGATTTTGTAAGAGCCTCCTTCATTTTTCTTTTGGTGTCAAAGCTGATTTTATCATCAAAGAAAGCCAATGCGATCAACTCTTCTGAGAGATACCACAAATGATTCTTGAATTTTTCTAAAGCAGCATTTGCTAGTTGTTCATTTGTGCTTTTGTAGCTGTGAAGATTCTTGAGAAGACTCAGATCATTTCGTGGAGCAATTGCTGCGCAGGGTGCTGAAAACCAATGCTTAATATAAATTGAAACAGAAAACCAACAAATTTCTTTTAGATTTCTTTCTTCTATTGCTGTTATTTTGAACTGACTTTTGAACATAAAGATTTTCATTGAATAAATGACTTTCGCCATCCAACGGGCTCTATGATAAGCCCCAGGCTTCCTGAATTTTATTCCAGTCGTTGGAGTACCGCCAAGCAAGATGATTGTCAGTTCCAATAACTCTCTGTAATCGTCGCGAGGTTGATCTTCATTGATTTTTCTTGCTGCAAAGTTGATGATTTCCTCTTTTTCCTTTTGTGGATAATTTTCTAATTTATCGTATGAAGTTAGATTAATCTTATTCCAGTTTGTTTTGAATCTTTTGAATAACTGAATGTCAGGGCCTGATGAAGCCTGTAATGCAGGGGATACCACTGCTTCCAACATGATTTCAAGGATATGGTGTCGACAAGGACACCACAACAAATCTTTCTCCATTTTCTGTTCAATTAGGACACAAGCTCCGTTTTTACGACCTGTGTTCGATGCAGTTGTATCGAAACACATGCCTTTTACCTTATCTATTAGATTCCAATCAATGATCGCCTGATGTACTGCATTTGCAGTATCCTTTCCTGTGCCATGATCTATATTTGGCACTCCAAGCAGTTGATTTTCTCCACTGCCAGAGATTAGGACTGGCAACCGATCAACAACCTCATTCCCGGTAATGTCTTCGAGGAGTTTGCCATCCCAATGAACAATCAAGGGTTTGTCAGCTTGAAATTCTTCTTTCAAGTTTTCACTGAACTTCTTTCTTGATTTCTGTCTTGCCCTGCGAATCGATGAGTAGCTAACATTGTAATTCTCTGGATCTTTTCCAACATTTGCGATTGTTGGAATAATTATTAAAGAGGCTGATCGGTCGCTGATCTTAGCAACATCCAATGAGGAAAGCAGATTTTCATTCATAATCTTGAATTTTTTTCTTGGAAGGCCTCTTTTGGATGTTGAGGGCACTTCCAGATCTACTTCTTCTTCCGTAGATGCAGGTGAATCACTGCAGGAACTGCTGCTGCTTGCAAGAACAACTGTTTCATCAAATGCACTTGATTCATGTAACCTTTTCTTATCCATTTTTTTCATGTCTCTTCGCAGCTTCCTTTCGACGTTTTTCTTCATCCTTATCAACTGCCATCATTTTACCCTTTCGACCTTCCCTTTGTAGCCGTAGAAACTCTCTATCTTCCTCAATAGTTATTAACTCGTTAGCATTTGCATGCGCAATATCAAAGAGTCCATCCAATTTTTCTTTCCATGTATTCTCTTTCTCTATTGAAAACTTCGATTTTTTTCCTTTGCTCTTCTTCAGCCCTTGCCACTCATCATACTTTATTTAATTTCTTCACAACATTACATTTCTGGGTTGTTGGTATTCCTGCTCTCTGCCACACTTCCAATACATCATTAACGGTTGAAGTTAATGCTTCTCTGACAGTTTCATTCTTGATATGTTTATAATTCATGAATAAGGAAATTACTTCTTTCTTTGATGGAAGCTTACTTTGATTCAATTTATCTATTTGTTGACCGATCAGCCAGATATCTGTTGAGCTTCTTGATCTCATTTTTGTCACAATTAAGATAGAGGAAATAGAAGAGAAATTGAGGCGGAGAGACTCACTGATATAGCACCTCTCCTGGACACTGCCACAAGCACACTGCGATACCGATTTCCTTGAACGCTATTTGCTCATATACGCATCACCTACCACTCTGCCTGCAGCAAACCTGCACAAAACCTGCAACCTGCAACAAACCTGCAACAAAAATAAGAACAAATTCAAAAAATTTGATTTTACTCTAATTTTTTGTAATTTTCAAATTTTCAATTGGCGGGCGCGACCTCTGAATGTTATTTGTTTGACCTGGAATTTCTCACAGGGTGTTTTTGTGACAAATTGGAACAAATGAGGGGGTATCCCTAAAAATCCACGATGGTCATGATTTGTGCATCACCCTAATATATATATACATACTGGGTGATCCAGATAAATGGGACCTATAAAAAAAAGCCAAATATTCTTAATATTTAATTCCTTTCATAAAAACTATATATCATTCGAAAGAGTAGAGTTACAAGTTTATTATGAAATATTTATTTTTTTAAAATGACTCCTTTCAAATGTGCTCCATTAGTTGCCAAGCATTCCAGTGTTCTCGCTTGTAAGTTCTGCATCACTTTTGCAAGAGTGTGCGGTGGTATGGCCTGTATCTCATTTGTGATGGCGGCCTTCAATTCTTGCAAGGTCGTTGGGTTATTTCTGTAGACCCTACTCTTTAAATATCCCCAGAGATAATAAGCTAAGGGAGAAAAATCCGGAGACCTTGCGGGCCATTCAACGTCTCCAAATCTTGAGATTAACTCGCCTGGAAACGTTTGACGCAAAACTGCCATGCAGTTCCTCGTGGTATGGCAGGTAGCTCCGTCTTGTTGGAACCAGTGGTTTTCTAGACAAAGATCTCTTAATTTAGGAATAAGGAAATCGGTCAACATTTTTTCGTAGCGATCACCATTTACAGTGACCGTGTTTCCGGTGGAATCCTCGAAAAAGTACGGCCCTATGATCTGAGATGCAGTAAGACCACACCAAACAGTTACACGCTGACTATGCAACGGGACTTCGGTAATATTCAATGGATTTTCTGTTGCCCAGAAACGACAATTTTGTTTGTTTACAGTTCCATCCAAGTGAAAATGGGCTTCGTCTGACATAATCAAAGTTGCTAGAAAATTGGTGGTCATTTACCTTCTGTTGGATCCATTGACAGAATTGTCGTCTTCGTGCGAAATCTCCATCGTTTAGTTGTTGCACTGTTTGAATTTTATATGGAAAGAGCATTAAATTTTGCTTGAATATACGGTGTGTTGTTCCATATCCAACTCCTAACAGCTGAGAAGCACGTCTGATGCTTATATTAGGATTATCCTGTACAATTTCATGAGTTCTGTTAATGATCTCGTCTATCCTTGCTGTGCGCACTCTTCCAGTTGGTTTTCTTTTCCAATGCTGCCAGTTAGGGAAAACTTTCTGACACACCGACGGATTACTTTCTTAGAAGGTGATTTTGACATCTGAAAATTTGTCTTGAAAGATCTTTGAGCTGAAACTACACTTCTTCCATGCTCATAATATTGCTCAGTTATGAAACGCAGCTGTTCCACAGTCCATGCAGTCATCTTGAAGGGTTAGTTTTAACTAACACTTTTATTTTGTTTTCTATCTTATCTTGTCTTGTATTGTCAAAACCTATACAATCCTGTACAAACTTGTAACTATCCTCTTTCGATGATGCGTATGATTTTATAAAAGGACTTATACTTTAAGAGTTACAGGGGTTTCTTTTGGGTCCCATTTCTCTGGATCACCCTTTATATATATATCATAAAATAAATGAGTAAATATGTCTTAAATTTTGCTCTCATGCCGCAAAGTTAAAGAAAACGGATACAGGTGCTGTGGGTATAACATTTATTTTTTTTATGCAGGAAGGAAGGGCCAAGGTCGAACGTCCGCAAAAGCGTCTCCCCCCCCCCTCCCTCCTGTAAAAGAAGAAAAGAGCCAAAATCAAGGTCCAGGGTTTCGAGATACCTTGACACTCTGCTTTTGAAAGATTGGAGGTCATAGACAGGGGGAAAGGTGGATTGAGGAAGATTGTTCCAGAATTCACCGGTTGAATAGATGAAAGATTGAAAATACCGATTAACCCTTGCGTTAGAGTTCAACAGAAAAGCAATGAGAAAGTGTCGAAAGTCTGGTGCTGCGTGTTCTCCTTAAAGGAGGAGGCATGCAGTTAGAGAGTTCAGAAGAGCAGTGTCCGTTATAATAGCGATAATAAAGAGAAAGTGAGCCAACATTGCGGCGAAGAGAGAGGGAGTGAAGACGGTCAGTAAGAGGCCGGGAACTGATAAGACGAAAAACCTTTGATTGCACCCGGTCAAGTACGCCTGTCTGTGTGTGGAGCCATCCCCATACATGAGAAGCATACTCCATACAGGGGCGGACAAGACCTTCCGTACAGAGACAGCAACTGAGTGGGGGTGAAAAAACTGAATAGGCGGTACAGCACACGTAACCCCGAAAACCTGGAGTTAAGTTAATACTACATAGAATATATCCTAGCAATACTTCCTCATGATGCATGACTTTTGGACCACTCTATATATATATATATATATATATATACATATGATAATGATAAGGTAAATCAAACAATATTAAATTTAAAAACTAAAACTGACTAAAAGAGAAATAAAAATAAGACACGTACTGAAACGGGTAATAATAAAAATTGCCCAGTAACAACACTACAAAAAGAAGATATGAAAATAGAAATTACACGTAGTAACAATACCAACATATATGTACATATATGGTAATGATAATGATGATAATGATAATGACAATAATAATAATAATAATGTTTATTAACAGGAGACAGATCCTCCACACCTAAAAAATAAAGGTACAGTATCCATGAAGGTAATGAACGATACAACTAATTAAGCAATAAATTAAAAAAAAAATACAAAAGGACTGCGGTAACAAAGAAATAACAATGGAATGGCTAATGCAGGAGTTAAGTGGAGCTATAGACAAACACTTTCATCCCAAGAAATCCACAGCCAAGAAGACATAAAACAGGAGTGATAAATAGCTTGGACAATTGGATTGTCTGAGTTTTGATTTGCTCGCATTAGACTGTATTAAGACTGTCTTGTTACCTCAGGAAGGTAATATATATATTATATATATATATATGTGTGTGTGTGTGTGTGTGTGTGTGTGTGTGTGTGTACAATTATACATGCGCAAGAGAGAGAGAGAGAGAAATTATATTTTCTCGACATGTTTACGTATGAACATTCGCGAAAATATATACTCAGAATAAGTAAAACCTTACTTATTGCATGTTAAAATATGTGAATAGACAATATCATTGTTTAAAACATACTATCTAAGAGCTTGTAGTACATTAAAAATTTTGGTGCTGGTTAAGTGTGCGGTCTACCTAGCTTTTAGTTAGCCTTATAAGGCTAACTAATGAAACTATCACGACTTAACCTAACCAATCGTCAAGGGCGTACAGTTGACCTAACGATTGGTTAGGTTAAGTCGTGATATTTTCGTTAGTTAGCCTTATAAGGCTAACTAAAAGCTAGGTAGACCGCACACTTAACCAGCACCAAAATTTTAAATCACCGTTTTGTCAACGTTCAAAAGAGAATTTTCTTTAACCCTTTAACCGCATTCAGCGACTTTATTCACCGACATTTTTTTGTCCTTAACCGCGTAAAGCGACTGTAGTCCACGGTCGTAAAAAAATTTCTCTTAACCGCGTTCGGCGACTGCATGCCCTCAGATTTGAGTAGACCGCCAGTCCCAGGCACTGCTGTCATCTGGTGGCAGGAACAGCAATCAACAAGAGAGGCAGAAGGAGGCAGACGCGTGCACCAGGTGGTGAGTCAGACTGTAGCTATTATTTTTTTTTTCAACATGTACTTCTCTCCTAAGGGATGAGACATTGTAAGTTGTATGTAATTTTATATGTTTTGCACATATTTTGTACATAAATGTAAACTGCAATTTGGCTATGAAGAAATTTAATATTTTCCTCCCTATTTTTCATGAAATATTTTTAAAACAAAATATTCTTCTCGCTTTAAACCATTAATTTTATTTTATGTTTCAGTTTTTATTGTAATAACATCATCAATATACAATAAATTTAGCCGTTTTAAGTACTGACACTCGTAGGGGCAGAAATTTTTTTTACTACCTTGAGATAATGATACGCTCATTATCTGTTATTTTTTGGGACCTGACGTATCTTCGTATAAGTCTATTAGGCTTTGGTTCTGTTCTGTAACTATTAAATAAATCTCGAAGCTTTGATACTTGTCAGCGTCAGATCAACGTACTAGTCTTTTATTCGTATATCGTTTTCTCTTTCTGTTCTTCTTATTATATACTGTACATTCTAAATTATTTATGGGATACATTTGCTGGTGTATATACTGTATGTATATATGTCAGGAGAAGCCTGACGCATGGGAACAATGTTCCCTGCATGCACAAACAAATCACCTCTTCATCTTCAAGGAGCTAGTTCGTAAACGCGCTGAAAACGATATCGTATGGTTGGCATGTGGGCGTGTGGGGTGCGGCGTACGTGGGACACGTTATGCGTGGTTGTGCGGCGGGTACGCGTGGGCGTGCTGATTCCGGGATCTAGGTGTCGCCTTTGGGACTCATGCGTAATTACAGCATCCCCCGAGAGGCTACGCAACCCTTAAATATAACTCATAAAGGTTCATGAAGTCCATTTAACCTAACTTTAAGTTAGGTTAGTTTAAACTAACCTTCCCCTATCCCTATACCTCACGAAAGGACGTGAGGACCCGGTGACATCATCACCCGAATTTTCCATAGATGTAACTCATAAACGGGCGTGAGGAACTCAAGGGTGAAATTCTCAAATCGATCCATTTCACTCAACTTAAATGCATGGATACTACTCATTTTCAAAGAAAGTATTATCATCAGATATTTGGAAGGGTTTACCCCTCCCCCCTCCAATTGCTCTATACTATAAGGACTCTCTGCAAAATGATAATAAGGTCTTTTTGCGGCTGTTCTATAATTAAAAATGGGTAGCGTTAGTTGGTTGTGGCCTATCAGCATACATGGAAGTGGGGCACTGTTTCGGTGCACTTACAGTAAGCCTATCTCCTAAGAGAGTAGGCCACTTTCGCATGTTACGCGCTGCCCTGTTTTAGTTTTTAGTTTAGCTTCTCTATTTAACAAGAACTTAGCACAGATAATAGACAATATATATATATATATATATATATATATATATATATATATATATATATATATACTGTGTAATTCACTAAGATGGTAACAAGAGAAAAAATTATATCAGTGCTCTTATAATGTTTAGTTGGAATTTAAAAAATTCCCGTTAAGATACCAGGATGTTTGGATTAATTGTTTAAGTCGAATTGATTAAAGTTTTGTGAAATTCCTTGAAGATTCTGGGACGGAAGGATTAATACACTCCACTCTTTGTCCTCTGACTAAGGCCTATCACAGCCCCGCTCTCAACTCCACTGGCTTCAAACGTCTATCTTCAACTGTCTGTCGGTTTCTTCCAGTGCGCTCTCTCGCCTCCGTCCCACTCACAACATCCTATCACAGGTCTCGTTGGATGAAAATATTTTTAGCCTTTTTTCATCATAAACCTGGAACTACACAAAACTTTAAAACTCTCTGTACTAAAAGTTTTACTAAATCCTACTTTTTGTATATTATTTAACTAAATTATTTGGTCTATTTAACCGTATTAAATCCTATCATTATATATACGAGTATTTAGTGCTATTTCTAAACTAAAACTGAATACATGATTGAAAACATGATAAATAAATACATGACTGGACGAAACGGAAGATGTTATGTTACATGACTGCTATACTCATACCTAATAGGCTGTAAAAGATGACAAGTATGAAAGCGACGAAACCTGTTCTTCTGGTTTCATGCCAAAAATCACATATTCCTCTGAGACCTATTCCCTAACTTTATAATCTATTTATTAAACCTAACTTATGTTTTTTAGTTAGTATTTTAGATTTTATTATTTCGTATTTATTAATAAACCCTAATTTTGCAATCCCAACACTTTAATTAACAGCATAAAAATTGAAAATGGAAGCTATTTACAAGCTAATCTGAAATGGATGAAGGAAATTTTGGAGCTATTGAAGAATAGGGACCCCAGCCTTCTTTAGTTAGCTTTATAAGGCTAACTAACGAAAATATCATGACCTAACCTAACCAATCGTCAAGGGCGTACAGTTATCCTAACGATTGGTTAAGTTAGGTCGTGATATTTTCGTTAGTTAGCCTTATAAGCCTAACTAAAGAAGGCTGGGGTCCCTATTCTTCAATAGCTCCGAAATGTTTTTAAGATTTAAGAAATAGCACATATTTTATATTTTGAACTATCATTCTTTCCCCGTAAAACACTTTATAAATTAAATTGATAATATCTATCCCATAAAACATTCCGAGTCGTTAATTACTGACCTGAATAATTTCAAGAGCAGCAAAACATCTGAGTAAAGTTTTATCGCAGGAATATATTTTAAAATATGTTGTGCCTTTCGCACATTCTCCCCAAGAATTAATGGACCTGTCCACTTTCGTACGTGCGATATATTATAACACATATATAATGCTATAATGTCTGATTAGTTATATTGTGATCTTCATGCCCTGAATGTTGCCTCTTCTCATTTATTTCAGTGACATGAACAAGAGCATTCCACATTTTAATTTAGCTTTCTATTTTTATTTCCTTTATTTGTTGAAATTATGCTTACATGGCAACTCCATTGTAACAACCTACATTATATATATATATGTAAACAAAGACAATTAAAGAAGAATAACTAACTATATATATATATTAGTGGTGGACCGGATATCCGCATCCGCACTTCTGACTGCGGATGTTATGCGGATATTACCTCTAATAAATTATGCAATTTACAATTAAATTAGCTTATAAAGTAGCTTATAAGGCCCAGTCATGCACATTTCATGTAAAGTATTAATTATTATCAAACAAATATATAAACCTCAAAATATAAATACCATTACATCAACAAACACTGCCTATGCCGCTGTGCGTACTCCACTGATTTTTTTTTTTCACAATAACAGGGTAACTTTTCAGAAATAAATTGTTCGTATAAGATCAAGCAGTCTATCGTGTTTCGAACAGGATTATTGTAAATAAATATAAAACATAGTAAGTTCTTTCGCAAAAATAAAAATGCTAATTTTCTATAGCAAACACATTGCAAAATTTGCAGTTTCTAAAATTAGCAATTGAAAATTGAATGAAACTTGTTTCATTGAATTTTCTGTGGCTGAAACTCTTGAGAAAGTTATTATTTTTATCATAATGAAAACATTAATATTAATTTTAATTCTTATTTATTGCCTGCCATAACCGTGATATCACGAAATTTGAAAAATTATGTCATATATTCATAATTCTATATTATATTGATAGATTAACTAAATATCCGCATCCACATCCGCGGAAATTGAAATTAAGAATCCGCATCCGCAGATGTTGAAAAACTGACATCCAGTCCACCACTAATATAGTATATATATATATATATATATATATATATACAGGGTGGGCCGTAAGTTTCCATACATAGGAAAAATAAACATTTTTTTATGGACAACCATTTTTATTTATATAATATGCTCTACATGGTTGCCATTGTTTTGAAAACACATTTCAATACGTGTTCCCCACTGTTGATGAACACGCATTAGCACAGTTGACGTTATGCTTGTAATGGCGTTGGTGATACGTTCCTTTAGATGATTTATGTCTCGTATCTTTTCCTGATACACCATGGCCTTCAAGTGCCCCCAAAGATAGAAATCAAGGGGGGTGAGATCTGGGGATCTGGGAGGCCACTCCACAGGACAACGCCCACCAATCCAAGCATCCGGAAACTGCTGATCCAAATACCGACGCACGTGAAGACCATAATGAGGTGGAGCTCCATCTTGCTGGAAGTAAACTGGGAAGTTACCTTCCTCGTTTAGCAGGGATGGGAAAATCTCTTCTTGCAACATGTTAAGATACCTTTCGGCATTAAGATTTCCACTGACAAAAATTGGTCCAATAATTCTGTCACCCCATATCCCGGCCCACACCATCACTTTACCGGCACCTTGCATCTTCGTCGGACTCAGCCAGTTAGGGTTAGCATTACTCCAATAACGTATGTTTTGCCGATTAACCTCTCCATTGACGTAAAAATTTGCTTCATCAGTAAACAAGATCTTACGTCAAACGCATATTCTTAGGGTATCTGAAACATAAAAACAAACGTTTAATTTTTCCTATGTATGGAAACTTACGGCCCACCCTGTATATATATATATATATATATATATATATATATATATACAGGGTGGGCGGAAATTAGCTCCCTATTTTGGATTGGTAAAAAAATACGTATATTATCCATTTATTTCAGAAGAAATAATATGAAAAGGTAGGCATACATGGTAGGTTTTCTCTAAAATTCAATGTGGGCTCCAACTCTTTCCACCAGCTTCTGGAGCCGCCCAGGAATGGCGTCCACTGACTTTAGCAGGAACTCCGGCGGGATGGAGGACATGACTTCCCGAATTCGGTCCTCCAGTTCTTCCAATGTCCTCGGTTTGGTGCGGTAGACTTCTTCCTTTACCACCCCCAAAGAAAGAAGTCGCACGGTGTCAAGTCGGGGCTCCTGGCTGGCCATTGATGTGGACCACGACGACTCATCCAACGCCCAGGGAAGTGGGCATCCAGCCACTCACGGACAACAAGAGCGAAGTGCGGAGGGGCGCCATCTTGCATAAATATCAGATCGTCGATGTTCTCCCATGTGCTGACAACCGGCCAGACCTCGTTTCGCAACATAGCAAGGTACCGCTCAGCATTCATGGTGTTGCGCAGAAGGAACGGGCCCACAACCTGATCTGAGGTCATACCACACCACACCGTTACACTGAACCGATTCTGCCGTTTTTCAGCGGTAACCATGGGATCCTCTCCTGCCCAGTAGTGGCAATTGTGGCGGTTGACAAAGCCTCCGACGTGAACACCGCCTCGTCGCTCCAGAGGATGTTGCGGAAGAGATGGGGCCAGTCTTCATGCCAAGCCAGCATGATTTCCCCGAACTCCATGCGAATGTCGCAGTCCTCGTCCGAGAGAGATTGGCAGTAATGCGGCTTCCACGCACGCCAGTTCAGCTCCTTCTTCAGCACAGTTCGCACTGAGTAGCGGGAGAGTCCACTTTCCCGAGCTGCCTGGCGAGTTGACTTTCGTGGACTCCGTGCGAACATTTCCTGAACTGCCTGCACCGTCTCCTGGGCCCTGGATGTCGAAGGGCGACCACATCTTCGAACATCTGCCACAGACCCCGTGGTCATGAGCTTCGAGTGGCAGTTCTTGATTGTTTTCGGGTCCACTTGGGCACGTGGTCCGTGAATGGCCCGCCACCATCTTTGAACTCGAACGACAGATTACCAAACTTCGTACCGTGCCGCCAACTGGGCACGCTCCTGCAATGTTAAACGCTCAGCCATGTTACCCTTCAATCTGAAATGAAAAAAAAAAATGAACGTTACAATTGTACCACTTTAGAGAACACACCATAACAATATAACAATACAATCACAATTTATACATAATTTATATGTAATTTAAATTAGGGAGCTACTTTCCGCCCACCCTGTATATATATATATATATTATATATATATATATATATATATTATATATATACCGTGTGACCACAAAAATTGTCCCTGTTTTAATCGCTTATTACTCAGTCATTATTGCAGCTTCACAAATGAAATAAAAAGCATTCGAAAGAGAACATTTTAAAGTTTTAATTTATTCTACATGTGTTCAAAGTGACGTCCCTGGACATTCTTACATTTCACACAACGGGAAAGGAAGTTATTTATTACATTTTCCAAAACGCTGCATTCAATGGACTGTACAGGCAGTGTACACTCTCTACCACCGCTTGCTTTAATTCTTCGATAGAGGATGGCTCTTGCCTGAATACTTTGTCCTTGACAAATCCTCAGAGAAAAAAGTCCATAGGTGATAGATCGGGAGATCTTGCGGGCCAGGGAAACTGCGAGCGATGAGAAATGAATCTTTGTTCAAAAAATCTTGTTAAACATTCCAGTGATTGCCTAGTTGTGTGGGCTGTTGCTCCGTCTTGCTGAAACCACTTGTTACTGCAGTTTTCTTGTTCAAAAACAGTGTTCAGCATTTCTACATATCTTTCTGAAGTTACTGAAAGCGGTCTCCTTGTCTCTGGGTCCTCAAAAAAGTAAGGACCATAAACCTTGCTGCTACTCAAACCACACTAGACAGTAACTTTTGGTGAATGCAGTAATTCTGTCTGTTGATGAACCCATTGAGATAGATGTGGCATTCATCACTGAATATTATGTCACTTAATCTTATCTGGTTTTGTTCAATTATTGTTTCAATGCGTTCACAAAACATCAAACGACGCTGGTAGTCTTGTTCGCTAAGCTGTTGCAAACACATAATTTTGAATGACTTCATTCTCAAATCCAACGTGATTATTTTCCGAATGCTCTCCCGTTTGATTCCTGTCACAGCTGATAGTCATCTCACAGATTTCTTGTTGTCCGTTTCAAGCTGATTTGCGACTGAATCAATGTTTTCAGCGGTTCGCACACCTTTGCTGCGCCCAGAGTTGCCTTTATGCATGTTCTTGATTGAGCCGTGATGTTTCCATTTTGCGAAAATCCTGCGAATCGTTTTAGGATCTATGGTCCTTTGCTGACCGTATTGTCGTCTGAAAGACTGTTGGGTGGCAACTACCGAGCCATGTTTGATCATCTCTTCTGCGATGAAAACACGTTGCATGTCCGACAAATAACCCATGATTGTGGTGGATAAAACTGTCATTTTTTTATAAGTACTGATTTCGTATCCAGGATATCAAAAAAATTAAATAAAACTTTTAAATATTCTTTTTCGAAAGCTTTTTATTTCATTTGTGAAGCTGCAATAATGACTGAGTAATAAGCGATTAAAAACAGGGACAATTTTTGTGGTCACACGACAAATAACCCATGATTGTGGTGGATAAAACTGTCATTTTTTTATAAGTACTGATTTCGTATCCAGGATATCGAAAAAATTAAATAAAACTTTAAAATGTTCTCTTTCGAATGCTTTTTATTTCATTTGTGAAGCTGCAATAATGACTGAATAATAAGCGATTAAAAACAGGGACAATTTTTGTGGTCACACGGTATATATATATATATATATATATATATATATATATATATATATATATATATATACAGGGCGTCCCAAAAACATGTATACACACTTTAACAGCTGATAGCTCAATCGATGTTCCTTTCTTTCCAAGTTAAACCCATTAGAATTAATAATGGCAGTCAGACTAAGCTTTGAACAAAGGAAATTCATTCTAAAATGCTACTGGAAGTGTGAAAACGCAGTTGAAGTGCAAAGACAGTTTAGGAGGGAGTTTCAAACAGATCCACCAACGCGACTTACCATCACTCGAATTAGAGATAAGTTTGAAGCCGATGGAACTGTTCAGAATGTCCACAAGAAGCGTTCCGGAAGACCACGGACATCGACAAGCCCCACAAAGCAAGAAAGAGTACTGGAAACGTATCACCAAAGTCCAAGAAAATCTGTGCGGCAACCGAGTCGTGAGGTAGGAATTTCAGAATCGTCTGTCCAACGCATTTTGAAGCGCTGTCAATGGAAAAGTTACATTCCAAGATTAGTCCATGCTATTAATGAAGATGATCCGGACCGAAGAGTGGAGTATTGCGAGTGGTACTTGGCACGATGTGGATGTGGATTGGACGAAGGGGTTTCATAGAATACCCTCCGCGTTCACCAGACCTCACACCACTAGACTTTTTTTTATGGGGATACTTAAAAGACAAAGTCTACGCTATAAAACCTGCAACAGTCGCTGAATTGAGAGCAGCCATTGAACGAGAATGCACACAAATACCAAACGAAATGTTTCGTGATGTTTGCGATTCCATTGCTTCGCGTTATCAGCAGTGCCTGGACCAGAACGGACGTCAGTTTGAAAACAGGCGTTGACAAAACAATTAAATAATGTCTGTAGATTCTATTACATTTTGAAAATGAAATGTATTTTAATAAACACTGCCTTTATAATTATTTAAAGTGTGTATACATTTTTTTGGGACGCCCTGTATATATATATATATATATTTTAACAAGAGGACGTTACCAGAGACAGCACAGTAACATCATTTGCGGATGACACAAAGATCAGTAGAAAAATAAGAAACCCAGAAGATATAGGATCTCTACAAACAGACATGAACAGAATCTACAAGTGGACGGAAGACAACAATATGAAGTTTAACACTGAGAAATTTCAGCTGTTACGGTACAGAAAAAGAGAAGACCTAAAATTCATAGAATATTATACCCCAAATGGACAGGAAATTCAGAGAAATTCTAGAGCAAAAGATTTAGGGGTTGTAATGACTGATGATGCGAAATTTGAAACACAAAATAAGATAGCAGTAAACAGAGCAAAGAGAATAACGGGGCAGATATTGAGAATCTTTAAACGAAGGGATAGGAATGTAATAATTCCTCTACTGGAAACCCTGATCATACCCAAATTGGAATACTGCTCGGTCCTAACATTCCCATATAAAAAAGAAGACATTAGACAGCTGGAAGGGATTCAGAGAAGCTTCATAGCCAAGATCAATGGGTGCAAAGAACTAAATTACTGGGAAAGGTTACGCGAACTAGACCTATATTCACTGGAAAGGAGAAGAGAGAAATACACCATTATTTACACTTGGAAAATAATGGAGAAACTAGTCCCTAATCTTACTCTGAACCCTGTAACTCCCCAAACAACGTTGGAAAGTAGAAAGGGAAGACTGTGTCGTGTTCCCAAATAAAAAGCGAGACAGGGAACATCCTTAACCCTGAAAGAAAATAGTTTTGTTGTGAGAGGACCAAAACCGTTTAATCAGCTGCCCAAAGACCTAAGAAACACGAAAGGAGTTGCAGCGGACATCTTCAAAAGAAGATTAGACGCCTGGCTCAGAACAATCCCCGATGAGCCGGGCGTACCTGGCTATGATGTGAGGTGGAGAGCACAAGAAACCAACTCACTACTTCACCAGGCCAACTCGAGAGGAGGGGCGACAAGCTTGACCTTCGCGAAATGAGGAATCATTGGGCTGAACCTTTGTAAGGTTGTAAGGTAAGTGTGTATATATATATATATATATATATATATCTGAATATATGTAGAGTGTATAAGTTCTGCATCTTGGAAATAGTTAAATAAGTAGACACGATTAAATATTCCTAAGTATATATTAAAATAACGATAAGAGACGCTTTTTAGTTCAGTTGAACCATTTGTTTGAAATTTTTCATTTGGAACAAAACGAAGGAGCGATCGAGATTTATTACAGTTTGAAAACTATTTTAAAAACACGCAAACAAAAGTTCCTTAAAGTTCACTCAAGTTATTACTGTACTTGAAACAAAGGAAAACTCTGTTCTAAGTTCAAGTTTTTTAGCTACTGTAAAATTTTTGAGCAATTCGGTGTATGTCAAAGAATGTTGAAGAGATAAAGAGTTTCCAAGAAGAAAAATTCATTTCGTGAACTATTTATTCTTCTTACGCTATTCTCTTCCCCCTCCGTCTACCTTCCGTGTTTTTTTTTTGGGGGGGGGGGCGATGGAACCATATTGGCGCAGACTGTCTGCTAAATAAAAAAGTTCATTCACTTTTCTTTTCTTACAATCAAACAGGGTGGATACAAAATTGTTTTTCGTATAACTTTTGTTTCGATGTGTCTTATTATATATGAAAATGAAAATGAAATGAAAATGAAAAGGTTTATTGGCAGACTATAGTCCATATGACAAATATTATTAATATAATGACAGTTCATATACTAAGGATAGAAATATATACAATTGATTAGAAATAATACTGTAATGTCGAAGTTAAGTGGAGCTACAGACAGACGTTTTCGTACCAGGAAGTCCATAGCTTAGAGGATAAATGGCAGGACTCATGGATAGCTTGGATAATCGGGTTGGTTGATTTTTTAATTCTTTGCATTAGACTGTGTTGAGCACGTCTTGTTACCTCCGGGAAGCTCGGGACATTGCGGGTAGCAAACATTTGCGAAGCTGAGCATCTCGGGGGTAATTTATGTATAAGTTATACGATAATCTTATAAGCATAATATGAATTCTTATGTGGATATTTCGGAATTGTCAATACGATCCCCGTTTTATCATCCCCAACTATATGTTTGTATTTAAAGTAACATGAAAAACGAGGTTGGAAAAAGTCCATACAGTCGTGTGGCCTTGTTTAATCATTTTCCTCGTAGACAATGTGGACTAGAAATATACGTAAGTAAGAATATTATGTATTCAATAGCATTCTCTTAATCTGGACTTTGTATCAGCAGTAACATTTATTTAATGCATTGATGCATGGTTCCAACTCAAATATACTGTAGTTCGTTCTTTCATTAGTCTTTGAATAGAAAAATTATTAAAACGTACATCATTGTCGGGTATTTACATGAAAACCTATCTATAATTTTTAATTGGATAAAACACTCTCATAAAAACGTTATTAAAAGAAAAATTAATCATTACATTTACGATTGTGACAAACAATATAAAAAAATAAGATCAATTTTTCATATTTCATAAATCTTATTTGTAGAAGATGATGATGATCATGGATGAAAATTAATAAGAGTGGACAATATTTTTATTTTATTTAAAAAAATAAAATTATCAATAAATTCTAAATAGCCTTTTATGCCATGAATAAGTGGTTTTGTTAAATAGAAATTGTAAATAAATCTCCAAATAATAATAGTTAAACATGGAACTAGTTCGTGTAGCGTATAAACTCATTAAATATTTAGGTATTTGGGCGATTAATTATATTAGCCGAAATCCATATTAGGCTCCAAATAAATCTAAACTAACTTAACCTACCTAACCTAACCTAACTTGCAAAAAAAAAAAAAAGTGGCTCTATTGGGCGATTTAGTTGGAGCCCAATATGGATTTCAGCTACTATAATCAATCGCCTAAATATCTAAATATCTGATGACTATACGCTACACGAACTAATCCTATGTGTAGCATGATAAAGCAAAAATTCTAAGGTAATTACTTTAACCTAACTTACAAAAAACCACTTACATGTGGTTGTATGCTCTATTAAAAGTCTAATAAGCAATTTATTTTTTTTAAATAAAACGAAAAAAATCGGGATCAATGAAAGAAAGCCACCTCCAGCCTTCTTTAGTTAGCTTTATAACTAACGAAAATATCATGACCTAACCTAACCAATCGTTAGGTCAACTGTACGCCCTTGACGATTGGTTAGGTTAGGTCGTTATATTTTCGTTAGTTAGACTTATAAAGCTAACTAAAGAAGGCTGGGGGTGGCTTTCTTTCATTGATCCAAAACTCGTCCACTATTGTTAGCCTTTGCCGGTGATGTCTGTCTGTCTGTCTGTCTGTTCTATGTTCGTTCATACACGCCTAACCGGCAAGGGCAAGCTGGACCAAATTTATTATACACATTAAGGGAGAACGAGTGAAGGTTTTAGAACACACTCGCACCTCTCAGTCCCTCCCTCTTGGTTGTATTTCGGGTGGGTATTGCTGCCCAAGGCGCAGAGGCATTCTACTGTGTATATATATATATATATATATATATATATATATATATATATATATATATACACGTGGGTCTTTTCCGTTTGGGGGCTAGCAGCGAATTTTAATAAAAATCGGTATACTAATGTAGTTTTGGTCACTAATTTCAAAAATAACTTTTTTTTTTGTAGAAATGAAAAACAAACATGTTAGAGCACTTTAAATAATTAATGTGTTTTTAACGAAAATATCATGACAACCTAACCAATCGTCAAGGGCGTACAGTTGACCTAACCGGGCATTCAATTGACCTAACTGGGCATTAATTCTTGATTTTTTTCTGCTACTTTTACAGATCTGCCAGGATCCTTCAAAAAACGTATTCTACGTAAAGTTGCACTTTTTACCGTTTGACCGACGCTTTTGGCAACGAAAGAACTGGGTGTTTTTATCAAAGGAACACACTTTCCCACACTTAGAGCACTTTTTCATAAACAGTAGCAGTTTGTGACTCTGGCTAAATTTAACACAATCTTCTGTAACTAGTTTAAGCTAGTTAAAACCGTGGCCGGACAGTTTGCCTACGGACAGTTTGCCTACGGACAGTTTGCCTACTGGACAGTTTGCCTACTGGACAGTTTGCCTACTGGACATTATGCCTATGGACACCATGCCTATGTGGTATATTTATCCTTACCTTATTTAACTTATAAGGTATTATAAGGTGTGTATATATAATATGGGTACTTTTCCGTTATCTGCCCCATTGACGATTGGTTAGGTTCAGTCATGATATTTTCATTAAAACTATCAAAAATATCACAACTTAACCTAACCAATCGTCACTGCCCGGTTAGGTCAACTGTACACCCTTGACGATTGGTTAGGTTAAGTCGTAATATTTTCGTTAGTTTTAACGAAAATATCACGACTTAACCTAACCAATCGTCAAGGGGGCAGATAACGGAAAAGTACCCATATTATATACCACACCTTATAATACACTGACTCTTTTGCTCGCACCGCCAAAAAAGTAACGAAGGGTCGCGCTTGCTACATTTATCAAACACATACAAATATCCATTATGTGAAAACTTCTGTTTCCCTTTCTTACTTGATATATTTTCAGACATTTATGCTATTAAGGGCAACAACACATTTTAATTTTGAATTAATTCTTTTGCATGAATCTGAAGTTAAATAAGTTAAATAAGTTAAATAAGGTAAGGATAAATATACCACATAGGCATGGTGTCCATAGGCATGGTGTCCATAGGCATAATGTCCAGTAGGCAAACTGTCCAGTAGGCAAACTGTCCGTAGGCAAACTGTCCGTAGGCAAACTGTCCGTAGGCAAATTGTCCGTAGGCAAATTGTCCGTAGGCAAACTGTCCTAGCGCCGTTAAAACACATATTAATTATTTAAAGTGCTCTAACATGTTTGTTTTTCATTTCTCCAAAAAAATAAAGTTATTTTTGAAATCAGTGACCAAAACTACAGTATATTAGTATACCGATGTGTGTGTGTGTGTGTGTGTGTGTGGTGTGTAAACAAAATTAATCTATGTAAAAGGTTTCGTGATCTGCAATTCTGCAATTTGAACATTTACTAAATTATTAAATGATTCACATGAAACCATGAGAGTTCATTTACTCTGTATATAATTCTATCTCAAATAATTATTATAATTAACCCTGTCAGACACTGGACATAACTTAATAACTCAGTTTAACCCTCGTACATTTTAAATTCTAACCGATTGAACTGTATGTCCATCTCAGTAAACGTGTTTTCTAGGTGTCTGGAGTGAAAGAAAAACGAACTATTTCGTCACATCGCAGAGAAACATGGCGACGGATCATAAAAATGGTGGAGTGTCATTTATACTTTTGGAAAAGTAGTAGTAGATAAATACCTGCAGTTTACTCTTCCTGTAGATAGTATGTATTCTAAATATGTACTGTTCAAGTTAGAATAGAAACATTACGTCTAAACTGCGTATTAATTGTTTTAGGTGCTACTATAGCGTGATTCCTACCGGTGACTTCGATACTTAGATAGGGTGATTCCTACCCGTTTTGGTTCGAAACTACAGTACTGTAGAGTGTGATTCCTATCCAAGGTATAAATGAAAATATAATAAATATAAAATGCTATTTATTATTCAATTTTATTTATTTAAAAAATAGTTTCGGTGCTACTATAGTATGTGGTCTACCTACGATTGGTTAGGTTTAGTCACGATATTTTCGTTAAAACTAACGAAAATATCATGACTAAACCTAACCAATCGTCAAGGGCGATGGACATTGGAATGTAAACAAGCAATTAGTAAACAAGGTAAGAAGCTATAATTAAAAGGTAGACCGCCGAATCGAGGTAGGAATCACGCTATAGTAGCACCTTGTTTTATGACGCATTTGTTAATGCGAAAATTTCAACATTGAATAATGAAAACATAAAAGTAATGAACGCAATATTAGATACCTAAAAAATCAATTTATGACGGGAAATATTTTTTTACACTGACAGAATTATTTCAGGTCTGAAACGGGTTAAAGAAAATTTCTTAAAAAAATACAACAATGTGTATTTGTGTTAACAGAAATAATTTGTTTTTGATAAGTTTCGGCTATTGCAATCATCTCTAAGATTATTGCAGTCTTAACATGTTTTCATGCTATCACTTATGCAAGTGACGCGTGCAGTGGAGTGAAATAATTTCTAATTGCTTACAGGGAGCGAGCAATTTGGAACGTCTTTAAAAGACAAAATTTTACTGCACATATAAATTGCCTGTATTCAAACGTACACGTATACAATGAATCTCTCTCTCTCTCTCTCTCTCTCTCTCTCTCTCTCTCTTATATACTGTATATATATATATATCTGAGGGGGGGGGAGAGAGAGAGAGAGAGAGAGAGAGAGAGACAAAAGTAAATAGATACATTTGGTTTTCCAAAATTTTTTGATTTGATAATAAAAGTTAATAAATCCTACCATATCTATTTAGAGTAGTGTTTCGTTCCCTGGATGTAACCTTTGGTTGTCGCTTCCTTAATGACCTATCAAGCATGTTCCGCGCAGGTTCTATTGCATTCATATCCAGGGATTGACCTGGTCATGGAAGACGTTCAATTTCATGACTATCATGCCACCTCTGTATAGCACGAGCGGTATGAGCTGGGGCACTATCTTCCATGAATACACTTTTGCGTGGAGATACATTTTCATCAGAATAAATGAGTAGCAGCCCGTCTTCCAGGATCTTTACATATTTGGCTGAATTAACAATTCCTGTGCAAACCAGCAGCTCTGTTTTTCCAGTGGTCCAAACTGCACCCAACACCAATGAAGGGAATCTCCCATGTTTTAACATACCTTGCAACTGCTTCAGAGAAAATTCGTGGGTTTGACGTCTCCATCCCTACACACGCCCACTATCTGAAAATGAAGCAAACTGAGACTCATCCGAGAAGATTACCGTGCTTCAAAAGGCAGAATCATGTATGAACATCGATGCTGCCGAATGCTTCCGACGGGTAGTGTTTCTAGGGGTGAGCATGTGCTTCCTTCCCTTCCTTCTGTAGTAGTAGCCCATTTCGTGGAGATATGGTCTAATGGTCCCGCAGTTAACCTTACCTTCAATTCAATATATATATATATTATTATATATATATATATATAATATATATATACACAGGGTGAGTCAAAAGTAGCGCCCGATTTCTGTTTTTTCGGCTGTCAGATTCTTTCTGGGAAGTCATGTTGTTAATAATTGTCTTGCAGATTATTAATTTTCTTAGTTTATTTATTTTTGTTTTGTTTTGCAGGTTATTGCTGAGAGTTTGGAAAGTTACTGAATTTGCACCAAATTGAACCATGAATTACCTTTCAATGAATCAACGCATTGCGGCCGTGAAACATTACTACAAATGTAATGAACAACCAACGATGGCGGCACGCCGTTTGGCACAGGAATTCGATATTAACCCACCCCAGGGAAGAAACATACGATTGATTGTCGAGAAATTTGAAGCAACAGGGTCGGTAGCCACTGCAAAGAGTCCGGTCGTCCGAAAACGGCAACGAATGTAGCTAAGGCTGAAGAAGCCATCAGGAGACTGGAACAAAGTCCGCAAAAGTCAACTCGCCGTTTATCTGCAGAGTTGGAAGTGAGCCAATCAAGTGTTATCCGTATCCTTCACCAGAAAAAATGGAAACCTTACATTCCACGCTTACTGCATGCCCTTCATGATGGAGATGACGAACGCCGTCTTCAATTTTGCGAAGAGTTCTTAGCTAAACTTGACGAAGAGGACACAATGCTAGACAACATCTGGTGGTCAGATAAGGCATGTTTTAAGCTTAACGGCACAATTAACAGACACAATTGTGTCTACTGGGCTGCGGAGACCCAAGAGTGACAGTTGAGAAGGAGGTAAATTTACCTGGTGTGACAGTTTGGGCACCCATATCTCCATTAGGGATAATTGGACCCTTTTTCTTTGAGGGATCTGTCACTGCAGAAATTTACCTGGATATGCTGCAAACCTTCTTTTGGCCCAGGGTACAAGATCAGGACTGTTTTGCCAGCAAGATGGAGCTCCACCTCATTATGGACGTCATGTTCGTCAGTGGCTTGATGAAAACTTTCCCGGAAAGTGGATCGGCCGCCGCGGTCCGATCGAGTGGCCGGCACGCTCCCCAGACCTTACACCTCCAGATTTCTTTCTTTGGGGGGGGCTCATGAAGAGACTTGTTTATCGTGAAAAGCCTCGTACCATTCAGGAATTGAAGGCTCAAATCACTGCAAAGTTTGAGGAAATTGATATCGAACTCTGCAGGCGTGTGTGCCACTCTGTGCCTGCTCGGCTGCAATTGTGCATCGATCACGAGGGAGGGCACTTTGAAAATTGCAAGTAAAACAGCTTGGTACAGTTCCGTAATAATTTTCCCCCGAATAAATGGTTAGATAAATATGTCATTCATTTATTTCTACCTTCTTGTACACTGTAATACAAATGGCAAACAAACAATCAACTGACAGAAATCGGGCGCTACTTTTGACTCACCCTGTATATATATATATTATATATATGTATATATATATATATAATCCATACCTTATCTATTTCTAACCATATGTTTGTAGCTTACAACATAATCTCCATATACTTTTTTCTCCCTATCTCTGTACCACTAGTATACTTAATTTCGCTACTCTGCATTATCTAATAAGAGTTACTATACAACTTCATTCTACCAATAAAGCATAAATTTGCTTGTTAATGGCAGTTCTATGCTATGTATGTATATGAAGGTATTACCGCCCCATTTATCTAAATGTATAATGGGCATGGCATGTGTGTGTATAGGTATGCGGGTGCGTATTTATGGGTATACATGCAATGTTCCTGCATATGTGTATGTGTCTGTACGTATATGTATGTGTGTATGAATGTATAGATGTCTATGTGTGTGTATATGTATATACACATGTATGTGTGTATGTGTGTGTGTATATGTGTAAAATAATGTCACATGTATATGTATGTATGCTTCCTGCAGCAACTGATGCGCACCATCAATACATATAAATACAATAATACTGCAAATTGTAATATTGATATTATTATTAAAATTTTTGTTGTTGTTGTTACTTTTGTCTTATATTGTTTATTCTATTACGCTACGTATACTTAGGACTGCATTAATTGTAGCACAATCATATATATATATGTGTGTGTGTGTGTGTGTGTGTGTGTGTGTGTGTAAAGATGAACAGGAAAACCCAGGTGTGTGAATAACATTCTTATATGGAAAATGTGCAAAGGTACAACGTTTCAGAAATATATTTCTATCGTCAGTGCTATAAATTGAATTTTACAATGTTAAAAATTTTATAATTTGTTTAAAAACAAACAAGAAAAATTTAATATTTAAAAAATTAAAGAATTAAAAAAATTAAAAAATTAAAAATCTTAAAATAAGCAGATTAAAATGGAATATATCAATAAAACGTATTTAGACTATTATCGTTGTATGCATCAATATAAATATTGATATTTTAACAATCTGAACTATAAAAACTATAAAAAATTAATATAAACAGTTAAAAAGTTAAACATTATCAAGTAATTATCGAGTAATGTGATTAAATGCTAAACCATAATCGTTCATAATGGAGGTTGCTGCTTTTCCTAATATATGTAAAGATTCTAGACTCTAATCTCGCTAATACAGGATAATATTTAAGTTTTTAACTGCTTATAGTAATTCTTTTTGTAGCTTTTCTATTTCAGTATTTATAAAATATGAATATCTATGATATATTGATACACACGACGATAACATTCTAAGCAAGTTTTATTGTCTTATTCCATTTTTAATCTGCCTATTTTAAAAAAATTTAATTTTTAATTTTTTTTTTAATTCTGTAATTTGTTAAACATTTATTTTTTTTTTTTTTTTAAAGAAATTATAAAATTTTTAACATTGTAAAATTCAATTTGTAGCACTGAAGATGGAAATGTATTTCTGAAACGTATGTTTGTACCTTTCACATATTCCAAATAAGAATGTTATATACTTCGGTTTTCCTATTCATCCTTAAGTTGCGCTTCACCTAAGAACAAGCCTCTGAATGAAGTTATATATATATATATATATATATATATATATATATATATATATATATATATAATGCGCCTCTGTGGTGTAGTAGTTAGCGTCGCTGACTACGAATCCATTGGCCCCGTGATCCAGACCCAGTGACGGCAGGCGGCGCGCACCAAAACCCAGATGTTCATCCTTTCACACAATAAAGAAATTGGTTGGTAGATAAATGGGTACCGGGGATAGTCTAGTGGTTAAGACGCTGGGCCGCTTGTGGGGCGTGGTTCGGATTGACAAGCTTAACCGATATGGACCGTGACTTATTTTTCGTTGGCAAGGTACCAACCAGTATTGATGGATACCGTAATGAAATTGACTGGATTCTTTGGATCTGATATATTTGCATGTCGGTTATAAATAGATATAGAGTGTAACATATTTGTGGATAGTAGTCTATTATGACTTGATCCTCTGGATCCAGAGATTCTATCTTTAGTTTTAAATCGATAAATAATTAATTAGTTTTAAATTGATAATTATTTAGTTTTGTAAAAATTGGTCGTTGCCAATGTACAGGCAGTTCTTACATAAATTTCTTATGTTCTTGAGGTTCGGAACCCACGTAAAATTGTAGGTCCCCTCCGCCACCAGGGAGGACATACACAATTACGGACACAGTTAGGTAGACCAGCCATGAGTGGATCCTCGGTCTTTGTTGGTCTGAAACATTATAACATTATAATATATATATATATATATATATATATATATATATATATATATATATTATATATATATATATATATATGTAAAAATGAACAATGACTAATCCATATTCATTTTTACATAAGAAACCAAAATCGCCTAATAAGCGAGTTTTGGATAAAAATTTTATTTGTAGCTTCCTATTTTTTGTTTGTGTCATAACCTTACGATCTCCCATTTCTATGGTTAGTCGTATCCATTTTCCATTTTTTGTTATAGAAGTTATTATAATTAATTATGATTGTCTTGCATCTCACCCTCGACCCTAGATTAGCATACACATTGCATGTAACAGGATTGGAACCCGTAGTTGTACTTCTTAGTCATTAATACCCACTCTTTGTCTCTAATTCGTTCTTGTAAGTCTTCCTAATAATGATTTGTACTATACGTACAAATTCAATAACTATGACGTCACATTTTCCCGTCATTAATTTCCCTTCATCATATCTCTAGTATTCAATGTATGAAAATTCTTTAACATCATAATAAAAACTGTACACTCTATGAAGTCATTATTATATGTTATGTAGTATAATATTATTATTCAACCATATTCATCCATACCGTATGTGCCATGTACTTTGTATTATTTTCTAACATCTTAATTGTCTATTAATATGAAACACTGTAACAAAACAAGTTATAGTAACTGTTTAATTATAATTAACTGTAATACTTTTAATTTAATATAATGTAATGTACTTTAATGAAACTGTACTTAATGATGTAATGTACTAACTGACGTAGTCAATGTACTTTAATGGAATTGCAGTTAACGATAATAAATGAATTGGTAATTATAAATCATAGTTACAGTAGACCAAAATTACAATGTACTCAATCATGTCCGACCCGACATTATGTCGCCATAAGGAATGTAGAATCGGCGATACTGTTGTTGTTATGTTTTTTTATTATATATTTTTCCGTTGTGATAAATTTATTGCTGTGCTTTCTACTTTGCCAAATAATTGATGACCTGTTGTTTTTTAAAATCTCATAATCATTTTTTAGATTTAGCTTAATAATGAATCCTGAGTAACTTTTGCCATGTCATGTTTTGTATACATTCTTTCTTCGTTATAAAAGATGAAGTCATCTCTTGCCTAAGCTTTAATTGTAATCTTAAACCTTTTAATTTTTACTCATATGCATATTTTAGTGTAAAGATGCATAGTTCAATTTCCACTTTTAGTTAACTTGGCAGATCATGATAACATCAGATCTGAAAATATGCAAGTTAAGATGAAAATATGGCTTCATCTTCAAATATCTTGTTTATTCGTTTAAACCTTACCACAGCTAAAAGATTTACTTTATTTTCAAATATTGTACAAAAAATAATGCAGCCTCTTCAACATTTATAATGATGATGTTAGTAGAATCGGGGTATATAAACCCCACAAATTTCTTCCATGTTTGTTCTGATTCCAACTACGAGGCTGAGCATTACCTGTAACAGTTTAGGAGTAAAACACAGTAAGAAAAAGTCTTTATCTTCTCCTTCGAGCCGTGCTCTCTTCAGAAAACTTAGTCATTAGAATCTCCCGATAAGTTACAAGAAGAATCGGGGAGAAACCCCAAAGAATTTAATAAGCCTCTCAGAATCCTCCGAGCCACTAAAGAAGAACTCGGAGAGTAGTATAGAAGAAAACCACTTCAAGTCACACATCCGTTGCTTGCCTCCTAACCAGAACCCCCGTCGATCCGAACCACCCCAGGGCCATAGACGGAGGGGTTAACATTGTGGCGACCCTTTACCAGGATCTTAAGAAGATGTTGTTTAACCAGAAGATGTTTAACAAGAAAATGTTTAATATATATATATATATATATATATATATATATATATATATATATATATATATATATATATATACTGTATATATATATATATATATATATATATATATATATATATATATATATATATATATATATATATAATTATATATATATATATATATATATATATATATATATATATATATATATATATATATATATATATATATATATATATATATATATACTGTATATATATATATATATATATATATATATATATATATATATATATATATATATATATATTCTCTATACCTATACCTATTGTATGCCTTATATATGTAGCAAAGAACAATAAATTATTATTATTATTATTATTATTATTATTATTATTATTCCTTGTGGATGTGCATAATTTATTTATTTCAAGTGTTTAATTGTAAAATTTATCTCATATATATATATATATATATATATATATATATATATATATATATATATTATATATATATATATATATATATAAAGAACGACGCTTGTATAGAAGAACATTCCGCGCAAGATGAGGAGGGAGAACGAACAAATGAAAAAATGAGGTAACCACCCGGGCAGAGCTGGGCACTTGCGGCACATTTTGCGGTACTGCGGTACTGCGGTACTACCGCACTACCAAACCGGTACGCGGAAATTTGAATGCGGGTAGTGCGGTAGTACCGCAGTACCGCAGTACCGCAAAATATGCCGCAAGTGCCCAGCTCTGCACCCGGGAATCGAACCCAGGATCTTCCGATTGCCGGTCAGATATGATAACCACTACACAATCTGACCGGCAATCGGAAGATCCTGGGTTCGATTCCCGGGTGGTTACCTCATTTTTTCATTTGTTCGTTCTCCCTCCTCATCTTGCGCGGAATGTTCTTCTATACAAGCGTCGTTCTTTACGTTAATTATACTGTGTGTTGTTTGCAGTTGAAATGTGTGTATATATATATATAATATATATATATATATAATATATATATATATATATATATATATATATATATCACTTAAAATACTGAGAACAATTCTTATTATTACAAATAATATCAGACGTTAAATGAAATATGAGAAATTTTCAAATTACAGTGGTCATGTTGATCGTTGTACTGACGTTTCATTCCCTTATATTCCATTTCCTACTTATTTTATTTACTCACTTTTGATCTTCATCAAATCCCAATTACTCATAACAACGAGAGAAAAAGATAAAAATTATTTTCACTTCTTCTCTCGTAACTTCCTGAAGACTCCCTGTCGGAGGTCGATCAATAATTTTTGGAAAATGGTTTTGTGTGTCATTTTGGACTTTGCAGTTTCTTCTTCGGTAGAATATTAAATAATATGACAGGCACGCTGTTCTCTTGCCTTCAGAGTATGTTTGACTTCCATTTACAGAATTTAGATCAAAGTTTTTAAAGATTTTCTGTATATTCGATGTACTGTTATGTTATGTAACGCCATCTTTCCAGAGAAATATAACTAACGTTCTAGTCCTTATCAGAAATCTTCATCTTTTAGTTTCTGATGCTTTAGATGTAGCCTGTAGTTCTTATTTAGCACATAATTCATGTTATTCATTGCTATAATGTCAGGGCGGATCCAGAGCACAATTTTTTGGGAGTGGTCCAGAACCTGAGATTATAATACATTAGCAGGCAACTGGTGTGATAAAATTGCCAACGATTATTACATATTCGTTCTGCCTATAAAGAATGCAGGAAGGTATCTGTTTTTGGTAAAAAAAGGTCAATTCCTTAAGATGACAGTAAGCTCCAGTGAGGCGTACAATTAGCGCAACAACATTTACATTACTATTTTATTAAGCATCATCATCATTAGGTGCAATTAAAGAGAAATATATATTAAATGGCTCACTTTTGAACATCACTGTGCCCCTATATGCACTCTTTTGCCCAGTATACCAGCATACCTCAGTGCATGCATCCCTACTTACACGATATCAATATGAAATTAAGACTCTATGTATTCCTATACACATTTTGTTCAGCATCTGTGCCCTAAATATACAAAACAGTTACAAATTACAAGAGACATGGCATGCTCACATTACCAACAGCAATCTAATATGATTTCCTGTCTTCTGCAATCTCTTACTAAAATTTTTATGTTCACCTTTTTGTTAATCAGCTGTGCCCTAAATATAAATAACTTATTACAACTATTACAACAACTAAATTACAAGACATGCCACTTTCACAGTACAAATTGCAGCCTACGATTTCTTGTGTTTTTAAATCTCCCAATAACATTTTCTATGTCCACTGGGATGTCAGGATGTATGTGAAGAAGAGCAAGTCCTGAAAGTCGCTCTGCACCCATTTGTGAACGTAACCATGTCTTTAGTTTCCTTAGAGTTGAGAATGACTTCTCTGCGCTTGCAACACTGATAGGCAATGTTATCATAATCTGCAGAAGTTTGTTCATGAAGGGGAAGACGTCTTTGTCACAGTGCATGAATGCATCCATTGCCGTCATAGGAATAACTTTTCCCTTCTCTTTCTTCTGCAACAAGTGTTTTTTCCAAATACGGAGCTCACCTAGAAGCATGATCTGGGCTATTTTCTTGTCATACCCAAGAAGAGAATAGTAACGACCATTAATACTGCTGACAAGTTTAGCCACATCATCTCCTTCAATGTCTTTCTCCAAAAGGACAGCAGGTGTACACACGCCCAAATCATATAGTTACCATGTCTCTTCTGTAAATCGAGTTTTCAAGTCTTCAGTGACATTTTCTAACAGTGGAATATACTGTAAACCGGGGTGACTTCGGACACGGCGTGACTTCGGACAAAATCTGGTAAAAAGTTTTACTATTAAATAGCTCCTAAATTAAATAATAAAAATACGAAATACCAGGAGAACGTTCTGATGCAAAGAGAGTTTTATTTGCTGTCATAACTAAGGTACGTCTTCTCTTCCTTCCCACTTTTCATGCGAGTGAAAAAGGGAAATGTGTAGTTGGGAGAAGGTTCCCATGGGTTTTCTAGTAGCTGTGCCTTTGTGAAATCATCCACAGATTTTCCTATATGAATTCCTATATCATTCAGGGCATTATGTTCTGATGACGATGGCATATAGGGAAGATCTACATTTGAACTACTACTTTGATGAGACGGCTTGACTACAGATGACCCAGAATCATGGGGGAAAGTTAGTGTCACTGCATCATGACTGGTAATCTGGACTGGATTTTCTAGATGCTGGACTGACAATGATGAGATTTCTGCAGTCAGTATAAAGCCTGGCAGATGTAAACTTGCGATGTCATCATGTGCAGCTTTTTATTTCTACTTACAGCCAAAGATTTGCAGAAGAAAGTATCTACAGTTGACTGAGAAGGCCGTTTCTTCCCAGGCTGTCTTCCAGACTGAAATGAACAATGACGAAAATTGTACAATAACTCACTATTAGAAAAACAAAATTTTAACACAATGAATAAAGCTTCTCTGCATTAATGAACGTTTTAAAATAAGAAAAATTACCTAAATTTATGATCAGGTCCTGTTGTGCATAAAATGTCATTTGCATCCACATGCCAAATTTCAGCTCTCTATCTTCAATACTGTGGCCAGCTGGCCATGCATAGCGAACAGACAGACAGACACACAAACAAACCGACAGACACTTTCCTTCATATATTAGATATTCATTATAATTCATATTGTAGGCTGTTTAAAACATCAATATTTAAACACAATAAGCTTGCTTGCATAAATAATCTTTTGAAGTGAAACATATTTGTCTATTTTATGATACAGGCGATACAGCATAAAAGAATGAATCAGAAAAATAAGAGATAACTTGCCAAGTGGCGGCACGTCAACATGCCAGCACTCAACTTGCATACATAGGCTATGAAGTTATGGACGTATGCATGTTGAACAGATAAGACAGGTCACAGATACTGAACTTTCCCCAAAGATACCAACATCACATACCCAATAAGCTAAGCTTGTTTCAGCTATTAAGGAGTCCTAGCCTTCATCTTCAAAGTCTAACAATAGCATTACTTTTTTTCCTTTTGAGGTTAATGATACATTGGTAACAGATGATAAAGAAATTAAATTACAGAAGTACTTAGTGAATATTTTGCTTCAATGTATAATTATATACCCTTCCTTTGGGCAAACAGTTTTTTCCACAAATTAAGTGATTCAAACTCTCTTATTCTATAAATTAAGAGTTAAGCATAACATTATGTTAATTTGTAAAACCTATATAAATGATTTTAAGGCAAAATTAGGCTATGACTGGCAGCACCTGCAGAAATAAACTATAGCACTGGAATAGCACTGGTGTTTATTAAGTTTAATATGCATTAAAGTTGAGACATTTGACACTTTCCTACTACACTTAATATAGTATTATACTATATTAAGTGTAGTGGTTTCAAAGTAAAAGAAAAATATCACAAAAGCTCGCCATAGTTCTGTTCTGTTCTACTCTCTCGCCCAGAATGTTGTATATACTCTGGTCCAGCTCACAGCTGGTGCACTGTTGCAGGATGGCAGCTTACAGATACCTCTGAAACAATTGCACATTGCTTGAAAAGTTACCACGAAACGAATACATCTAGGAAAGCAACAGTGATTATTTTTATAGGATGCGTCACTCTAATTTTGTATTGTCTCTTCTTTATGTCTCCGATCTCCTTCTTTCTTTCACTTTCTTTACCTTTAAGGTTTAGAGGCCTCATGGTTTGGGGGGACGATCGCCCCGTCGCCCCCCACTAAATGCGCCCCTGCATAATGTATCAATTTCCATTTTTGTAAATGTTCTGTTCTGTTCTCTTCAGCCGAGATTTATTTACATTCTTTCATGTTCTCATATAACATAATATTAATATCTTTCATTTCAGAAATCATTAATATACAATGCCTTCGTTAGGCAGCCGTTGGGGGAGGGGGCCCCTATTGGCCGGTATCTGTTTATATCACGGGAATTCTCTCCTCAAGTGATACTGAAATGGTTTTGAATGGTTTTTGTGTTAATTTTCGTCCAGCTGGATGCTACATTGAACTTGATGCAGGCGTGAAATGCTCAACTGCTTGTTTACCGTACGTCTGGATTTGAAGCCATTGAGACTGTCGAAACCCTGGCGCTTGCAGTAAAGCAGAACGTACGTTTGGTGACAGTCGCGTGCGGTGCAAAAAGCGACTATTTTCATACAAAGCCGTAGATGAAACAGTTACAGATCTGAAGGAAAAATTCAGAGTTAAATTCTTTCTAAGGGTTATTGATGTTTGCATAACCGCACTTGAAGAAAGATTCGAACAAGTGAAAACAGTTTAACAGCATTTCAGCCTCTTAATTGACAGTCTAAGCGGCTAAATCCATTAGTGATAATGACCTCAGAAAGAACTGTAATGAGTTGCATATCCTGCTCTCTGATTCATCTTCCAGTGATATTGACGTTACTGAGTTTCTTCAGGAATTAGGCTTTAGCGCCATTCGGTGCCTGAGGGAAACTCTCCATTTGGAATCTTGAGCTATATAATTAAAAATTCCCTTACCCGATACTTTCCTAACGTAGTCGTTGCTATTAGGATATTGTTGACATTGCCGGTTACTATTGCTTCAGTAGAACGCTTATTCTCCAAACTGAAGCACAAAAATTATTTACGTTCTACAATGTTGCAGGATAAGCTGTCAAATGTGGCTGTTGGGTTTGAAAAAATGAAATGACGAAGGTGGAATCCGAACCACGCCCCACCAGGATCCCAGCGTCTAGGCCACCCAGGGTACCCATTTATCGACCAACCACTTTCTCTATTGTGTGGAAGGATGAACAGCTGGGTTTTGCTGCTCGCCGGCTGTCGTCACCGGGTCTGGATCCCAGGGCTGATGGATTCGTAGTCAGCGACGCTAACCACTACACCACCGAGGCGCATATATATATATATATATATTAGTGATGTAGGTCACATCCGCATCCGCATCCGCGGAACATCCGCACATTTTCTCGCATCCGCATCCGCACTTTGGACTGCGGATATCGTGCGGATGTGGACCGTTGAGATAAAACGTCATTAATAAGCGGAAATTATCAAATTCTACTATAATAATAGAACTAGGTCATTGTGCGCAAAAGTGATGCAAGCGACAAGACGAGAGGCTGTTCTTGTATGAAGTTACTCTCTTGCAACCTACTTAGATCCACGTTACAAAGCTAAGTTATTTTCACCTAGTACATTAGAACGAGTTAAATCATCACTTGGCAAAGCAGTTGAAGAGCTTCAATCTCTTGAATCTGTCGCTTCGCCACCCACCAAAAGAATAAAAGTTTCAGTGACAGAACCAACACCTTCAACAAGCAAATCTATCACAGAATCTGTCTCTCAGTTTCTTGAGTCAAGCAGCAATGACGAGACCTACGCGATGTCAAAAGATGTAGTAAAAATGATCGAGAGCTATCACCAAGAAAAACGCCTGGCTGCATGTGACAATCCTATTAGTTGGTGGAAAAATACGCAGAATATCTATCCATACTTGAGTAAACTTGCAAGGAAACATTTAGCCTGTCCTCCAAAAACGTACCAAGCGAGAGATTATTTAGCAGTGCTGGATTAATATATGATGAAAAGAAAAAACAGACTGGCAGCAGAAAAGGCAGAAAAATTAATGTTCCTTAAGCATAACCTTCCTATAATTAAGTTTGAACATTAAACGATGAACATCTTAGTTTACCTTATTTTAATTACTCATTTATAAATATGCCTAATAAAACTTTAAACTTAATTAAATAGTTATCAAGCTAATTAAAGATCTCTTTCTATAAGGGTGGAGGAGGTTGGAGAAAGAGGTCGGTGGGGTGCATTTGAGTTGGGTTCACGTCCCGCATCCTGGTAACACAATTATGGTTTCTAATTGTGGCTGAAACTCAACAAAATATAACGAATTTATTTGCAGACGAATTCACTAATTGATTTCTATATTAGTTAGATGCTTGATATTATTTTATATGTTCAGAGAAAAGTACAGCAATTATTGTACAATTAATCAATTATACTACATTATAGCTACAGCTCTCTCTATATAATAACTTATGATATACGTTAAACACAACAAATCTCGAATATATCCTAAAAAATAACGAAAATGTAGACATCCGCATCCGCATCCGCATCCGCGGATGTTGAAATCAAACATCCGCATCCGCATCCGCATCCGCATCCGCATCCTCGGATGTGAAAAAAATGACATCCGCTACATCACTAATATATATATATATATATATATATATAGAGAGAGAGAGAGAGAGAGAGTAAAATTCTGACACAAACAAAAAAACATAAGTTCGGATTTGAAAGGAATTACCTAACTTCCAAGTAGGCTTCAGGTAAATTAGGGATAAGCTACAGGTGAAACCCAGGCAGGCTACGTGACTTTGAGCACGTAGGACATTAGAACGAAATTTTATTCACCAATGAGGTATGAGAGAACTGATCACGCAATGCCACACCTGTTTCATCTAATCGCGCACCTGTATAACATCCTAACCATTAGAGTTACATAGAATTCCTAGTTAAAATAATTTAATATTGTCAAATAGGTCAAATAGATTGGTTTAGCAATATAAAAGTTAGGAATATGGAATTCTTGAAATAGGATGCATTTAAAAACGTTTATAAGTCTCAGGATCATGGGAAATAAAGCCCCAAAGACATTCTTCCTGGAGGCGCCATGACAGCTGTCGGACCACGATCAAGACGAAACAAGGGAGTCGAAGACAGTGAGTTGAGTCAGATTGTTCGGGACAGTCAACGATAGAGAGAGAGAGAGAGAGAGAGAGAGAGAGAGAGAGAGAGAGAGAGCTTGTAACAGCGAGTCGAGACGAGAAGATCTTAGCGGCGCTATCATTTTTATTTTAATATCTCGATCCAGGCCTTGGGTAAATAGGGCCTACTTTCAATATGAACTTCGGCCAGTAAATTCAATTTAATTCTCCCGTACATCATTAATCGGGGAATTCCTTTTGGCCCTAGGCTTTTATCTTTCTCCCGCTCTCGGCTTAGTCCTGTTTCGTTAGAACTATTCCATTTCCGATTAACCCTTTACTGCCCAAATGGACAAATTTGTAACCTGTCAAATACACACATTCATGACTTAACCCTACAAAAAATTTGGGTAGTAAAGGGTTAAGGCCTATTTCCCCTGTTCTAACACTATATTACGTAAGTTAAATTAATTCTGTGAACAAACGTAAGATTAAATTTTAAAACTTCTTTGTGTTTTATAATAACAGTTGAAGGTATATTTCACATCACATGATACGGTAAACAGCCTTAATTAGCTGAGGTTGAGTGAATCATTATACGACGAAAAACACGAGAAATAGCTAATGCCACGCTACCATTCATTGTAACATTTGATGTTTGTGTCAAATTGTCGCTACCAAACCATCGTCGTGTCATAAACAGTGTCGTGCATTAATTAAAAAGTTTGTGAACTTTGTGTGGGTGGCAAAATTATTCGATGTAACATTCCGAATCGTTCATTTCAAACAACATTGTCACCCATCACCGATGTTACCGGGTCACGGGAAGGGCATCACATTGGGAGAAACCCCGCACCCAACATGGCTATTATCTCCATTGAAAAAGAGTTAAGGAGAAAGCTAAGTTAGGGAACATTTTAACGATTTTGTCTAGAAAGAGTGGGAAAATGTGGAAGAGAAGTACCGATGAAGAAATGTAGAAGAATGTAGGAACAAAAATGAAAGAAAGCAGGACAATGTAGAAGTATTACTGATTATACTGGATGGCAAAAAAGAACTTTTTTTCACATAAACAAAAATGGGTGGATCTTATAGGTTTTTTACCGCTGAGTTCAAAAGTGACCTCAAAATTTGTCTATCGCCCACCAATATTGAGTGAATCGAAAATTTAATTTGGACTAATTTACAGACGTAATAGCAATACAATATCAAAGTAGAAAATGCATATTCAACTCACCTAAAATATTCACTGAGCGAAATCAAGTGAGTAACTAACAAATGAAAGTCAACAGTGACGTGCAGCAACTTATAAGCAGAGGAGGAGCAAGGGGCAGACCCCGCCCCCTTCCTGTTCTGTCTCAAATCCTAAGTAAAGTAAATTCGTGTGTCACTCTAAAACTGCTGGTGATAGAAAAATTCTGTTTACATTTCTGTAATCAGCGTAAAATTTACATATAGTACAAGTAAAAATATCTCTGTGACAGAAACTTTGTTGACCAGTGTTATTTTGTGTCGTTACTGATTATGTTGCGTCATAAATTTTTGTTGCCAAATAAATTTTGTTACTCAAATATTGAAAAAAAAAAAATTAAAAGTTATGTTTTGTTTTTGAATAGTGAATGTTGTTGTTTTTCTCTGTTTTCTTCTCAGTTCTTCGTTCTTAAGCCTTAATGATCGATGTTAATTCGTTAACTCGTAATTAAGTTCTTAAGTTCTAACACCTTTCCTCACAGCAGAGCTGGGCATTTGCGGCATATTTTGCGGTACTGCGGTACTGCGGTACTACCGCAAACCGCAAACCGCATAACGCAGTACCGCAAAGGATCGCTGAAAGTACCGCAGTACCGCTACCGCATTCAAATTTCCGCGTACCGGTTTGGTGCTGGTTTGGTAGTTTGGTAGCAGAGCTGGGCACTTGCGGCATATTGCGGTACTGCGGTACTGCTGCACTACCAAACCGGTACCAAACCGGTACGCGGAAATTTGAATGCGGTAGCGGTACTGCGGTACTTTCAGCGATCCTTTGCGGTACTGCGTTATGGGGGCACGGGGTGGTAGTGCGGTGGTACCGCAAGTACCGCAGTACCGCAAAATATGCCGCAAATGCCCAGCTCTGCCTCACAGCCCTGTTTTCTTCCAGGCTAGTGAGTTTTCATGTCCCCAGAGTCTTAATATTTGTTACTCAAGCCAAATATAAATTTTAAGGGTAGGATCAATCAATAGAATTTCTGATAATGGGTTTATTAGAATTAAGAATCTTTGATAAATTTGGAAATCAATAGAAAATAAGTCAACAAGTTGAGGGAGTATTCTTCTTACAACAAGTTCCTCTACAAGCAAGTTCTGAGTTACATCATTCTCTCATTTCTCTCTAATCTCCTTCTTCTCCTGAGCTCTGATCTTATTTATGACATATATATGACATTGAAGTGGGGGATCTTTGGATGCTATTCAATTATAAACATCTTTCCTGGAAAACTCCAGAATAATAATAATAATTATAATTAATAATTTTACTTAACATTAATGGGTTTTCCACTATTATATAACAATATGTTACAATTTTGTAAAAAACTCCCAAAAAAGATAAAACGCACGGTGTGCGTGAAGATTTCTTCTTCTCAGTCCTTGCACACACACACACACACACACACACACACACACACACACTACGGAATCATAGGTCTCTATCAGAGCTGGGCACTTGCGGCATATTTTGCGGTACTGCGGTACTGCGGTACTACCAAACTACCAAACCGGTACCAAACCGGTACGCGGAAATTTGAATGCGGTAGCGGTACTGCGGTACTTTCAGCGATCCTTTGCGGTACTGCGTTATGCGGTCCCGGTTTGGTAGTTTGGTAGTACCGCAGTACCGCAGTACCGCAAAATATGCCGAAAGTGCCCAGCTCTGGTCTCTATATCAGAATTAATATAACGTATTTGATTCTCTAACTATGACTGCGTTACTACACATGAAGCATACACGGGTTTGCAATAAAAAGTTTCAATAATACCTAATTCAGATTCATAATACATTACAGACACAGACACAACTGTCTTTGTGTAATTCTTTAACCCTTGTGAAGAACCTTCAATTTACTTACGTTGTTGGAACCATGGGGTCTATATGATCCAAGACCTAAAATCTTACAAAATAGTGTTATAAAAAGTGTAATGAAACAATGACATGAATGAAACATTGTATTTGATATCTAAGAACTTTTAACGAATTATATCATCTCTTTTAATGTTTTGCCCCCCCCCCCCCCCCCCCATCGTTCCTGATGAGAGTTAAGAAAAATAATTTACCCAAAAATATCTTGTTCAGCATTCTCTGAATTTTATGAGTTTCCTCTTGAGTGAATTCGCATTTTCCCCAAATCAGTTTTTCAGTCAAAATGTTTCTCAGCAGATATCTCATTTAATCTCGTATTATTCCACATTTTTCATTTTCATAATAATATATATTATAATGAGAGAGAGAGGAGAGAGAGAGAGAGAGAGAGAGAGAGAGAGAGGAGAGAGAGAGAGAGAGAGAGTGGGCCAAAAGTCAGGAAACCTAGGAACTATGCTTTTCAATGCAAATCTACATATATATTGTATTTATCACTGTATTTAATGTCGCTATATTTCCTATATCTGTATGTGTCATGTGAAAATTCTCTTCTCCTATATTGTTTATTTCGTTTCCTATTATCTCTTAATTATGAATTCTTTTATTGCGCTCTTTATAAAATCTTTCGTCATAAAAAAACATTTTATCTGTCAAACTTATTCTCTCTCTCTCTCTCATTTCTCTTCATATCGAACCGTCTATTATAATCAACATTTCTCCCTTTCCTTCAACTTGCTTCTATCATAATTAATGTCGATTTCAGGGGCAGATATCTGGAACGCCATACCTATAAATATCAGAAAAGCACCATTGTCAATTTTTTTCGAAACTCACTGAAGAAACACTTTATTAATTCCTATTAATGTATGTGTGTGTGTGTATATACACATTATTGTAAATATTGCTAAACACTGAAAATCACCTATTATATATGCAAAATTTACGATCTTAAATTGAGTGCAATCACGAGCTATATAAATTATATGTTAAAAGTTTCCATTATATTAAGCCATAGTTATAATATGCCTCATTTATCTCTACTTTTGTAACTTTAAGATTGTATCATTATTTCTAATTTGTAATATTAGAAATTAATTATTATCGGTATTCAACATGTTCTGTTTACTATATTGTTTATCATTTTTCTTTTCTATTATTTCTATTATTATTTCTATTATCATATCGTATTGTTTACCTCTTCCTTTTCTATTATTTCAAAGATTATTTAAATTTTCATTTGTAATGACAGAGTTAACTAAAGGCAACTTTATTTTATTTTCCACAAATTCTATTTACATTTCTCAGTTCTCTTTATAAAAATCGAATTGAATCTCAAAGATTTTTTGCCTGAAAAGCTGCCATGCTTCCCAACGGCATATTCAAATAAGAATACTGTAATTAAACTATTTGTCACTAAAAAATACAAAATTAAACGTTAATGCGAACATTGTGTAAACCTATATGGATGGAATGTATATCTTTTGTAATATGTTCTTCATGAATAAAGATTATTATTATTATTATTATTATTATTATTAGTAGTAGTAGTAGTAGTAGTAGCGTAGTATAATCATAAAGCCTGGAGCCTGGACATCAAGAGTAGATAATCTGCTCGTTGAGATTACTATTAATATGTAAATCATACAAACGGACTGTGTAACTTTGATTATCTAACGCTGTTATAGGACCACATTTCATCTTCTTAATTTAATTAACAAATTTAATACACATTATTAAAATGCATTAATATCAGAAAAAATTACTTTAAAGACTAATGCAAATTTCACAGAAACTGATTAACAAAAACTTCTTTAACCCCCTTCAGTATCAAGGATAATAAAAGATTTTTTTTACACTCTTATATTTTTCAAAATGTTTTGAGACACTGAGGTGCTGAAGGAGGTACCTAGTATTTAAAACACGCCAAGCTGTCTCGGATTCATGGACTTTAAAGCTCCAGACTAACAAAAATCTAAATAGATTTTTATTAATGTTTTATTTACTGTACAGAAAATCGGCCTAAGGTACTAAAGAGGTTAATGGGATCAGTAATATAATCGATACTTCTAACTATGATGAATTTTTATTTAATTTCACTTTAATTATGTCTTTATCAGATCCTTTATTTGAGGAAAGTTTTGTATTGTATATGCAAGGATATAAACTAAAACACTCTCCTTAAGCAGATTACTGCTTATCTTGTATTTGAATATGTTGTAACAGATGACAACCAAACGACCTCGTAGTCGATAACCAGACGAATATGCAGCCAGTCTCGTAATCGCTGGTGTTCCCAGTCTCTGATCTCGGACGTTCTCGATGTATCTTCAGCGAAGAAAATAGTCTAGCAGTCGGACGTTGTCTCCTCCAGTCGCAACTATCGTAGTTGTAGATGTAAAATCTTTTGGATGTTGTTCAATTTTTTTTTATGACTCGTCTTTAAATTTTCTTCAGCAAATCTACATACAGCAAATGATTCTTGAATCTTCAGTCTTCAATCAATCTTCAAAATGGTGATGGCGATGGGCTATACATCTTAATCGTCCCTCAGTCGTAAATCTCTACCTTTTTAAAAAATTTAAAACGAAGAGAATATTGCTGTGTGAAACAAACAAAGACTCGCAGGGTTTCTGACACCATTATTAATATTAAAAAAAGGTAAAAGTTGTGTTTTGTTTTTGAATTGTGAATGTTGTTTTTCTTCTTCTCGGATCTTTGTTGGTAAGCGTTAATGATCGATGTTACTTTGTTAAATAATAATTAAGCTCTTCTTAAGTTCTAACACCTTTCTTCACAATCCGGTTTTCTTCCAGGCTAGGACGTTTTCATGTCCCCAGAGTCTTAAGATTTGTTTCTCAGGTCAAATATAAATTTTAAGGGTAGGATCAATCAATAGAATTTCTGGTAATGGGTTTATTAGAATTACGAATCTTCGATAAATTTGGAAATCAAAAGAAAACAAGTCAACAAGTTGAGGGCGTATTCTTCTTACAAGTTCCTCTATAAGAGCAAGTTCTGAGTTACATCATTCTCTCATTTCTCTCTAATCTCCATCTCCCACTCCTTCTTCTCCTGAGCTTTCATCTTATTTCATGACTTGTGTATGTTTAAGAGGTAAAGGGGATGACATTAAAGTGGAGCATCATAGGATGTTATTCAGTTATAAACATCTTTCTTGGAAATTTTGCTTAACATTATTGGGTTTCCCCTGTTACATATACTGTATAACAAAATTGATGTCTGCGTTTGAATGATCCTCTCAAAGATAGGGAGACATGAGGCCTCGCAGGGGCCCCTACATACATACCAGAAGCTCTGTTATTATGAATAGTAAAGCTGCTACTGTTCTTCCTTTTGGTATGCACAACTAATGTAAGAGATATCCTGCACAAAATATGTATGCTTTGGCTGCATTTTTTTACAATAAAACACTTAGTATTCCGTATGTCATGACCTAGTGCCAATTTTCTTATAACTACAGTATACTGTATACTGTATACTAAGCAGAAAATGTTCTCATGGATCCTAAAAATTCGTCCAGTTCGATGTCTGAGATGACCATATTTTAAGCCTAACTACTAATCTCTCACAGTCTCACATAGTTAGTGGACATAGCTGTGGAATATCCTAAGGACTAAATACAAGGGGCGGTCAGAAAATAAATTTACACGGCGTATAATTTCGTAACTAAAGGACCTACATTGATTATGTTTGTATCAGGTGAATTTGTTAATCATTGTTGGCCACACTGCACGTCGATTCGGCTGCCATCTACCGTATATTGGTTATTTGAGTCAATTGAACATGGCGGCTCGACTGGAACAATGCCCTGCCCTACGGAGCAGTCCAGGACGTTTATGTTTAATGGCCGCTCGTAAACGTTCCAGTGTTGAACAATATGCAGCTGCATTGATTGTTGTGCCTTTTTGCATGAAGTCTGCGAGCAAAACGCCTTTGTGATCCCAAAACACGGTAACCATCACTTTGCCAGCGGACCTCACAATCTTGAACTCCTTTGGTTACGGGGACCCAGGGTGTTTCCATTCCATGCTGGCACGTTTTTTTCCCGGAATACGGTGATGAACCCATGTCTCGTTTCCTGTGACAATGCGCCCGAGAAATTCTTGATCACTGACAGACTCGGAATATCGTTGCAGAAATGACAGGGCACTGTTCCAGTCGAGCCGCCATGTTCAACTGACTCATATAACCAATGTGCGGTAGATGGCAGCCGAATCGACGTGCAGTGTTGCAACAATGATTAATGAATTCACCTGATACAAACATAATGAAGGTAGGTCCTTTAGTTACTAAATTATACGCCGTGTAAACTTATTTTCTGACCGTCCCTCCTCGTATTTCATAAAAGTGGTTGTTTCATTGCAGGTCGAATGATTACTTGAATTTTTTAAACACTGTCAAGATACTTATGCCAAGGAAAAATAAATATTAAAATTTTCAAAAGATAAGGCAACTCCAGAAATCATGAATGTCATATTTCGTAGGTTGTATTCGCTTCCTAAATCGAATGAGACAGGTTTCAGAGCTGTCTACCATATTTCTAAAACCAGATAAATTTATGCATGAACTTGAGAGGAGACGCACATTGAGTTTTCTGAATTGCCGCACATGAAATTCGAAACGTAATTTTTTCTTTTTAGTTTTTCTTTTTTATTTATTGTAGATTCGTTTATAAGTTATAAAAATTATAAATCTTAAATAATTCATAAATTTCAGTGGCTAATATTGTAGTTATTAACGTTTTCTTATAAATTCAGGAAAATCTTTTTTTTTGGTCTGATGAAAAAGTGGATACCTGAATCAAAGCTTACCTGTTGTCCCAGAGTGAGGTTAAAAGCTTTATCTTTTATGAAAAAAACAGGAAATAAGAAATAATTAAATGGTATTCTAACTAAATTAGTAATCCATGGGCAAAGTTATAGAGCTGGACTAGTACAGTCTGTAGTCAGAAGAACAAATCATGATCCAGCTATCTGAATTATAATCAAACACTCCCAAGGACCGATTTTTATTTATTTACTAATGTATTTACATATTTTTAATGTAATTCAGAGGAGCAGATTCTTTTTTTCTGTGTGAGACTGGACAGTAATTATCTCTTTCTAAATCAATATTGTGAGGCCCGCCCTTGTTATACAAAGTCATTTATTTCTGTGAAGAACTTTCCGAAACATCATTTGAATTGTCCATTTTCATTTCAATCTCGGACAACTGAACACTGAATTAAAGTGGAGCGTTTTGTGGATTATTTGTGTGTTCACCAAATTTGTCTTTTGAAAGCTCATATTTACTTTCTATTTTGACTTCCTTTTAATGCAGTTGTAAAACCTGGAGTATTTTTATTCCTTGTGAAGAGTTTTCCGATTGATTATTTGTCAGAGGTTATTCATTCAAATTTCCAATTTTTTTTTTAATTTATCTGCGTTTGTTTAAACATTTCAGTATTGATTTTCTTTGTTTTTGCTTAACAACCTCATTTTCCTTTCGTTTTGTTACTTTTCGATTCTCTCTTCTTAATATACACGCTGTTGTAGCATTAGCTGCAAATTTTTTTATTATTATAATGGCTGAGAAGTACTCTCTATAAAGTTTTTTATCTTTAGGTAAAATTTCTTAGTAAGGTAATTTCTTATAATTTTTCATTTAGGGTTTGTCAACCAATTTTATGATTTTAAAGTTAATCTTTGAAATGTATATTTCTCTAGTTAATTTTAATGCTCCTTTATCTAGTTATTTAAACTTTCTTTAAGCTGTGGGCGGAAATTTCACTTCGGATCATATTTACAGTAAGTATATTATTGGCATTTTTATCATGTGGCACGTATGCCACGTTTTCTTTTTGTGCCTCTTTTGTTGCTTCTTGAATAAGTGTGTACTTATTATAATTTCATAAGGACGTCTTTGCTTGAATTATGTATTTCTCTGCTGTTCCTTCATAAACACGAAAATTATTTGCATAAACTACGTATGTTTTCCCTCAAATAATAGAAAGAAAGTGAAACTCAGCTTGTTAGAATGTCTTGTGGTAATCACCGTAATTAGTGTTTTTTAATATAATCAATCTTAATCCAAATAATTTGCCAACTTTATTTAATTTTGTTATTACATTACCATTTTTTCTTAATTTATCAATGATTGTGAGAACGGGTCTGAGAAGCTTCAATCTACTCATTTAAACAATCAGTTATAGCTTGTAAGAGATCATCTTTAATGCAATAAAACTTTGAATCTTAACCATTCTTTGGACGTTATTGTAATTAAAACTTCTTTCGGCGCCATCCTTTGTTTTCTCGTTGTCTTTATTTCGTCTAATGCGCTTTCCCATTTCTAACTTTTAAGTCGAGAGCAAAATATATCTGAGAGAAGAGAATCTTACCACGTTCGCCATTACTTCAGACAAATACATTTCTTTTCCCTATTCCCTATCTCCTCACCTCTTTGTGTGAGAAAGATTCCAGATTGCCTGTTTTATTATACTCTTCATAATTGGCCTTTTTAATTACTCTCATATTTCACTTCATAGTTAATCATGAGTTATAAATTTGTTTCTGCGGATGTTTATACACAAATTTATGACCTCAAACCATGAGCTCCAAAATCTTTGCTTATTATATTTTAATTTCATTCTTTTTTTTCCTTATTGATGCATAAAAAATACGACTGAAATACCGAAAGGTCTCGGTAAAACCCCAAAAATAAGAACTTTGACGTCTCAATGAATCCAAAGGTAAAGAAACATTCGGTATAGACAAATCATATGGCTTTGGGATAGACAATTTCTTCCTTTTCATATGGATGGATATATAAGGATACTACTCCCGACCAGAGGCGTCGCTAGGTACTTAGAAAATTCGCGGGTCGAGCCCATAGGCCTACCTCCCCCCCCCCACCGAGATTAATTAGGTATTTCAACATTTTGCAGAACACAAAATACAATGATGTACAAATGATGTATTGAACTACACTAGTAAGACGAAGCAAGTTGTCCAGTATGTTAAGCGAGTTTAAACAGTCACATGGTAACAGTGTAAATTTACAAACGCAAAACGATCCTTTAAAAACACATAATTGGACGTCATACGAGTAGTTTTAAATACTAAACTTTGTTTTGGTATATATAACATAATAAAATGTTTACTTAGAAATCATTTGGGAAACGTCAGTGTATACCTCCTGTTTTGTCTTTTAATAAAGCGGTCAATGGTTTTCTATTCTGATTTTTTCAAAGCACCAAATGGATTCGGGGCACGGGCCCCGTGTGCCAGTGCCTAGCGACGTCCCTGTTCTCGACGTTTGTGATGCAACTGGTTATTTACTGAAAGGTTATGCATAGAAGAACTAGCATTTTCAGAATGAGTTTCCTTTCCAGCAAAATACGAGTACTAGTCTCAGAAACGTGTTCTGTTAGCCTATTTTCAAGGCTCAAAGGATGATTTCTTATCTTAAATTTACGGCAAATGTTATTACACATAATAAGTAATATATATATATATATATATATATATATATATATATTATATATATATATATATATATATTATATATATATATATATATACATACTGAAGAACAGAACAAGTTCAATTACATGCATTTATTATTTTCAGAGATTTCGTCGTTAAACTAATATCATCCTCAGTGCTAGAAGAAATAATACAAGAATTAATTTTTTAATTCAGTTTAAGGACAGTATTCCTCATGGCTTTTGCTCATCAATTATTTATAAATACATCTCTGGTGATTGTACATCATCGTGTATTGGCATGACATCTCGCCACTTGCAACTTAGAATCGATGAACAGGGAGGCCGTAATGCTGGTGCTGGCAAGGAATCTACTTGCCAATCCACTTCTGTCTCGTATCCGTTCCCGTGCCTTCGTAAATAATTACCCAATAAAATTGGAAGATTTTCCCCATCATCACGAAAGCAGTAAATTTGATCTCCCATTGTTAGAAACAATAGTTTTACTCAGGAGTAAACCTGAATTAAACGATTATATCCCTTTTCATAATCTTAATATTCTCAGATAAAGTTTTCTGCCAACCAACTAAACGTCACGCTTTATGCGAGGTGTTTTGCATCATTTCCATTCCATTTCATCTTCATAGAGATGTCCTTCATATTTAATTTTAAATTTAAAAGAGAATTAGTATTAGTATTAAACGGTAAGTCCCTTTCGTTTTAATTTAATTCTTAATTGAGTGTTTTTGTTTTTAACTTAGAATCTTAATGTAAAACTTAAATTTTGTGGTCTGAACTCGTGTTTTTACTGGTCTTTTTGCATTTTAGTTTTTAATGACTAATATATACGTTTTATTTCCTACTTTAGCAGTGAGTTATTTTAACGCCAAAAGCTCTGAAAATAATAAATGCGTGTAACTGGACTTCTTTTAATCTTTTGTATTGTTTTACATTGTAAATATTTGAAGCTATGAATTGAAAATTGAAGTTATGTTTATATATCATAATGTTTTCTGTGTCAATATTCTAAAAGCGAATGGTTATGTTTATGTAATATTATTAATTTAATTTCATCATTATCTAATCAAGGGACATTATGAATGTCCCGGTACAGGAAACTATTGATATCTGTTTAAATGTTTTGTTTCCTAGTGGCTCTTCCAAAGTAAACCTATTTAATAAAAAGGATTCCGCTTTATTACTTAATTTGGTTGTAAAAGACACTGTCTTCATTTTTGACAATAGACTCTACAAACAAATAGATGGCGTAACCATGGGTTCTCCTTTGGGTTCCATTTTCGCAAACCCCTTCCTTTGCTTTCATAATGTTCGCTGGCTTGATAATTACCCCATTTTCTTTAAACCAGTTTTTTACCATAGATATGAAGATGACACCGTTTTGTTATTCCAACACCCTTCTCAGGTTGACCTATTCTTAAATTATCTAAATTCCAAACATCCCAGCATTAAATTCACTAAAGAAGTGGAGCAGAATCCCAGTTAGCTTTCTTGGACATCAATATTCATAGAACTAATAATAATTTTAAAACTTCCCTGTATCGTAAGAAAACTTTCACCGGTCTAGGTACACAGTTTGTAAGTGATGTTCCTTTCGGCTTTAAAGTTAATTCTATTAAAACCCTTATTGACCGCGCATTCAAGGTTTGCTCTGATTATTTTTCTTTTCATTCTGAGATGTGTTTTTTAATTGATTATTTTAGCTCCAATTCTTATCCAAAGGATTTGATTATGAAACATATCCGAAATTATTTAAATCATCATTTTAAATCCCAACTCCTCGTTCCCACTGTCCAAAAAGATAAAAGATGTATATCTATGCCATTTTATGGCTATTTAAGCCAAAGAAATGAAAAAGACCTAAGACGCTTGCTCACCCAGTTTTATTTACAAATTGATTTTAAGTTTATTTTTATCAATAATTTTAGCATTAGCTTTTTTTTTAAACTTAAGGAAAAGTTGCCCGATGCCCTCGTCTCCAACCTACAGGGTGGGCCGTAAGTTTCCATACATAGGAAAAATAAACATTTTTTTATGGACAACCATTTTTATTTATATAATATGCTCTACATGGTTGCCATTGTTTTGAAAACACATTTCAATACGTGTTCCCCACTGTTGATGAACACGCATTAGCACAGTTGACGTTATGCTTGTAATGGCGTTGGTGATACGTTCCTTTAGATGATTTATGTCTCGTATCTTTTCCTGATACACCATGGCCTTCAAGTGCCCCCAAAGATAGAAATCAAGGGGGGTAAGATCTGGGGATCTGGGAGGCCACTCCACAGGACCACGCCGACCAATCCAAGCATCCGGAAACTGCTGATCCAAATACCGACGCACGTGAAGACCATAATTTAAATTTTCCTATGTATGGAAACTTACGGCCCACCCTGTAGTTTATTCTTTTAATTGTGGTTGTAACGCCAGATATAGCAGCTCAGTCCGCCAACTTAAGGTACGGGTCGATGAGCACCGTAGCATTACTAGTCGCACTTCTCTTCCATTGAGTAAACCAGCTAAATCCTCAAACCGTGAACATTGCGAAAGTAACAACCATTCATTTAATATATATATATATATATATATATATATATAATATATATATATATATATATATATATATATATATATATATATATAATATATAGACAAAAGCCGAAGTTGAATGATTATAATTCTGTGTATAAATTAAACACAGTAAGTTAATATTTTATGTATATAAATATATTGTATTTGCTTTAGTTTCGTTTGATTTTATGTACTCGTAGTTATTAAACTTAATTGAACTTGAGGAGAGTGTCGTCAGTGTGATTTTTCTTGTTTTTGTACTATTGAAAGTATTTTATAACCAAGTTCATTATGTACCTGTCTAACTAGTGTTTCACCATTTTTATGTAATTTTACCTTTTACCTTTTATTGTTTTAGCAAATGATGATGGGAGTTTGGCTTCTGAAACGTCTGATATTAAATCTTCATTATGTTGACTTGGGCGTTGATCATCCTTTTTATATATTAGGGTGGTTGCGAAAATCGAAAATCTAAATCTTAGAGATCTTACCCCCTACATTTGTTTTCTGTTAAGAGATAACCCGAGAGATAACAGTTTAGTTAAATCAAATGCTATTTAGAGGTTGCTCAACAACGTAGGAGTTTCCTAAAATATACAAAAATATTATGAAAATGAAAAGGTTTATTGGCAGATTATAGTCCATATGACAAATATTATTAATACAATGACAGTTCACATATAAGGATAGAAATATATACACTTGATTAGAAATAATACAGCAATGTCAAAGTTAAGTGGAGCTACAGACAGACGTTTTCGTACCAAGAATTCCATAGCTAAGAGGATAAACGGCGGACTCATGGATAGCTTGGATAATCGGGTTGGTTGATTTTTTAATTCTTTGCATTAGACTGTATTAAGCACGTCTTGTTACCGCCGGGAAGCTCGGGACATTGCGGGTAGCAAACATTTGCGAAGCTGAGCATTTCGGGGGTAAGTTATGTAAGAGTCTAAAAAGACCTGTTGTACAGCAAATTTAGGCTTCTGCCAGAACCTTTTTTATAATTCACCCAGAGTTGCTGTCCGTATATATTACTGCAGAAAGTACGAAAGAGAGTATCTTTAGCTTCACTTGTACAGAACCGAAAGTTCTTTATAGTCATATTCGCTTTAGCACAAATGCTTCGAGATTTTCTTATATCTGAGTCATCACTCAAGGAGCTGGTGATAGGTTGACCCAAATACTTAAACTCTTGTACTTCCTCAATTACTTCACCATTCATTTTAAACCTAATATCAGCTGGCTGATTATAGCTTTTAGGGTGAAATCGCATAACCTTAGTTTTTGTAACATTAAAAAGAATATAATTTTTCTGCGAATACACTTCGCAGACTTTTAGTATCCGATTCAGACCTTTAACAGAGGGACTTATTAACACCATATCATCGGCATAAACTAAGTTATTTATCCTTGTGTTATCTATACAACATCCCACTGTTGCCTCATTAAGTGAAGCAATTAATCCGTCGATATACACATTAAACAACATAGGAGAGAGCAAGGAGCCTTGTCTCACCCCGCAAGAGGAGCCAAAGCATTCGGATAGTACATTGTCCCGCCTAACGGTAAAAGATTGGTAGGAATACCAAAATTTCAATAAATTTAATATGTACATGGGAACCTTCCTGTCTTCTATTTTTTTAAATAAAATATTGTGGTTCACTCTATCATATGCCTTACTTATATCTAGGAAACAGCTATAAATAGTTGAATTACTGTCAATGTATTTAGATATTATTTCTTTAAGTACATTATGAATATCACGTACGTTCTTATCACTTTCTGATATGTATTTTTATTATTTTTTCAGAAAATATGGAAGAAGCTAAACCATCTACATCAACTCGTGGTCAATCGCCTGTCAGAACCCGCCGAAAAGACGAATTATACCTACTGGGACAGCCTATAAAGAACCCTACATCATCCTGGAAACTATAAACATTTCTTTAAAGTGCAACTTTTGACCGTATCTCGTTTTATCATTTACTTTTTCAGAAATGCACTATTTAACCCTTCAGCAATTAGAAAACTACAATGACCGTAGTCTAATATTAATACTGAGGAGTTTAATTATACGAAAGGCCTTGGAATCGCTTTTTAATTTTCCCGATGCATGGGTATGTAACATTTATTAATTTTATAAGTTTAACTGTGAATCTTGTCCTATATTATAGACTCTGTATATACATGTGTATGTGTGACAGAGCTATTTACTCGTATAAATATAATTATTTCTTGTTATTCAGATAGAAAATAGTTACTCATAATTTGCTTTTCTATATGCATACCTAAGGTGAAATAATCGCACTTCCATGATGATAATTAGAAATGATTATGAAAGCAAGAATAATTTTTTACATTTTACTTGTTTTATATAAATAGCATCCTTACAGAGTAGATATAGCCTATATGTAAATAGGCTGTTGTATAACCTATATGTAAATACTAGTTGAGTCTTCCTTTCCTAACCGTTAAGCGATTGGTTAAATTGGGTTAGATTATAAATTATGTTAGGTTAGACCGAAAAGTGCGATTTTGTAGAATGCAATTAGTGTTTGCCATTTTCAGAAAAGCTGAAGGTCTCCCGTGTACAGAGTCATCCTTGCATAAAATCAACTGAGAGAAATATTCTATGAAAATCGACTTAATTCCTGTATAGCATCTCTCTCTCTCTCTCTCTCTCTCATATATATAATATATATATATATATATATATATATATATATATATATTATATATATATATATATATATATACGAAAGGCCGTTTCCCAGGCGGTTCGCCTCATTTTTCATTATTTCGTTATCTCTCCTCCTCGTGTGCAGAAACGTTCCTTAATACTTATGTCGTTTCTATTCATATATATATATATATATATATATATATAATGTTGCATAATGACAATCCAGTAGAAAAAAATAAAAAAATTATTATGAACCAAGTAATTATTAATACACATTTTCTGTCTTAAGAATTTGTTTACGCATTAAATATTCTCCCCCTTTTCAAGCACCATCCCCTTAAGGATCCCCATTTCTCCAGATGGAAGGCGTTCCGCAGGGAAGTGTACTTAGTGTCACTCTCTTTGCAATTGTTATTAACGACATTGTGTCGGCGCTTCCTCCTGGGGTCTCCAGCACGCTATATGTGGACAACTTATCGATCTCCTTTTTCGCGATCAGGATGTCAGTGGTTGAGCGTCGCCTGCAGATCGCTCTGGGTCGGGTGTCTCGGTGGACAGATTTGCATGGCTTTCGTTTTTCGACTTCGAAGACGGAAGTCGTGCACTTCTGCCGTACCAAGAGGCTCACCCGGACATAGACCTTTTCCTGTGTGGTCACTGGATTCCATGCGTAGACGAGACACAATTCGTGGGACTGGTGTTTGATTGGAGGCTGGCCTGGCTTCCTTATCTCCAGTCCCTTAAGATTTCATGCCTCCGAGTGCTGGACCTGCTGCGAGTTCTGGCTCAAATCTCTTGGGGTGCTGACCGTACAACGCTTCTCCGCTTGTATCGGGCACTGGTTAAGTCAAAGCTTGACTATGACTGGGAGGTCTACTCCTCGACAACACCTGTTCGGCTTCGGATTTTAGATGCGTCAATCATACCGGTATCTGCTTGGCTACAGGAGTGTTCAGGTCTTCTCCTATTCCGAGTCTTTTGAGTGACGCTCGGGACGCTCCTCTGGAATTGCGCCGCCAGTCACTGACCGTTCGGTGCTGGTACCGAGTCCAGCATCTTCCGGATTCACTCGCCTGCACTCGTGCAGTAGGGAGGGACCTGTTCCCCATTTACAAACGTTCCCCTCATCTTCCGCAGACTTTTGGTTATCGGGCATATTGTTTGGTGGACGGTCTTGAGCTTTCCCGTGAGCCGATTGTGCCTGTGGCAACCACGTATCCTACATTAAAAACATATACTCTATATGAATCGATAGAGCAGAAAAAACTCTATATACACAGCTATTTGAATGCCTGGTTAGGTTAATTGAATGCCCGGTTAGGTTAACTGTGCGCCCTTGCCTATTGGTTAAGTTAAGTCGTGATATTTTCATTAAAACTAACGAGAATAGCATACGTGGATGCTGTGTGGCCTTAAAAGTAAGATTTACCTTGCATTTTAACAAAACCCAACTGCAGCTCTATTTATTAACCTAGCTAGCACCGAGATCCTTGACCTGGAAACTAATGACTAACTAATAATATCATATTGGCTTATGATCGAACTGGTATGTGATCGAAACGTCCAGAAAACGAAATATTGAGGAAAAGTACGTCAAATAGAAAATTATGCTTATATAGAAGGGATTTTATATTACATTACTCGGAATAAACATAGGGAAGAATTTATGTATAGGTATTATTTTTCTGAAGGAACGTTGAGATTACAGGCTTTAAGAATAATACACGATTCTTTAGGACATGAAAGAATTACAAAAACTTACGATTCACTGAACACGTTCGTATATTGGCCCAATATATTAGCGACAGTACATGACTACATTTAAAGCCTGTGAACAGCGCAACACCTATAAAAAATTAATGAACGAAAGTCTTTAATAGGGGGAACGGAAATGAGTTCTGGGCTTTCAGATATTTTTTACGCTCATTTAGTAGGTCCTTTTCCTTTGTCAGAGGCTCAATCCTCATATGTATTAGCAATGATAGATCACTTTACCAAATTTGTGGAATTGTTTCAGTTGAGGGATAAAACCGGAACTTCACTGGCTAAATGTATAGTCGGAAGTTTTATCCAAGACATGGTAAGATGAATCGCCTTAAATTTGATAACGGGACAAAGTTTAAGAATAAAATTGTTCAAACTTTTGCTGATTTATATGGAATTAAATTACACTATGGAGTTCCAGGTAGGACACTAAGTCAGGAATGTGTGGAAAGGTATAATTTCTCCCTTAAAAATATTTTTCGAGTATTAATTGAGGATCACTTAATCCGTTATTTGGACGGGTACAGTAGCGCTCATAAGTATTCGTACAGGGAAATATTTCAGTTATATTCAGTTATGAAAAGTTTACCGTTCGTTTGAAAAAAATTAACAAATAAAACAATTACTTTAAATCCAGCATATAATGTAAAGCATAAAAAAATTTGAGGACATTAAAAAATGTTAAAATGCAAAAGTTTCGTACATTTTATTTACAAAATTATTCAATATTTAGGCTTGAAGAAATTAAAATTTTTATCAGAAGTTGGCTGTTTATTGATTAGAGACTGTTGGCAAGTCTGAATTCTAGAATTTTCTCCGTGAATCTTTAGAAGACGGATGACTGTACAAGCTATTACTAATCAATGGGTCGTTGTGGTAAAGTGTTGTCTATAGACGTTAAGAGATCTGTTATTGTTGCACACGAGTCTGGAAAGATTTATAAGAAGATAGGAGACGCTAGACGGATTGAAAGAATGGCTGTTGTGAATTCACGAGTGACTGCAGGTGATATTTGCCAGACATTAAGACTAAAATCAATGTTTACTGTACGTCGTACATTGAGAAAGAATGGTATGCATGGAAGAGTTGCAGAACGAAGAAAATCTCTCCTACAAAAAGCGCACAAAGAAGCTCGTTTAAATTAAGCCAACGATCGTCAAACTAGTGGATTTGCATTCTGAAAGAAAGTTCTCTGGGCATACGAGACCAAAATTTAATTATTCAGGAACAACGCGCGGAAATCCAATACTGCATTCAAGGGAATAAAACATCCTTCCTACGGTTAAACATGGTGGTGGTAGTTTGCTTCTTTGTGGATGCTTTAGTGCTTCTCGTCGTCTAGGAAAGCTTGTTGCCATCAATAGATTCTTGAATTTGAAGAAATATCAGCAAATTTTTAGAAGAAAATGTTCCCTCAGTTCGGGAGTTTCGAATGGGTCGCAATTGGGTACTGTAACAAGATAATGATCCAAAACATAAAAGAGCACCATGAAATGGCCTCAACAAAAGAATGCCAAGCTTCTCGAGTGACCCAGTCAAAGCCCAGATCACAATTTAATCGATAATTTATGGTTTAATTTGAAAAAAGCTGTACGCAAGAGAAACCCTTCGAATCTGAATAAAATGCAACAATTTTCTTTAGAAGAATGAATTAAAATTTCTACTGAGAGATGTTGAAACCTTGTAGAAAAAACCCAAAACGATTCATTGAAGTCATTCAAGCAAAAGGTGGACCCACGGAGTATTAAATAATTTTGTAAACAAATGTACGAAAACTTTTGCATCTTAATTCTTTTTATTTTCATGAAATTCTTTGATGTTTTACATTATATGTTGGCGTCAAACTAATTTTTTTGTTTGTTAAAATTTCACGAACGAACAGTAAACTCTTCATAACTGAATATAACTGAAATATTTCTCTGTACGAATACTTATAAGCGCCACTCTATATCCCATTATTACAGTTTGTGCACAACACCGCAACACACTCAATTATTAAAGAAAAGACACTTTTCTCATTTTCGGGAGAGAATCTAAATTAGATTACGTAGCTAAAATAAAGAACCTCAGGTGTAAAAGTACCACATTTTTAAAATGATAAAAGAGGTGCATGAGGAAGTCAAACAACATTATGTTGATTGTAGGGAAAAGTATCGAGCGAAGAGTAACGAGAATAGAAAATTCAACAACTTGGGTGTAGGTGAGATAGTTTATGTGCAGAGACTACCTTACCAGGGATAGAGGTTAGCTCTCCAGAGCCATATTAAGGACCTCATCTAGTAGTTGAAAAAATAAACCCTTTAATTTATCATATTTTAGATGAAAAATCAGATAGAATTAAGAGGATACACAGAGATCCTCGTAGGAGGAGATTGTAGACACCAATCGACCAGGGAAGTACTCCGGGATGGATGTTAGGCAGGAGTCAGGGAGTGCTGGAACTCCCGTTTCTCCTATCACTGTCCTCCTTAGCTGATCTTTTTCCGTGTCTTATTTACCCTGTGACCAGTCCAACATGCTCTGAAACACACAGTTCTCTCTCTATTCCTCACTACACGTACATGCATCTTATACACTACACAACATTTCCAAATTTATATTTTAAAAAAAAAGGCATCATTGAGCCTTGGAGACTTTGTGTTTGACTCTCTACGTCTTCTGTGGAGGGGCCACTTTTGCGGGCGCTCGCGTTTAACCCCCTCCTTTCTACATAAAAAAAAATAAAAATTAGAGATATTAATAACAGTCCTCAGTTAGATAGTAAGTCTGACGAGTCCACTGAAATTGGTGAGGATCAACAGGAGGAGAAGGTAGGTTTAATACGGGAAGTCCAGGTAAAGTAGAATCAAGAGGAAAACAGCTCAAAAAGGAATGTGCTTTAAGGCAGGGCTTCCCAACCTTGGGGTCGCGAACCGATCTGATCATTTTATTTTCAATTCGCTTCCTACGGCGTCCGACCAGACATTTATCAATCATGAATACAGATGCATATAACAGCTGAAATCCGGAGCCTTCTCGCGCATAATAAACACTGTGCTTATGAAGTATATATAAAACTTTTGGGGAGTTTGTCGAACTTCGACCAGTGTTTGGGATGGTGAATTGTGTGCACATGATTTTCGGGGCTGCACATGATAAAGTTGGGAAGCCCTGCTTTAAGATCAAAGTGTAAGATAGAAGTCGATATAAGGAAATACCCATATCTTAAATAAATATATTTTTACAATTTAAATTACCATTCATATATATATATATATATATATATATATATATATATATATATATATATATATAAAGGTTTTCCAATAAGAAAACAAGAAATTATTGTTGCAATAGATAAATACTGAAGAACATTTAGAATTACCATTAAGTTTCAATCTATAATTTTAGTATAATAACCAGTATATAATAACGCTCCTCTCAGAATGGGGATTCTTATACTTCGATTCCTGAAGAGTACCAAACCTATATTCTATTATTTTCACTTTACCTAATTAGTACTAACGATATTTTTACGATTTACAGACTTATTATTCGCATAGTAAAATGAGTAACTTTAATTTTATTACGATTTAGGAATTTAGGAATTCAAGGATTTACGCATTTAGGAATTTTAGGAATATAGGGTGAAATATCGCTATAACATTAAATAACAATTCATAAGCAATTTCTTAAAACATCCTTTTGACAGAAATGTGAATGTCTGAATCTATGTCTTTAGCTGGTACATGGAAAAACCCATTCTGTTTATAAGTGGTACAAGACTTCGAACCTTGATTGTGAATAAGAATAATATATTATGTCGGAACTCGTAGAAACAGATTGGAATTACAAGACTTAAAAACAGTTTAATTGAATTTAAAATAACAAAATATATGGTCATGAGAATAATATAATTAATGAATTGTTTTATAAAAAGTAGTATTACATATTTCATTAGGTATTCCATTTTTCTGGGTTACTTTCGTACCCACATTTTCTTTGATTTCCAGTCACTGGAGATGGGGATACTTTTGTACCTATGTTTGAAATCAAATGGATTTAGGAACTAAATCCATAAGGAAGAAAAACAGGTATTTAAAATGTAGAACCATTTCCCAGTTGATAGGATGAATTTGTGTGTGGGTGTGGGAATAAGGGGGGAAAATGAAGATTTTGAGAGATATTTTAGAGAGAGAAGAAATGAGAATTTTAAAATGTAATTATGCAAATTATACCAAGAATAATAATGAATGGTAGATCGAGAAAATAAAGCGAGACACTATAAAAAAAATGATGACTAGTTGTAAGTATCAGTCAGTGAAAAAAAAAAAAAGATGTTATTTCCTTTAGTGGTTTTCATATAATCCTTAGGAAAAACAAGGATGCAAGGCTTTGATGAAATGTGAAGAAATCACTCCCGGGATTCGAACCTGAATCCGATAAACATCAAGAAAATAAAATAGACTTTAAAAAGATAAGAACAACGAGAAAAACTGCGCAATTACTATTATTATTATTGTCATCATTATTATTATTATTAATAATAAATAAAACGTGTTACATATTTTTATCCTTATAAAATTTTACAATAATATGTTATAAACTTTATGGGTAAATGGAGAAAAAAACTGATTGAACAAACCCATCGAACAACTATCTCACAATTATATACTTCCAAATTTATGAGTAAGTGGTGGTGGTAAATTAACTGAACAAAAGTTATATACGGACAACGAATATACATTTTAACGTCATTTCTCATTTATTCGCTTTATTTCCGTAAGTAACCTTTAAACTACGGTATACACAAAATTTATTTTCAGTCGCACATACCTGTACTTATTGTAGTTTCCCTAAGAATTACAGATTTATAAAAATATACTTTTTTGAGAAATATATACGTGAAACATATACGACAATGCACAAACACTTTATCTCCTTTCATGCGCACCTCACTAACATCAATTTCGCGTTTATTCCCCTCAAACACGTTTATAATCTTATCAGTCCGGAAATTAGCATCCAAACAGGATCCCCTGAAGATCATGGCCCCAAGCCTCAATTACTAAATGATATCTTCGTTAAAACTAACAAAAATATCACGACTTAACCTAACCAATCGTCAAGGGCGTACAGTTGATCTAACCGGCATTCAATTTAATTTATTATTATATTTGGTACTGTAAAGCAAAAAACAAGAATACATGGGGGCCCTGATCTTCAGGTGATCCTCCAAACATTCAACATTATCAGAAATATTTTCTTTATTCAAGAGAATTCGTACTTCCACCTTTTCTCGTACAACTTGGACCAAATCCTGGTACACTTCAAGGATGAAGACAATCGCATTTTCAGTTATTATTGTATAATGAATATTTTCACTACAAGATTACAAACTCATGATATACTCAATTTCGAGTATTTGGTCAACAGGAAAATATATAACTTCATTCATGGGGGCTAAAACTTCAGCTTTTCCAAAATTCTCAAACTTGTAAATTCCTTCCAAGTTTAAATTATTGATTCTATTTACAAAAACTATCATCTCAAGAGTCCTTTTCCAAATAAACTTTATAAAATTGTTCTAATTTTCGTTTACAGTAAAATTTTCATTTTCTATATGCGAATTAAAATTTTGGATCAACTGAAGATTAGGGCCCCCAGCCTTCTTTAGTTAGCCTTATAAGATAACTAACAAAAATATCAAGACCTAACCTAACCAATCGTTAGGTCAACTGTACTCCCTTGACGATTGGTTAGGTTAGGTCGTGATAGTTTCGTTAGTTAGCCTTATAAAGCTAACTAAAGGAGGCTGGGGGCCCTGATCTTCAGGTGATCGTTCATTTTCTATATCAGACTCAATTGTTTTACATAAAGCATATCCAGGTTTGAAATAAAAATTTTCCATGCTTTGTAATTCACAAGCATAATTTACGTCATACTCAAACGAAGAAAATTCATTTTCTCGTCTTGTGTCATCATCATCATCATTTATTCCAATTTTACTAATCTTAAATTTATGTTCATAATCCTTCATAATCTTAGATATTCTTTACTGAAGTGACATACACGCATTGAATTGATATATTTTTATAAAACCTTCCAATTTGCCCTCATTAACGAACTTAAGCTATAAATCTTTCATTCATTGTTATATATAATACAATCCCTATAAAAAGATTATTATTATTATTATTATTATAAAGCAGAAACGTGGGGAAAAATTGTTAGTAAAATATTAGTTGCAAGTCATTACATCATCACCATTAAAATGATTAAATATCTGGAATACTCCTAGAAAATAGTTGTTGCACATCCTAATTACACAAAAGTGCAAATAATAATGTAAATTTAAAGTTGGTTATTTCTCCTTTTGCTAAGTAAATTATAATTTACATTTCAGCTAATATTAACATTAAGATCAGTAAAGTAAACAAGTTTAATTGGAAGTTTGTATATTTAAATTTCACTATTCCAGATAACATGGAATCACTCCACATTAACGACCGCCCTCTTGAGATGTTACACCATATATTTAGTTATTTGTCTGATGATAGTTTTATAATCCAATTTATGTGTTCGGAATGTTACGTGTCTGATGATAGTTTTATAATCCAGTTTGTGTGTTCGAAATGGAACAGAAGAGTGAAATATTTCCAATACGTCCTGAGAGCTCATTTTAAATATATTTCAACCTTTGATGTGATGAACATAATGAAAGTTACGTTGATAGAAATCCTTTAACAGTCAGTTTATGTATTTCAAATAGAGGCAGTGGTTACAGGAATATTAGTAATGCTAATCTCGAAGCTATTACCAAGTTTCGAAAGATCAAACTCTTAAATTTTCACAGAGTACATTTTTTACCTATTGCCAGCTTACATTAGGATCGTTTCCTTAGATGCTTTGAAACTAAATCCATAAGGAACTTGAAACTATCAAGCATATATTTTCTAGTAATTTAGTATTTTCTTCAGTTATGCTTAAGAAAATAAAAACTTTAAAGCTGAAAATTATTCAAACAACCGGCAGAGATTTCACTCTTACGCTTGAAAAATTGATATTAAATCATTCTACGCTTGTTTATTGCCGACTTCATGATCTTAAATTGAGAAAAGGATTTTTAATTTTTTTGAAAAATTACCGTCCAGATTATGAGGAACCGTAAATCAATCAAAACAAGAAAGTTAATTTGGTATTAACATATAAAGACACTCGCACCACTAAATGTATTTATCTTTATGAATTTTTTAAGTTTAAACGAATTACTAGAAGATGAAGATTAGTTTTACACACACACACACACACACACACACACACATATATATATATATATATATATATATATATAAACAGTATAAGAAAAGTAGTATAAGAAATAGTACAAGAAAAATAACTGAGCTGTTCTGATGATATTGGAAGAAGTATAAATAAACATATAACCCATTTTAAACAAATAAAAAGAATATATGGAATTATCTACACCACGAGAAATATGAGGTAATTTATAAAACAATGAGAACTTTTTAGTATACGTCATAGGCGAAGAAGAAATAATAATATAGCTGACGTAATGCTTGAGATTATTGTGTCGGAAATGACGTTATCCCTTTGACATAGTGAAATGATATATCGAGGATAGAACAGCATATGTTTTCCAAATATAAGCAAGAAGGCACATTAAATTGTTCTGCTGATATTTTGGTCTTGATTTTAAAGTATAGATGTGAGTTTATTATAAAAGGATTAGAGTTCAATTGCAATCATTATTACTTATTTAGTGGAAATAATAGTAATGACCTCACTTTTTGGGTCAACAACCCAAAAGGAGATAGATCAAATAATACAAAAGGATACAAAATATAGAAGCGAATCAAGAGATGTTAACGACAGAGATGAATACCTATATCACAGTCCTAAATGCTTCGATCTACGGGCTAACTTCTTTGAAGCATTGTGTTGAAATATTAAAAACTAAGTTTGAATATTTTGAAAATACATTTCGGGCCTATTTTGTAAATCAGTAAAAGGAAATTGAGAAAGAATCCTATATCACTTTTCTCAATACCATTGAACAGAATTTTGCTGTCACGACAGAAGGAATAAATACAGGAACCCAGAAAATCAAAGCTACTTAATGCCATGCAAGAGTCGTTAGACTCTTATCTATTTTCTCCTGAATTTTGTCTTTCAATATTAAACGGTTGTTGAAGAAATAGTGGGAATGACTCTTCTTTACCCCTTTTCTGAAACTAATCTACCTCATTATTTTAAGTTAGTGAAATCGTGGGTGACGAAGATTGAAGACAGCCTTTTAAGAATTATCGTTTTCCTGCCTCTCAGAGTGATCAAGACTCCGATGAGTTTGTACAAAATCTTCCTTCCTTCCAGGTACATATCTTTATGTACCTGGAGAAATGTATATCGATGTTATTCCTGAAGTTCATAATTTGGGAATCTCCAACGATCGTCAACAGTACATTTTTGAAGAGGATGTTCATGATTGTCAAATTGTAGAGGACACTTATCATTGTCCTGCACCAACCGAAATTTACTCAATAACCTCGAATTATTGTTTATTAAAATCTTCAGAAATCTAAGTACAGCTGAATTAAACACTTGTACCCAACAGATAAAAAGGGATTTCCAACTAGTTTTTATAAGAAATGGGAAAATGATTTATTATAGGGTATCTGCTCCTGTAGATATAGTGGTGGAATGTGAGAAGTCTGAGCCAAAAATAATTACAACATTCTGGATTTTTCAAATTGTCCAGTAAATGCCTAGTAATCACCCCGTCGACATGAATTTATTCTAGAGACAATCTGGATGATAACAGAACTGTCAGTATAAGAAAATTCAACTCACCGTCTTATAATGCTCCTGATGAGATGAATATCATTTTCAATTCTGACAAAAAAGAGATGCTATTCAAACACTTAAATGTATCTTTGTCAAAAAGATTTGACCTTAAACAAGCATCTCAAGTTTTGAAGAGAATCCATTTAAATAGTACAACCAAATCTCGTGTTATTTCTACAACCGGCATAGTGATTGCATCAATTGCAATCGCAGTCCTCACTCTCATGATGATATGTAGAAGAAATTCTTCTGAAAGAAGAAAAATACAATGCAGCGATTCTGTTCAAGCTCAAAGAAGCAATCTAGACCCTCATGAAAATCTTCCTATTTTTTCTCAAATCCCAAGAATGGAAAATCCCTCCCATTTCTCCCGCTTGAGAAAGATTCTTCACGGCAAGAAGAAACCTTGAAAACACCGATGTCCCTATACCTCTCAGTTTCAGAACTCTTCGTAGACTATTACCAAATGTGGTTGAACACATTGAACCTCCCAGAAAAATGGAGATAAATGAGGAGGAAGAAAACTGTTACCTGCAGATGTACGAGTCCAGTTCGGAAGTTTTCACAACAGTCAAATTGGAAATGGGAACTGTCGTGTGAATTGTATAATTCAAAATATTCATGCTGCTTCTTCTGCGTGTTTCCATAATATTTTTTCTATTCTTTTCTTTACAAATGTAACCTACTACTATGTATTTCAATTCCTACTTCATCTTTACTATTGATTTATATATAAATAAATAATTTGAAAATAAAATAATTATTCAACTATACGAGTATATACAATAGTTTCCAAGTTTAATTAATTTGATGAACAATGAAATAAACAATGCTTGATTTAAAAGTATATTACCGATTTTAATTAAGTTTCCAAGAAGGGAATTCATTATTTTTAAAGAATTTTATTCAATAATATTTACTGAATAATGAATAAAAGGTAAATAATTTAATATTTCTTTGACTGTGTATTTCGCTTCTTAACTCCAGATTACCCATCTTCATTTCACTTAAAAATTTACTCAACAAATAATAATAATAATAATAATAATAATGAGTAATTATAACAATGAGTAATTATGACAAACTATCAAAATATCAAGGGTACCGAGGACCAATATGAATAATCTAGCATTAATTTTTCTTCTCTTTTTCCAATATTTATTGAAAAAATTATATAGGGTGATTCACTCGCTGGTAACTCCAGCGGATATAATGTATTAGCGATACTCTGGGGCTACTAGCGAGTGAATCACCCTGTACAGTTCCTTTAAGTTAAAAGGTATTGAATGGGATTTAAATATAAACAAAGAATCAAAGCCTTTAATATAATTTTTATATGATCCGTAATGAAGGAACTTAACGTTTTCATTTAGAGGTGGGTTTTAATGATTTACTTCAGTAGATTTACTTCAAGCATCGTGCGTTGGTAGCACACAGCTCCAATTCGCCCTCCTTGCGGATCAACACATTAGGGTATCAACGAGAACTGGCATACCTTGGCCAATCCTTCACATTCGGCTATTAGATTACATTCAGAAGCAACCAACCATCCACTAAGAAGTAATAATTTTAAGATAACAAACCAAACCCATAACATTTTGGATTTGCGAGTGATGGCGTCCTTCTATATTAACAAAATGTAACACTTGTTTAATAATTATTATAGCAACGCTGTTAAGGTAGAAATATTTTAGTTTACTTACGTTTTAATTACTTTGGTTTTTATGAAAGTTTTAAATTATGTTTTATTACTTTTTAGCTTTCATGGAAGACTTTAATTAATTTTCTCTTATAACAAGTAAATTGTGTTGTACAGTATGTCTATATCGAATAATTTTTGTAATTTTATACATACTATTAGAAATATTCAGTTTTAATTAGTTAAATATCTTTATAATGTCTTTTGTAGCTACTGAAGATGGAGATTGAACTTCCGAAACGTTTAGTCGTTTAAATAAATAGTGAAAATGTTGCTTCCTCCAATTGTATTGCTGTTCCTATCTATGGATCTTTTCCGTTTCATGTACTGTTTCCGATTTTGTTGAAAATAAGATATTTAATGTAGAGTTGTACGCTGATTTCAAAAATGTAAGTCCTTTTGTGGAGAAATGAGCGGTTCAAACGTTATGTTTGTTATTCTAATTTTGTATTAGGTCAAAAACTATAACAATACAACTGAAAACTAATACAAGAGTTATTGCATTCTTTAGTAATATTGGCTTATGTCACTATTTGTGTGAATAGATTTCGACCGTTATTTTTCTGTCTGGTTAAGTTAATTGAATGCCCGGTTAGGTCAACTAAATACCCGGTTAGGTCACCTGAATGCCAGATTAGGTCAAGTGAATGCCCGGTTCGGTCAACTGTACGCCCTTGATGATTGGTTAGGTTAAGGCGTGATATTTTCGTTAATTTTAAAGAAAATATCACAACTTAACTTAACCAATCGTCAAGGGCATACAGTTGACCTAACCGGGTATTCAATTAACCTAACCGGGTATTCAATTAACCTAACCGGGCATTCAGTTGACCAAACCGGGCATTCAGTTGACCTAACCGGGCATTCAGTTAACCTAACCTAACATAACTTTTGAATGGCTCATTTCTCCAAAACAAGACTTACATTTTTCAAATCAGCGTAAAAATCTACATTAAGTTTCTTATTTTCAACAAAATCGGAAACAGTACATGAAACGGAAAGATCCCTATCTATCTCTCTATCTATCCCTATATATATATATATATATATATATATATATATATATATATATATATACAGTATATATATATATATATATACAGTATATATATATACAGGGTGGGCGGAAAGTAGCTCCCTATTTTGGATTGGTAAAAAAACACGTATATTATCCATTTATTTCAGAAGAAATAATATGAAAAGGTAGGCATACATGGTAGGTTTTCTCTAAAATTCAATGTGGGCTCCAACTCTTTCCACCAGCTTCTGGAGCCGCCCAGGAATGGCGTCCACTGACTTTAGCAGGAACTCCGGCGGGATGGAGGACATGACTTCCCGAATTCGGTCCTCCAGTTCTTCCAATGTCCTCGGTTTGGTGCGGTAGACTTCTTCCTTTACCCACCCCCAAAGAAAGAAGTCGCACGGTGTCAAGTCGGGGCTCCTGGCTGGCCATTGATGTGGACCACGACGACCCATCCAACGCCCAGGGAAGTGGGCATCCAGCCACTCACGGACAACAATGGCCAGCCAGGAGCCCCGACTTGACACCGTGCGACTTCTTTCTTTGGGGGTGGGTAAGGGAAGAAGTCTACCGCACCAAACCGAGGACATTGGAAGAACTGGAGGACCGAATTCGGGAAGTCATGTCCTCCATCCCGCCGGAGTTCCTGCTAAAGTCAGTGGACGCCATTCCTGGGCGGCTCCAGAAGCTGGTGGAAAGAGTTGGAGCCCACATTGAATTTTAGAGAAAACCTACCATGTATGCCTACCTTTTCATATTATTTCTTCTGAAATAAATGGATAATATACGTATTTTTTTACCAATCCAAAATAGGGAGCTACTTTCCGCCCACCCTGTATATACACAGTATATATATATATATATACAGTATATATATATATATATATATACAGTATATATATATATATACAGTATATATATATATATATATATATATACAGTATATTATATATATATATATATATATATATATATATTAATATATATATATATATATATCGAGGCTATATGTTATTAAATTTAATATTACTCGTACTAGCAGAGAGAGACCCGCAAAACATTTGCGGTCAAATTGTTTCTTTATTGCAACATTACTTTTTTAAATCCATGATTTCAGGTTATTCTTTCACCAAAGACTTTAACACAATAGAAACTTCTCACTCTAGAAAAAGCTACATAAAACTGCCCATACGTGAAAACAGGCTTGGGAATATAAATACAAAACATCTACGTTCAAACTAGTATCTTTATGAAGGTAGCCCGAGAGCAATGCGGGAGAATTATCAAGACGCTATGGCAATTGTAAGAAAATTTGGGAAGCCACATCTATTTATTACGTTTACTCGCAATCCAAGATGAACTAAAATCGCTGAAAGCATTGATGCTTATCAAAGACCAGAACGTCGGCCAGATATTGTTGCAAGAGTTTTTCAAATGAAAACAATAAAACATACTCGGGAGGCCGAATGCATTTTTGTATGTAGTTCATACACCTTCAAATTTCAGCTGGCGGAACCCGCCAAAAAATGACAGGTTGAAATTTCCCACATGTTCCACACCACCCCAACCAGAGCATTTTGTAACCTAGTGAGTGGGCGACATGAATGTCACCCAGTGAAGGAAATTTGTCGCCCAGTAAATGAAATTTTAGGGTACTGGGCGACGAGGAATTTTTAAAATTTGTAAAAATAGAATTGTCTTGGGAGTTGTTTTGGAAGCCTAATAAATACATATAATACATGCACATATGCCACAGTTAGAACTGTTTATCCTAAATGTAAATATGAAATTTACATTGAATATTTGTATATACAGTAGATAATGCTAGTGTTATTTCAGACCACACGGGGATGGTGGCCTGATTAGGGAAAATCCGGATCCATAGTGTCCTTAATCCAGGGGCGTGCTGGGACCGGTTCGGTCCGGTTCGCCCGAACCGGTTGTTAAATTTTGATTGGATCACCGAACCGTCTGTTTGTTTTTAACAAATATTTAACAGTCAGTAGAAATTTATTTATATCTACATTTTTTTTCATTTTTTCAGGATTTTATAGAAAAATATAGGTAGTATCGCAAGCAGTGGTCGTTTCAATATTTATTTATTTTTTGATGAAATATTAGTTTATTTTTAAATAATTATGTCATTAGTGAGTATAGAGAATATGTTAAATAATTTCTGTCAAAATGTTACAGAATACTGTTTGGAAAAGCTAAAATGCGTTGGCTTCCGGGCTCCGCCCCGGACCCCGCTGAGGGAGCTACCGCTCACCTCAGACCCCCTAGCTTAATGACTCGCGCCATTGGGGCTAGGCGATTTACATCCCTATCTGTATTAAAACCGGTTGTTAAGAAATTGGCAGCACACCCCTGCCTTAATCCCCCCCCCACTTCCCGATCTGCCTTTGTCACCCAGTGGGAAAAGCTTAAAAATGCTCTGACCCGACACCTTCCACACCCTACCCCCCCGACACACTTCACACCACCCCCGCCAAAAAATGGGTTGGAGTTTCCTACATGCTCCAAACTACCCCCACACCACCACCCTCCGTCTAAACAGGCCAAAAGGAACATTTTCTTTCCTTCTATAAACTTCTTCTCTATTTGGCTTCGTTTAATTAAAAGTTGCACCCGTGAGTCTGCGCGCGTGTGTGCGAACGAAAAAATAATATCCTTAGGATCCTCCCAGAACAGAGACCAACGTAGATTTACCCTACGCTGAGCGGTTTCCGAGAAAAACGCCAGACATACAAAAGTCCAGACAGAAGGATAGAAACTGCATATTATTATAGATACGTACTTTAGAAAACTGAAAACAAATGGAATTTGGAATCTTTCCTTACAATCACTACAGTATAACTTCTTTACTGCGTACTCAAGTTATAACGATTATAACAATACATTGGCAAACTCTTGTTTTTCAATTTTCTAGCGTATACTCTATATATATAATATATATATATATATATATATATATATATATAACCTCGTAACCTCGTACCATTTCCATGCGTTCGTCTCTTTTCACACGTAGGTCAAGCTCGTGGCTCCACCTCTAGTCCTGGCTTGGTGGAGTAGCGAGTTGCTATCTTGCTCTCTCCACCGCACATAGCCAGGTACACCCGGCTCATCTGGACCCGTCCTGAGCCAGGCAGCCAGTCTTCTTTTGAAGACTTCAACTTTAACCGCTGTGACGTTCCTGAGGTCCTTTGGAAGCTGCTTAAAAAGTCTTGGCCCCCTGACATTTATAGGCCTGTTCAAAAATCAACTTTTTCTTATTTTCATAGGTTTCTGTACATTTTCCCATGCTTTTTGACCTGAAAAAGCCGAAAATCACGACTATTTTGACCTAGGATGTTGGGAAGCATTGCCGCATGGAGCTTTAAATTTTCTGCCTTGAAATCGGCCAAAGCGCCAATTCCGGGGTCCCTTGAATTATGTTTTGCACTTTAACTTTTGATCTAAACAAGATAGAGCAACAAATTAGGTATCAAATGAAAGAGCATAAAATTAATAAATAATAATAATAATAATAATAATAAATAAATAATAATTAATAATAATAATAATAATAATTATCTATCATTTTTCAGGAAACAACAGAAACTCAATCAGAATCTAGAAAACTCTACAAGTTACAACTTCGCAATGGCATTAAGCAAGGAGCTGAGGGAGCTCCGTGGGCGCACAGTTGATATCTCAGAACCTCCACGTACTGTCCACAGGCAGGTGTCAACTGGGCCATCTACCAGATCTCTCACTGAAACTTTCCTGGTTGGATACCCTTCAGCTTTTATCAGTGGTTCCCAGCTTCCCACCAACAGACAGGCGTTCCAGTATTTCCTTAATCTTCAGAATTTACCGGAAAATGCAGGGAGGCCCATGGTTCAAGACCTTGCATATGAAACAGTTGAATCTATCATCCCATTCTGGCAGATGGCTAGGATCAAGACAATGACCAAGTATAACGCAATGAAGCTCTTCATGAAACTACATGAGAAACATCGTGCTCTGGTGAAAAGCAAAGGAAGAGCAAGTAACCCTGGAGGAAAAAGAGGAGCATTTGTGCTGGAATTAGACAGCCTGTTCGATATAGGAGCTCCAGATGCAATCCAGGAAATACAGAACAACAGACTGTTATCCAGAGAGAAGAAAGATGAGGATATCAGGTTCTACGAAGACCAAAAGACTGAGAGGAAAGGTCATCTGTCTGGTCATGACAAGATTTTTGAGAGAAGGTCCCTGCAGCAAGCAGCGAGGAATGAAAGACTGCAGCATAGACAAGAACAAGGTAAAACTAATTACTTTGAACGTCACAAAAAGTTTTAAGTTTTACTCCATTGCGATATTTAGCATGTACTTAACAATTACTGTCTCAACATGTTGTACTATTTTACAGCTGCAGCAGAACAAGAGGCAGTTGTTCATGTGGATGACATTACCTCGGGTGACTCAACTGACAACGACGCTAACACAGAGGACATGGATTACCATCAGCCTCGTCCTGGATGTTCTCACCATCAAGACACTGTGACTAGTGTGACTTTGACGTTTCCAAGGAAGGTCATGGAATGTGATGTCATCTGCAATACAGCTGATCGTCTTGGTTTATCAGACAATCAAGTTACTGCCATGGTTTCTGCCACCTTGAAAGCTGGAGGGGCTGATCTGGATAACTTCGTCATCTCAACCTCAACAACACGTCGCAACAGAATGCTGTCCAGGTATAATATCAGCCAGAGTCACATGTCCAAGTTTTGTGAAAACCCCCCACAGTACGCTGCCTTACACTGGGATGGAAAGTTGCTCAAAGATGTCTTGGGCAGTGAACCTGGAAGTACCTCAGAGACTTTAGCTGTGCTAGTGTCTGGTCCACCTTCATACACTGAAGGAAAGTTATTGGGAGTACCTGTCATCGACAATTCTTCTGGCACAGCTCAGGCTGAGGCTTCAATGGATTTACTGGAGACATGGGAACTTACGGATAATGTTACTGCCCTTGTTTTTGACACTACATCCAGTAACAGTGGAGTTCACAGAGGAGCTGCCAAACTGCTAGAGAAAATGCTGAACAAAAAGGTTTTATCTGGCCTGTCGACATCACATCCTGGAAATCCTAGTAGGAGCAGTTTGGGAGAAGCTGTTTGGGAAGGTGAAGGGGCAGATAATCCCTGGTTTGAGCATCTGAAGGATGTTTGGACGGACTTGTCCAAGGAAAACCCAAAGATGCTGGCTATCAACAGCAAATGGCTGAAGGAAAAGAAGAAGAACAGTGAAGGAAATACTCCAAGAACATTCTAAAACAGCGAAAGGCTTCCAAGAGCCGACTACAGGGAAATGGCTGAACTGACAGTCATTGTTCTTGGAGGAACGCCTCCTCGAGGTATTCACTGGAGTCGACCAGGCGCCATTCATCATGCCAGATGGATGGCCAGAAACCTGTACTCCATGAAAATGCTGATGTTTGCAGATCAACTTGAGTACGACGAAGACACTGTATCAAAGCTGGAAAGACTCAACACCTTCCTTGCGCTATTCTACACTCCCGTATGGATGATGTCAATGTCTGCTGCAGATGCTCCCGTGAATGATCTAAGTCTAATCCAGGACATGTTGAAGTACAAGAAAACTGACCCAGAGCTTGCTGATGCAGTACTTAAGATGGAAAACCACAAATGGTACCTGACGCAGGAAGTGGTGCTATTTGCCCTGTTCAGCAGTAGATTGAGTGACACATTGAAGCACGACATTGCTGCCCAGTTACGTGCCACTGAGAAGCCAGACAGCTTCAGAACAGGAAAGCCTCTATTCCAGAGAGTCACAGCTAAGACCACCCTGGTTGATCTCAATGGCCCAGAATCACATTTCCTGCTGGACACACTGAACATTGGATCCGAGTGGCTTCTGGAACCTGTCACGTCTTGGCCACAGAATGAGGACTACAGAAAAGCGTTGGACTATGTTAAGAATCTGAAAGCGGTGAATGACATTGCTGAACGTGGTGTCAATGATGAGCGACTTTGCAAATGTCATAACAACAGATGCCAAGCAAAGGGACTATCTCCTTCAAGCTGTGGAGTTCAACAGACGCCGCTTTGACAGCTTCAAGAAACAAACTCTCAACAACTGACTGTGTAAATGTCATGAAATTAATCATCATGTAATGCTTTCACTTCTTGATCGATTAGACTTGTGACAAAATGTTAATCTCAAATTTGTGTCATGAATAAGGCGCCTTGTCTGCCTTGAGTGTGAGAAAACGAATTTTGTGATATTTCTGAAAACTTTGTATGTACCAATGTGCCATTTCTTGTTCCAAGACTATCATAATTGTATAAGTTAGAAAGAGGATTAAAAACGCTTTAATTTGGTGCCTATTTTGTTGCTCTATCTTGTTTAGATAAAAGGTTAGTGCAAAACATGATTCAGGGACCCCGGAACTGGTGCTTTTGGCCGATTTCAAGGCAGAAAACTTAAAGCTCCATGCGGCAATGCTTCCCTACAACCTAGGTCAAAATGGTTGTGATTTTCAGCCTTTTCAGGTCAAAAAGCATGGGAAAAAGTACAGAAACCTATGAAAATAAGAAAAAGTTGATTTTTGAACAGGGCTACCCTGACAACCAAGCTATTTTCCTTCAGTGTTGAAGAGGTCCCTCGTCGGGCCTTTAATTTGGGAACACTTCACATTCTGCCTTTTCTATTTTTCAGCGTTGTTTGGATGGTAATTGGGTTTAGTTTGAGGTTTGGTACCAGTTTCTCGGTCATTTTCCATATGTAGATTATGGTGTACCTCTCTCTTCCTCTTTCCAGGGAGTACAGATTTAGTTTACGTAGTGTTTCCCAGTAGCTGACTTGAGTTCTTTGCAGCCATCAATCTTAGCTGTGGATTGGCTCTGAATTTATTCTAGTTTATTAATTTCTTCCTTTTTATATGGAGACGTCAAGACTGAGCACTGTGAGCAGTATTCAAGTTTTGACATGACCAGTGTTTTCAGCAAGGGAATCATTATTTTCTTGTCCCTTCTTTTGAAGGTTCTTGGAACCTGTCCAGCGACTCTTTTTGCTTTGTTTATCGCTGTCTGATTTTGTGTCTCGAATTTCGCACCATAAATATATATGTATGGGAAACAGAATTAATGTGCATGGAACACGGGACTCTTCTGGGATATTAAGTCCACTCTAGTCCGAATAATTACATTAATGGTAAATGCCAATTACTTATTCGGACTAGAGTGGACTTAATATCCCAGAAGTATCCCATGCTCCTTGCACATTAGTGCTGTGTTTTCCATTAAAAATTATCTCAAAGGAACATTCTCAGTTAAATTATATATATAATTATATATATATATATATATATACATATATATACACACATATATATATATATATATATATATATATATATATATATATACACACAGTGGTTTGAAAAAAGTAAATAGATACCTTTGTTTTTTCCATAGTTTTTGATTTGATAATTAAAAATACGTAAATTAAAAATAAGTTAATAACAAATTTATTGAGTGAATATATTTACTGTAGAATCCTATTGCTTTCCCCTTCGCGTTATGTAAAGCTGACATACGTTCTGGAATTCCATTGATAAGCTTTGCCATTGTTTTTGAGGACAATAAAAGTGTTGTCTATTTACTTTTGTCAGAGGGCATATATCATATCTTGTCATGAATAAATTTCACTTTCATTCGATCACCTTCAACATTATGCATGGTGACTTTAGGTATAAAGGTGCCTTTAAACTGTACAATTAAATTAATTGAAATTATGATATTTGTGTCTGCCAAACTTTAATGCACAGGAACTAAGTTTTTAGATCGTTTTCTGCATTGACCGACAAATGCTTTGAGTATAAAAGGGAAATAAATGAATTGCAATTTAGACAAATATATTTCCACGCCTACGGAATAGTTTAAATTATAAACATTTCATTTATATGGAATTTTTCTTTTTTGGAAATATGTATTTTCAGTTATTATTTCTTTGATACGAATAATACCAAGGCAGTAACAACAGTTTCCATTTTTAGATCACCTGAAGATCAGGGCCCCCAGCCTTTTTTACTTAGCTTTGTAAGGCTAGCTAACGAAAATATCACGACCTAACCTAACCATTCGTCAAGGGCGTACAGTTAACCTAACAATTGGTTAGGTTAGGTCGTGATATTTTCGTTAGTTAGCCTTATAAGGCTAACTAAAGAAGGCTGGGGGGCCCTGATCTTTCAGGTGATCCCCATTTTTTATCAATGATTTATTTTTTTCCCATTAACAATCTTTGTTTCCATTTTATCTTTCAACGTCAATTTTGGCATTTTTTCTTTGTACCTATATTTTTCAAACAGCTAAAAGAAATTTAGTTTTGTTTGTTGGTGTTAGATGATGTGAATCCGATGAATTATTGTCTAAACAAATAAAGAGGTATCAATGAAGAAAATAAAATAAATAAATATCTAAAATAAAAACGGTCCTTCATTGTTTATCACGACGCCACTTTTATCGAAAAAGCAATGAACATTTGTCGAGAATACACCCTTTTGGGGATATAGTACAGTTACAATTATGATGAAGTATTTCGTTGTAAATTCATCGTTGTAAATAGGCAACGCGCTCACGGCTTATTTGACCAACTTGAAAAAAATAAAAAATAAAAAATATAATATATATATTATATATATATATATATATATATATATATACAGCGTGTCCCAAAGAAATGTATACCCACTTTGTTCGATAATACCAGCTATGAGGATAATAAATATATTACTTTTTATATGTTTTTTAATAAAAAATTTCTCCTGAATCTAAATATGTAATTATGTTTATTAAAAATTGAAGAACAAAAAAGTTACAGATGTTTAAATTATAATTATTATTTTCGAGACTTCATGTGCGATATTTTCTAATATTTTAACCGACTCTTTTGAGATACTTATGTTTAGTGTTGATATTGAAGCATAAATGTTGTAATTATTAGTTAATTCAAAAAATTTACAAATTCCATGGTTAAATGACACTTTATCTAAGATGTTCGACGTCTTCCAGAACGTTGTTTTGTAAGTTTTGCACAGTGCCGTCGGTTTCAAACTTATCTCGTATACTTGCAAAAATATTAGAAAATATCGCACATGAAGTCTCGAAAAAATAATTATAATTTAAACATCTGTAACCTTTTTGTTTTTCAATTTTTAATAAAAATAATTACATATTTAGATTCAGGAGAAAATTCTTTATTAAAAAACATATAAAAAGTAATATATTTATTATCCTCATAGCTGGTATTATCGAACAAAGTGGGTATACATTTCTTTGGGACACGCTGTATATAAATAAAAATTCTTATGCCTAAAATAAAAGGGACAATTGCTTAAAAATCACAGTTCCCAAAATCGTATGTAGCATAACTATTTCTTTTTAATTCAAAATTCAAAAAACTTTATTCAGAAATGGAGTACAATTTACATAAAGTTTTACAATATTTGTCAATATTTTTTTGATATGGTATTAATATATTAAAGTATTCTAATTTGAATATGCCGTTAGAACTATGGAAACTTTTTAAGCAAAATTAATGGGATTCAGTTTATGTTTTACATACGTACGTAAGAGAAGTGAAATGGCAAGTAATAATAATAATAATAATAATAATAATAATAATTATAAACAAATGGTGAAAATTTACAGAAGTATGTGACATAGCGTATGATTATTTTACACAATTTTAAATAAAATGATCATTTGTTTGTTCTGTAGAAAATAAGTGAGTTTTAATGAAGAAAATAAGATAAATTATGAAATTAAAAGAGTTTAATGAAAAAGTAGAAAAATTATGGGTAGACACAGCAAAACTGAAGTTGTAAAAGTTATTTATTTTAAAAATATTTAGCTCTTTATGGGAGATCCAATGGTTGATGTATTTAGTTTTAGATATTAATTTTGATTTAACAATACAAAAAAAATTGGTTGGTAGATACACGAGTACCCTGGGTAGCCTAGTGGTTAAGACGCTGGGCTGCTGGTGGGGCGTGGTTCGGATTTCACGTTAAACTGTAGGTGTAAGGTGGAGTGACAAGCTTGACCTTCGTCAGAATGACAATTCGGACGGAAGCTAAACCAAGGCTAACCAAGGTTAACAAGAAAATTTGTGTTGAATACATCCCTTAATGTGCTTGAGAATGTTTCAAATTTTGTTTCAATGCCGTGGTTATTTTCGGTTATTCCAGGCGTCAAAATATTTTATTCTTCTAAATTTAAGGAATTTGTGACTTTGTTTCATTGTTTGAGAGGGTTCCCAGGCATTTTTTATGAATGACTTTAGGGATTAGATTTTTGTTCGTCAATTTTTGCACAACAGCGATTTGCTTTCCCTGTTTTGATGACTGCATTAAGTTTGCTACTAATTTTTATATACAGTATATGCTCGCTGACAATAGCAGTTTTCCATAATTCCAAAAGAATATGTTTGCGTTTAATACTCACAATGAATGCTAGGGTGATCCAATGGTTATTGTATTTAGTTTCAGAAATAGTTTTGATTTAACAGGAGAATCTGTATTGAATTTATCTGAACGTATTAATGTTCTTAAGAATGTTTGAAAATTTGTTCCAATATCTTGTTATTTTCGATTATTCCAGACCAGTCAGAAGACGTTATTTTTCTTAGGAATTTTAGTTTATCAGTATAGCTGTAAGATTTGTAATAAGCTTTAAGATTTTTTTGAGCCCAAAAATCGGTGATCAACATAGTGTACGTCGACGAGTGATCGGTGATATTTAATATACTGTAATTATGCCGTAATCTTAATATTTCCTGCTATTTATGACATTAGAGAGTCTTATATATGAGAAAACTGCAATGCAGAACAATATTATTTACTTTACTTGCAGCATGTAAAGTAAATAATGAAAAAATTTAACTGTAAATGGGCTCAAAACACAAAAAACTAGTACTAGATCAAAGTTATTTTCATGTATATTCCTTTAACATTCTAGGTATAATAAACATGAGGAGTTAAACTCTGAAAACACATTTTTATAATTTCAAAGGTAGTGAAAACATACAAAAATTAAAATTGCTTCTGCGTATTACGACATATTTCAAATAATGATGCAAGTCATTAAAAGAAATCTTCTGAACCCAACATACCTGAAAATTCGTTACAAAAATATATTTAAAAAAAAAAAAAAATCTTGATTTGAATGTCCCATTTACAAACTTGCTACAATATGTAAAATCCGTAAATAGTGTATCTTTTTGGTGCAGTCTCCCAAAGTAGTTCTGCAAAAACTTATAATATATATATATCAACATAAAGAACGACGCTTTGTATAGGAGAATTATCCGCGCAAGATGAGAGCGAAAGAACGAAACAAATGAAAAAATGAGGTACCCACCCGGGAATCGAACCCGGGATCTTCCGATTGCCAGTCAGATATGATAACCACTACACCACAGGCCTCACCCAAACAAATGCCGTAATTCCTCTACATACGCGCAGAAACCAATGCCCCAAAGGGGCACCTCCCGCATGCCGTAACATATATACATTATAACTGCAAACACGCAGTATAATTAACGTAAAGAACGACGCTTTGTATAGGAGAATTATCCGCGCAAGATGAGAGCGAAAGAACGAAAAAATGAAAAAATGAGGTACCCACCCGGGAATCGAACCCGGGATCTTCCGATTGCCGGTCAGATATGATAACCACTACACCACAGGCCTCACCCAAACAAATGCCGTTTGTTTGGGTGAGGCCTGTGGTGTAGTGGTTATCATATCTGACCGGCAATCGGAAGATCCCGGGTTCGATTCCCGGGTGGGTACCTCATTTTTTCATTTGTTTCGTTCTTTCGCTCTCATCTTGCGCGGATAATTCTCCTATACAAAGCGTCGTTCTTTACGTTAATTATACTGCGTGTTTGCAGTTATAATGTATATACAGGGCGTCCCAAAAAAATGTATACACACTTTAACAGCTGATAGCTCAATTGATGTTTCTTTCTTTCCAAGTTAAACCCATTAGAATTAATAATGGCAGTCAGACTAAGCTTTGAACAAAGGAAATTCATTCTAAAATGCTACTGGAAGTGTGAAAACGCAGTTGAAGTGCAAAGACAGTTTAGGAGGGAGTTTCAAACAGATCCACCAACGCGACTTACCATCACTCGAATTAGAGATAAGTTTGAAGCCGATGGAACTGTTCAGAATGTCCACAAGAAGCATTCCGGAAGACCACGGACATCGAGAAGCCCCACAAAGCAAGAAAGAGTACAGGAAACGTATCACCAAAGTCCAAGAAAATCTGTGCGGCAAGCGAGTCGTGAGGTAGGAATTTCAGAATCGTCTGTCCAACGCATTTTGAAGCGCTGTCAATGGAAAAGCTACATTCCAAGATTAGTCCATGCTATTAATGAAGATGATCGGGACCGAAGAGTGGAGTATTGCGAGTGGTACTTGGCACGATGTGGATGTGGATTGGACGAAGGGGTTTCGTAGAATACCCTCCGCGTTCACCAGACCTCACACCACTAGACTTTTTTTTATGGTGATACTTAAAAGACAAAGTCTACGCTATAAAACCTGCAACAGTCGCTGAATTGAGAGCAGCCATTGAACGAGAATGCACACAAATACCAAACGAAATGTTCGTGTGTTTGCGATTCCATTGCTTCGCGTTATAGCAGTGCCTGGACCAGAAACGGACGTCAGTTTGAAAACAGGCGTTGACAAACAATTAAATAATGTCTGTAGATTCTATTACATTTTGAAAATGAAATGTATTTTAATAAACACTGCCTTTATAATTATTTAAAGTGTGTATACATTTTTTGGACGCCCTGTATATGTATATATATATATATATATATATATATATATATATATATATACAGGGTGTCCCATAAGTCCGGCATCATAGGAAAAATAATAAAAAGGCAAAACAAAAGCTTTTACTTACAGAACGTGCTTAATATGTCCACCATTGTTTTTCAATACACAAATTCAGACGTGATACCCAGTCAGCAAGCACACGGTGAGTGATGTCAGGAGTAATGGTGTTACATGCCCCAATAATGCGCTGCCGCAAATGTTCAACACTCCTAATTTTCTCTGCGTATACCAGCGCTTTCAAGTGGCCCCAGAGATAAAAATCTAGAGGCGTGAGATCCGGGCTTCTAGCTGGCCATTCCACAGGCCCTCGACGTCCTATCCAATGACCAGGGAATTGTTGGTACAGGTATTCCCTTACTTGGGTGCTGTAATGTGCAGGAGCGCCGTCTTGCTGGAACCATGTTGGGAAATTTCCTTCTTCGTTCAAGACACTGGAAAATGCTTCTTCCTTGAGCATACGTAGGTAGGTGCCTCCAGTGACATGTTCATCGAAAAAGAGGGGGCCTATGATGCGATCCTTCCAAATGCCACACCATACCATCACCCGAGATACACCTTGTTCCTTTGAAGAGGTATACTAGTGAGGGTTGTTTTGAGACCAGTAGCGGGTGTTCTGTCGATTTACCTCACCATTTCCATAAAAAAACGGCCTTGTCACTGAACAGAATGGTGGACGGAAAATTGGCATCCCGAGCATAGGAAAAATATGAATTTCTCCTATGATGCCGGACTTATGGAACACCCTGTATATATATATATATATAATATATATATATATATATATATATATATATAAAGCAGAAAGACACAGACAAGAAGGAAAGAAACATCCATCAAGTTGGAAAGGGACTATATTTTGTATATTGCAACGTTTCAAGCACAAACTATGCTCATCCTCAGGCGAAAATTCTAAAAAGTTAAAAACATAAGATTAAAAGCCATAATGACTAACAAAATAAAATAAAATAGGGAAAAAATCCACAAGTATTAAAAACAGTCACTAAAAATTCTAGAAAGTTACAATTAAAAACCATAATGACTATTATAAAACAAAAGCGAACAATTAACAAGCTTTAAAACAATGAAAGTGACACTAAAAACGAACAATGAATAACAACTATAAAATACAAAATGTAAAACTCAAAAAACTAAAAATTCACAGGCTATCTTTTAAAACACTAAAAAATTAAAAACCCACACTAAAAGGAACACACCTTAAGTCTAAGCAGCACAGATTCCGAGGCAAAACTAAAAAAACAGAAGCATCTAAAACAAGTAAAGGTTGGTTGTTCAAGATGTTCAGTTTAGACGGAGGGGAACGGATGAAATATCAGAGTTAAGCGAAGGGGAGTGTGTTTTAATATACAGGGATTCTAAAAGTCTTAACGTTTGCTCACACGGAGCGGAATCTAAAATGTTAAAATTAGCTAAAGTTATATCGACTTTGCATAGAACAACATGGCTGCGTATAGCTGAAGCTTCTTTAGTTTTCAAAGGTTTGTCAGTTCTATGGCTTATGCCCATATGGGCACAGAAACGCGACTCGAGGCTCCGCACAGTGCTACCAATATAGCTCCGATCACATCGGGGACACTTGAATTCATAAACGACAGCACTGCGCAGAGCATCCGATACACGGTCTTTAACATTAAAATATGAGCCAATAGAACGACGGTTAACAAATACTAGTTTAAAATCTATTTGACAATAAAATTTACTAAGAAATGGCAGAAGGTTATTACGGCAATAGGAATTCAGATATCCCATTTCTGGGAGCACAAGATAATATACATTTTTAGGAACGTTAAAATTATACTGTTTAGGTTTGTAAATGTTAGCTAGAAATCTATTGATAGCGTTTTCTACAATCTGCAAAGGATAGCCATTATTCACAAAATATTTTCTTAAAAAAACAAATTCATTATGCAGACATTGATAGTTGGAACATAAATTATACGCTCGGTTAAGTAGGGTGTTTACAGATGCCAGCTTGTATTTAAAATCACAATAACTTAAAAAATTGAGACCAAGACCAGTGAACGTCTTCTTACGAAAAACTGAAGTAATAATAGAATCACTCTCTCTGCTAATCAGTAGATCCAAGAAAGGCAGCTTGGAGTCAGATTCTTCCTCCAGAGTAAACTTAATGTTTGGATGCAAGTTATTTAAAAATGTAAAAAATTGATGAGCACTGCTAGCATCAGTAAACACTGCAAAAATATCGTCAACATATCGTCTATAAAAAATAGGCCTTATGCCACTTCTTAGTAAATTTTATTGTCAAATAGATTTTAAACTAGTATTTGTTAACCGTCGTTCTATTGGCTCATATTTTAATGTTAAAGACCGTGTATCGGATGCTCTGCGCAGTGCTGTCGTTTATGAATTCAAGTGTCCCCGATGTGATCGGAGCTATATTGGTAGCACTGTGCGGAGCCTCGAGTCGCGTTTCTGTGCCCATATGGGCATAAGCCATAGAACTGACAAACCTTTGAAAACTAAAGAAGCTTCAGCTATACGCAGCCATGTTGTTCTATGCAAAGTCGATATAACTTTAGCTAATTTTAACATTTTAGATTCCGCTCCGTGTGAGCAAACGTTAAGACTTTTAGAATCCCTGTATATTAAAACACACTCCCCTTCGCTTAACTCTGATATTTCATCCGTTCCCCTCCGTCTAAACTGAACATCTTGAACAACCAACCTTTACTTGGTTTTAGATGCTTCTGTTTTTTTAGTTTTGCCTCGGAATCTGTGCTGCTTAGGCTTAAGGTGTGTTCCTTTTAGTGTGGGTTTTTAATTTTTTAGTGTTTTAAAAGATAGCCTGTGAATTTTTAGTTTTTTGAGTTTTACATTTTGTATTTTATAGTTGTTATTCATTGTTCGTTTTTAGTGTCACTTTCATTGTTTTAAAGCTTGTTAATTGTTCGCTTTTGTTTTATAATAGTCATTATGGTTTTTAATTGTAACTTTCTAGAATTTTTAGTGAGACTGTTTTTAATACTTGTGGATTTTTTCCCTATTTTATTTTATTTTGTTAGTCATTATGGCTTTTAATCTTATGTTTTTAACTTTTTAGAATTTTCGCCTGAGGATGAGCATAGTTTGTGCTTGAAACGTTGCAATATACAAAATATAGTCCCTTTCCAACTTGATGGATGTTTCTTTCCTTCTTGTCTGTGTCTTTCTGCTTAAATTGAAATTGAAGCTTGCCAGAAGCGGCCTTCACCAATATATATATATATATATATATATATATATATATATATATATATATATATATATATATATATGAGAACGATTGGCTAGAAGAAGAGCGTAACAAAGCAATATTGTTGGATATACTCCTAAAAACTGCGAGGGCGGGATTTGGGGAAGAAAAAATGCCCTCTTGCGCAAGAAATAAAAAATAAATAGAGTTCCCTTATTCATGTCGAGTAAGGGATAGGTACTTTGGGAACGAAAGCTTGTTTATTTAACTATAATTTTGAACTTGCGAATATACGCCCTTGTATATATCAATTGTATCACGTAGACAAATTAGCAAACATACACAGTTTTAAGCCTAAATGTATTCTAGCAGTGATGCTATGATCCAGGTTGTGTTTTGTCATACAGAGCATGGGTTCCAGCTACAATTAACGGTAAGTTAATTGACGATATGTTCCACGAGATCAACTATACCAGGTTCAGTGTCCATCCGATCTTCATGCTAGCAGAACATTAAGTATCAAGGTGGGTCATGGATGTGATTCCTCGTAAACGTTCTGAAATAATTACCTTGGCTGACCACACTCCAAAAAGCCAGAGGGAAATATGAAAATGTGTGGTGTTAATCAGATCAGTATCCAGAATCTTGAAGAAACGTGAATCATCTGTACTGGGCGCACATCACGCAAACGAAGATGCGGATGTGGAAGAAAACGAGAAACATCTGCTCATGATGATCGATTTCTCTCCGTGAAAGTAAAAAGAATCCTAGGAAGACCAGCGATGCCTTAGGAAAAGATCTTCCTGCCGCTGGAGTAAAAGTTAGTTCAAGCACTGTCCGCCGCCGCTTGATTGCTTGTGATAAAAAAGCAGCTTCTAACGCTTCAAATTAAAAGAAATTGTTAGATTGTGCTAAAAAATACAAAAACATGACAAAAAAGAGTGGCGCGGGCTAATCTTTTCAGACGAGTTATTTCTTTGTGCAAGGGCACAAAGGCCGTTCGTCGATCGGTCGGTAAACCAATGTCATGTGAATCAATGTGTAAAGTATCCTCAAAAGATGATGTTCTGGGGCTCCTTCAGCTACTATGGCATTGATTCACTACATCCTTTTGAAGAAATGATGAGATCTCCTCAATATATTGAAAGAAATTTGATTCCCAAGTTGACTAAGAGGTTTCCGAATGGAGATGTTTTCCAGCAAGACCTAGCACCTTGTCACTCTTCAAAAGTTGTGACCAGGGTTTTCAGGTTTTTCAAAGAGAACAACATTCAGGTGTTAGATTGGCAGGGGAACTCTCCTGATTCAAGCCCAAATGAGAATCTGTGGGCTATTGTGAAATGAAGACTTAGAAAAAAAGGATTGTACGACAATGACGAAGCTGATACAGGCAATAATTGCAGTGTGGTCAGAGATGAGTAGATCGTAGCAGACTGTACTTACTTAGTAGATTCAATGCCAAACCGTGTCCAATAAGAAATAGAAAGCCGTGGTAGTCATATCATGTACTAGAATTATAAGTGTCCTGTTAATAAAAATTGAATTGAATCATAATTGTCATGTTAATAAAAATTGAATATATTCATATTATTATCTTTTATCCAGTTTTTCTTGTTGATGCTATTAATATGCACAAGGATGTAGTATACACGGAAATTGGGGAGTGCCACTGAGGAGGAGGGAAGTGCGAAGGGGTAGGAGGGGTGCTAGTTGAATACAGTTGAGTATAGTTACCTAACCTAACCTAAACAACTTAACCTAACCTGAAAAAATAAATAACAAATAAAATAGCTTATATATATATAAATGTAACCTCACATTATGAACTTTAGAGACCACCACTTTAAAAGAAAAAGTTTTTAAAAAATTGAAAGTATATAAGGTTTAGAAACCATCTGATGTAATGCTGCAGGTTGAACCAGTGATACTATAAATATAGAGTACAGCGGCCACCGGTAATACTGTCTTAGGCACAACCCAGATATTAATAAGAAGAAAATATACACGTCATGAATGAGGTCGAACGCTTCTGTGTACCTGTTACCACCGGTCGCGACTGCCCCCACAAGTCAACCTGGCTGGCCAGTTTCAATCAGGTCACACACACACACACACACACACACACACACACACACAACAGCAGTGTTTTAGAAAATAAATAATCACCTTCCTTTCATCTTATTAAGACGCATATATAGATATAATTTAAATAGGAGTAAATAGAAAAACAGTTGCATACAATATTTATTAGCATGTCAAGACATTATTTTTTTTATTAATACAGTAAATACTTCCAAATCCACCACAATTAGTGTGCAGGGGTGGCGAGTTTGGGGAAAAGAGCGTGTTATGGGAGATACTTAATAGATGATTAAATACGTATTTTTTGAAATGGTTTATTATCGCAGTACATTTAGTACGTCATAATAGAATGTTACATATAACACAGCAGGGCTTGAAAACTTTAGAGATCATAAAAGACGGATTTTTTTTGGCATCATTTATTAGTACATTTATGAGACACCGCGAGAATGAGGCAGCACCAGCTTTGTTTAATACATCCAGTTATTTTTAGAAAAAATACCCCGGTTGATGCATGAGGTAATCTGTTTATTCTCTTTTCATTAGTTTTTCAATTGAAAATTGTTCAGAGCACATAGTGATGTGTGAGGAAGTTTTCTAAATCGTAGCGACAGTTACAACGTATATAAAGAAAGAGTTCCTGCGAATGAACGGCAAAGGAGAGGGATGGTTTGTAACCATTTAGACAAGCGTTCCAAAGGGACTGGTACTTCTCGGGAGAAGTGGCTTCTAAATATTCTCTAAGCTCCAATCCATTCTCACCTCGTTCATCTCTACACTTCATAAAATCGTCAATTCAGAATGTTTAGGCATGCTCAAGAACAGTGTCAAAATAAAGCATATCATTAACTCGCTCATTTGACAAAGGTGGTTATTTTACACAGTTTATCAAGAATGTTATTACCACTGTTTTTACTGGATGTTTTTAGATTAGATTTCAACATCAATCGTGTTTCAACGCACGGTTGACACGTTTGGCGACTCACGGTTAACGTACAAATAATACAATATGAGGGGTTGGGTTCACTAATCGTTACTCTTGTTGCACTCGCGGTAGCTGATACTTTATAATTCTCATCTGACCACTTCTCAACCAATACAAAAATTTTCGATATCTCATCAACATTGAAATAAATAACATTACGTTTGGGGTCAGTCTGTACGTCTATAATTTGTCTCGAGCACATAATTAATCGCGCCACTGCTGCGTTTATACACACTCACTGATTTAGAAAAAGTAACGGCGTATTGAACGTTAAGGACACTGCTTAGTGGTGTTCCATCTTTCTTTGTTACTGTAGATGCAGAACCTTCTTGGTGATGCACATAGGCGTACGGCACCTAATCTTTTTCGGGGGGTGGGGGGGCTGATACAAATTTGCCCGAATTTTTAAGTTACAACAAAGAATGCCCGAAATTAGATAGTTAATGTAATTAACTGTATATATATATATATATATATATATATATATATATATATATATATATATATATATGAAATTAGGATCATCACAGGCTCAGGCTCCCTCATTCCAACAGGCCATTAGAAGCACTAACATTACCAAAGGATACGTGTCATGCTTTGCAAAATTAATTGTATGATTTTTCTTTTTTTATGCAACTTCCATGATGTATTGTAATCCCTACCGGTACTTAGTTAATTTTGATTAATAGGGCATAAGACTATATCAAATGTTTTATTCATGCATAGGAAAGATAATAAAAACTTGTGAGCCAACACAACTTAAATAAATTTAGTAGCACCTACTGTGCTCACAATGTAAAATGAAAGTTGAAACAACATATCTTTTGAGAAATTAAAAAAACACATGAGTATAACACTGGAAACATAGAACCATTTCCTGCATGAGAGAAAATTCTCAAAATAAGCAATTTCAATTTGTTGCTATTTACAAACTAAAATTATGAAAAACTTAGAAAAAGTATTTGTCTTGAGTTTGATAAAAGTTTGACCTAACCTAAATGAAATTATACTAGCAAGTTTAAAGGAATATACCTAGGGGCTAGGGCTTCACCTATTTAATTTGGCTAATAAGGTATTAGTACCTTACCTAATTTAAAAAAATTCAACTTACCAAGTAAGTCAATATTCATGATAAGCTTAGAAAGCAATTAACTCACGACAAGGCTTAGATATTCTTTGGAATTTTTCAGCAAAGTCTTATAGCCTCTATTTGGGCTAAATACCATAATAAAATCTAGATTAAACCTGGAATAAAAAATAGCCGACAAGTACTAATAACAGCTAATAAATAAAAATATGAAATTATCTTATAACGTTCTGATCCTGAATTTATAATATGATATAAGGCTAGCATTTCTCCAACTTTTACAAGCTATTATTTTTTTCATTTTGCCCGAATTCAGCCCCCCCCCCCCCCCCGGCTCGTACACCTATGGTGATGTAGCGAGGAGGCTTGTCGATAGCACGTCACGACGCTCCAAGTTTAGACGTTGGTGTGTGGTGGTCTGCTTGCCTTAGTTCATGGCGCTGACCTGGTGGTGTGTCATACGTCTTAGGATCGAGGTGACCCCTGTTGTTGGCTCAGCAACTCCGCTGCGCTGGACGAAACATGTAAAGATATGCACCGCTATTAAAATGCAGTTTCAGGTGGGGAAAATTATATACACAAAATTACTTAATACCTTAAATGATTCGCTAGGAAATCGGTTAATAGTGAGGGGCTCTATTCGAGAAAAAGGCGTGTCTATACCATTTCACTCTGGGAGACAAAAGGTACTCGTTACTAAGTTCCATTAAAAAGGGACACAATCCTTTAGCTATGACCTCATCGTGGTAAACATTAATGTAGTGGTCAAAAATATTTTAAATTGTCCGTGATCATTAGGTTGGCGTTTTTTGTTGCTGGAATGTAATCGGTGATGTGTAACATAAAGTAATAAGTTTTACCATACCATCAACGAGTTTCGTAATCCAGTGTTTTTCTTCACTGAGCGTCGGGTTCTTCACTTCACTGTGGTTATATTCTTTGATGCAGCTTAAATTCGACACATAATCCAAAACATCTTTAGCATTAATAATCTCTGTGACACTCTCGTCAGAATAACTATAAAACATTTGAGTATCCTGACCGGTTCACCTTGCGTGAATTAAAGCCGATTTATCATAAAAACTTCAGAAGACGCGTGAAAGGACGGACGTCAGGTATTCATTACATCATTACATTTTACAGAGTACCACTTTACAAAAGTGTTACATGCAATATGAGAGGCAGCCATTGTTGATAAAATGTTAAATTTGGGAGAGCTGTGTACACACACACACACACATATATATATATATATTATGAAAATTATTTCACGAAAGTAACACGTGAAAAATATTTATGATGAATAAAACCACGAAGGACCATAGGCAGCAGTGTGTTAAAACCCGGGCAGAGTTCCAGTATAAATTTGTATTTTTATAATCCATTTGATCTTGTGCTAAAAAAATCGATATTTTTCCCTACAAATCTGTAGGCCTCACTGGTAATCCTTTAAGGTTTTAATTTTTAATTTTTTAATTTTTAATTTTTACTTCTCTGTTTATTGTATATATATGTATGTACGTATGTATGTATGTATTTGTATATATGGATATATATGTATATATATATATATATATATATATATATATATATATATATATGTGTGTGTGTATGTATGTTATTTATTTTTTCTTTTTTTCTTTCTGTAACCTATATATAGGCTTAACCTTTTTATGTACTTCAGTGTTCCTGAGGATGTCATTAGACGAAAGCGCTTGAGCACCATTTTGTGTTTCCTTTCCTTCGTGGTTTTATTCATCATATATATATATATATATATATATATATTAGATTTATGTAGAGCCCAATATGGATTTTTGGCTAATATAATTATAATTAATCTCCAAATATCTGAATATCTACTGTAAGTAGACATTACCAAGTTGCGATTTGGAGCGCATATCCACCACTTTAAATCTGTTTACAGTAAGGTTCATTTTTCAATGAATTTTCGTGGCAAAATAGTCTCTCCTTACAACCGGTGTTTTATACACTGCACCAACTAGTCCCATTTTTAACTATTATTTATAGATTTATTTACAATTTCTATTTAAAAAAACACTTATTCATGGCATATTTGGAATTTATTGATCATTTTATTTTTTTAAATAAAACACAAATATTGTCCAGTTATTAACTTTTAGCCAAATATAGTGAACAAACATGTACCCATTGAAAACCGTGCTGTTGAAGTTTAACACGGGACTATCTTAGATTATAGAACACAAAGATATTGACCCGAGATTATAGAGAGAGGTAAATAGCTTATCCTCCAATTACTCTTAACAAAATCTGAAGTTCCATTTCATGAATATTTTAAACCACTAACTGACATTTAAAAGTTTGCCAGTTTGTTGCAAGATATTGTATGGATTATATTAAATTTTATATCCTCAAAATTGAATAAATTTTAGTTATTAACTAATTTCAGAGGCTGGCGAAAATAAACTCCTTGACACAAAAAATATTAAAAAAAAGAAATATCAGTTTGAAGGCTTCTTCATGCGTGATATTCTATTTATAGGACCACAGCGCTGATAGCACCAGATAGTTGGAATGAAATGATGGTCATTAACTCCCTGCGGGAGGGTTAACATATAAAATGCCTTTGGACGCGAAAGCGTTATGCGTTTTCTCGGTTGTTTAAATATACGACAGATTGTGTGGGTTTGAACCGTGGTGAAGGAGATTTTTCATCATAAAAAGTCGTTGGTGTTCATGCATGATATTCCATATATATTATATATATATATATATTATATATATATATATATATGATACACACAGACCGTGCATGGAACAAGGAACTCTTCTGGGATAATTAAATCCACTATAGTCCGAATAAGTAATGGTAAATGACAAATACCATAGTTTTTCTTTTTCATGATGCTAGCCCGACGTGGGCAACGGGTCACTCGCAAAGAGTTCCTTGTTCCATGCACGGTCTGTGTGTATCATAAAAAACTCAGGGGACCATTCTGAGTTCATTCCCATCTTGAAGCGGACATGTTATGTGCCTTGAAAAGTGGACGCTCAATTCTGCCAGTTGAGGTTTAAGTTTTGGTTTTTGGCTAAAAATATAATAGTTACCCCTTTTTCTTTGTGTATTCAATCTGACGTGAAGGCAGCGAGTCTTTTGCTTATATTGAGGTTCTAAATGTAGCAGGGCTAGGCTGCTTTACCCTAGATCCATGTCCCAAAGCTGGATCCTGTTTGCTTTGCAGATAGCTGGTGAGGGAAGCTATATTTATGGGACCTCTTTGCGAGTGACCCGTTGCCCACGTCGGGCTAGCATCATGAAAAAGAAAAACTATGGTATTTGTCATTTACCATTACTTATTCGGACTATAGTGGATTTAATTATCCCAGAAGAGTTCCTTGTTCCATGCACGGTCTGTGCGTATCATAAAAAACTCAGGGGACCATTCTGAGTTCATTCCCATATATATATATATATATGTGTGTGTGTAAAAATAAAATTTAAATAAAACTGAAATATTGAAAAACGTTTTGGGGCAAACAGATCTCTCATCATTTCACAGTAAAAGATTAAAGTGCAATAAAAATTTTAAAAAAATGTTAGTCAGACCATCAACAGCCAGGACGGCAAGGACAGCAATGTGGACAGCCACAAAGCAAAATTTCCCTCCATCAATTTTACATATGAAATTGAAACGGATGACAAGTTTCCGTTAATGGATGTTTTGTGATGAGAAATTGTATCAATATATATATATATATATATATATATATATATATATATATATATATATATATGCGCCTCGGAGGTGTAGTGGTTAGCGTCGCTGACTACGAAACCGTCGGCCTCGGGATCCAGACCCTGTGACGGCAGGCGGCGCGCAGCAAAACCCAGCTGTTCATCCTTCCACACAATAAAGAAAGTGGTTGGTAGATAAATGGGTACCATGGGTAGCCTAGTAGTTAAGACGCTGGGCTGCTGGTGGGGCGTGGTTCGGATTCCGCGTTAAACTGTAGGTCTAAGGTGGAGTGAAAAGCTTGACCTTCGTCAGAATGAACAATTCGGGAGGAAGCAAACCAAAGGTTACCAAACATATATACTATATTTACCAGGATGTATAAGCTTTCATCTTCTTTTAACGCAGTGTCAGCACTCACTACACATACAGGCATCTTATACACGACACAATCTTTTCAAAATTAAAGAAAAGGCGGCGTTTTTAAGAGTTTCAGAGCTTTGATTTCGGTTTGATTCCCTTGTCCTTCTACGTAGAGGGGGGGGGGAGGAGTTCAGTTCTGTGCGACGGGCGCTTACCCTTGTTCGTCCTCCCTGCATAAAACAAGTTATCATCAATTCAGGTTGATGATTCTTCAAGAGAAAGATGCATCGTAAGTTTATGTTTTCTCCCCCAAAATTATATATATATATATATATAATATATGTGTGTGTGTGTGTGTGTGTATATATATACAGGGTGGGCGAAAAGTCTTTAAGGTTTATACATACAACTATTTAGTTAACATCATATAGATGAATGAAATGATGAAACAAATCAAACAAGAAGTCTATAAGAATTTTATTCATACAAATATTGTGTTAAATTTTAAATTTGATCTACAAAGAGTTCTCCATCCGCTATGACACATTTGTGGATTCTCTCTGTGAAACACTTCATTGTTCTTCTGAATATATCGAGTGGGATCCTTTTCAGTTGTTCATCTATTGTGCGGCAAAGGGCACTCACATTTGGGTCGATGAACCCACGCAAGTAAGTCCAAAACCAGAAATCACATAGGTTAAATCAGGTGACCTGACTGGTTACTCGATGGGACCTCACCGCCCAAGCCATCTTCCTTCAAGGTTTGTATCCAGAACCTCACAAGCAGATTAATGTGACGGCGCTCCATCATGTTCAAAAAGCCAATTTCTGCCAAAGCCATTGATAAACTGTAGTAAACCTCTGGCTCTCAATACCTGGCAATAGTGTTTTCCATCCATCGTATCTCTCGATATGTCAAAGGAAACGAGTCCTGAATAGCTAATGCACGCCCAAGTGTATCTATGTACTTAAAGAAACAATATCTAAATACATTGACAGTAATTCAACTATTTTAGCTGTTTCCTAGATATAAGTAAGGCATATGATAGGGTGAACCACAATATTTTATTTGCAAAACTAGAAGAGAGGAAGGTTCTAATGTACAGTGCTTACAAGAAGTCTCACGCCTCTGTCTCGTCCCAAGCTAGTCTGTTAGGTATAAAATGGGCGGTCCTTATTGCAGCGGAGGTGTGTTCGGATTGGTGCACATAATTGCTCTAACCCCATCAATGACGTTCACATCTATTTTGTGTTGATCACTCTATCCATTTATATATAGAGACATACTGTATATAGATATATATATAGAGTGTGCAGGGATAACGTGCTCAGTCCCAGCTATGGTAGTTGTCTTACAATTAACAGTCCCAAGTGCAAGTTACGTTAACACCTCACATAAACTACCCTGGACTAAAATAACATACGTGAAGCCCTTACCCACAAACCATTTAAAAGGTGTGATTTAAAATTTCCCTCTCTCTCTCTCTCACTCACACCGCATCCCATCAGAGGTCTTCAGCAGGGACATCGGCAATGTATCCATATAACGTTAATAATAACCGAAATCGGGGAAAATATACTCTCTGCCTTCCGCTCTACCCCAAATCCTTTTCTCTTAGTGACCTCTTAATACAAACTAATCTATCATATTTTGCGACTTTTTAACTCTGGTAGGATTCAATTCCATTCCTATAGTGTAAGAGATACTTAAATTCATGTGTGTATTATGCTATATGATGTGCGTAATAAATAATCATTTTTAAATAGTCGGAGCGTGAAGGTCATCTGTAATAATCTATAGACTACCCCCAAGCCCACTCTCAACATTAGATTCCCCTAAGACACAGGCGTCTTCAAGTAACATGAATGCGTAGAGATCTAAGGTGTTAGATTCCATATTATATAATTTATGTGCTAGGTTTAAGAACGCTGGCATTGAAGGATGGAAGGAAGGGACAGTAAAAGCGATAATAGGTTTAATGAAGGAAGTGCAATGAGGATGGAGTAAGCGTTGCTATGTCGAAGGAAACGAGGTTGGGTGGGGAATTACGAAGGGAGGAGGAAAGGGAGACAGGGGGCTAAAATGAACGCGGGGATGGGTTAAGGGAGAGGAGAGAAATTCATATGAAATGCTAAACACAAACTCAAATATTTATTTTAATGCCCTAGACCTAGAAAGACAAAGAGCAAAATACCTTAAACTAACAATGAATTGACAGAAACAGAAGAGTTGGTCTTAGACGCACTGATAGGTTTAACGTATGTGGCTAGAGGCCGCCACTCAGAATTACCACTACTACCTAAGTCATAATAAGGTTATTTACTATGACAGAGTACTCATTAGTAGTTATGGAAATAAAATATGATTATACTGTTGATGGCTGACTATATTCAGTTGGGATATAAACTATGCTGACAATCTTTGGATCCTTGGCTTTTAAGACGAATTTTTTATGCATATGTTCAACAAAATGGAAATTGGCTGATTATTATTATCATTCGAAGGGTTGGTACCCTTCACAACCGAAATCAATTTCAGAAGGGGTGCATGGTTCCTCATTTCCTTTATCGTCCCAGCACGCTTCACATAAGCCATTTACACAAAGATGGAAAGGCCGTCTGTGCACCACGAGACGACCCAGCAATGTGGGGAGCAATGGTGACATTGCATGAATATGGTGTGCCAATAAGAGAAATATCAAGACGACTAGACGTTCATCGAAGCACTGTGGAACGGTGGATTCATCGGTATGAAGCAGAAAACTCAATCGCTACTTTGCCGAGGTCTGATCCTCCGCGTTCAACATCTCAAGAGGAAGATGCTGCGATTGTTAATCATGCCAGAGAGCATCCGTTTGTTCCAGCGACGCATATTTACAGAGACCTGAACCTTCGTTGTGCGCAAATACAGTGAACAACAGACTTCACGAGGCAGGGTATTTTTCTCGCCGTCCAGCTATAAAACCTGCATTGACGATTGAGCATAAAGAGGCGCGGATGGGATTTGCCTTGCAATACTTGCCGCAGGAGGAAGAATTCTGGAAAAAGTTGTGTACTGTGACGAAAAATCATTTTCAACAGATAGTCTGGTTCCCTGCATTGTTGGAGGCAGTGCGGAAAAGCTATGAAGAAGAAATCTTTTCCCGAGCAAACGTAGTGGTCACATCAATCTCGGTGTGTGGGGCTGGATGTCTGGCTATGGTGTCGGAGAATTGACTCAAGTAGATGGACGCTTTACTGGACAGCAATATTGCCAGATACTGGAAGAGGTGCTGCTACCCAGTGTTCGTGCGTATCTGGTTCCAGCACCGGAACCATTTTACTTAATGGAAGATAACAGTCCCATTCATAGGAGTAACGTTGTGAGAGCGTGGTACGAAGATCACCCAGAGATTATTAATCTAATTCTGCCACCACGTTCTCCTGATTTGAATCTGATTGAAAACCTTTGGGCAATAATGATTAACGAATGGGAGCAACGCAATGAAAGAACATTTGAAGCACTTTTAGCTCACACGAGGAATAGTTGGGAGAGCTTACGCCGAACACCAAACATTCCCTACAATCTGGCCTCTTCTATGCCGCAACGATTGCAAGAAATTATTGATGCTGGAGGAAGCTATACGAAATACTGATGTTAAAGCTATGACGTAAGTGTGTATCGAATATATATTTATGTTAATATAGAATTTTATTATTTTTATGTTTGACATCTATAAAAGTATATATTGTGACCATGAAAGAACTTTACTTATCCTTAGTTAGAATCTTTTCTTGCAATGTCTACGCTCGTGGAGATAATATATGCATCGTTGAAACAAACTATGAAAAGGTAATAGTTTCAGGAAAAAATATAAACTGGCAACATCGAGGTCATCACATGTTTATGGGAATTGTCATATGATATGCTACCAATAAACTCTATATACTACTATATACAGTATACTATATTACGTATAATTACGATGAACAAATCAAATGCAAATTTCTGATTCACGCCCACCAGTCTTGCTTTAGACTAATGACTTTCATAAGATGGAATAGGTTTAACATAGTTCGCTTAATAGGTTACCACTTAAAACAATGGATAAACTATCTATTAGTGAGACGACCGTGACTTCCTCGAAATGCGAGCGCGTGAGAGGTTCACTGAGGAATTTGGTCATTAGATTCTTCACGTAGGATATGTATCGCAAACAACAATATTGACAACAATTCCCAACAATTACTTAATATCAATAATTGCATTTGAGCAAATAATTTAGACCTGCGTCAAAATAACTTAGGTATCATGCCATGATTTGGGATATTTGCCGAATTAGTCGTTCTCTATAGTCTACAGTATATATTGAGACGATATAATGTAATGCCCAGCTAATATTATGATGACTAGGATTGCTCCATAACCATCCAACATCCGAAACTGCTCATTCTGCTTCTTAATCATTCGTATTTTAAACACTAAAATGTAGCAGAAGTGACCTAATAATGACTCATTGATTGGGTTAGAGCAGTTTTGTGCACCAATCCGAACACACCTCCGCTGCCATAAGGACCGCCCATTTTATACCTAACAGACTAGCTTGGGACGAGACAGAGACGTGAGACTTCTTGTAAGCACTGTACATATTAAATTTATTGAAACTTTGGTATTCCCACCAATCTTTCACTGTTAGGTGGGGCAATGTACTATCCGAGTGTTTTGGCTCCTCTTGCGGGGTGAGACAAGGCTCCTTGCTCTTCCCTATGCTGTTTAATGTGTATTTCGACGGATTAATTGCTTCACTGAATGAGGCAACAGTGGGATGTTGTATAGATAACACAAGGATAAATAACTTAGTTTATGCCGATGATATGGTGTTAGTAAGTCCCTCTGTTGAAGGTCTGGATCGGATACTAAAAGTCTGCGAAGTGTATTCGCAGAAACATCATATTCTTTTAAATGTTACAAAAACTAAGGTTATGCAATTTCATCCTAAAAGCTGTAATCAGCCAGCTGATATAAGGTTTAAAATGAATGGTGAAGTAATTGAGGAAGTACAAAAGTTTAAGTATTTGGGTCAAACTATTACCAGCTCCTTGAGTGATGACTCGGATATAAGAAAACAATCTCGAAGCCTGTGTGCTAAAGCGAATATGACCATAAGGAACTTTCGATTCTGTACAGGTGAAGCTAAAGACACTCTCTTTCGTACTTTCTGCAGTAATATATACGGACAGCAACTGTGGATGAATTATAAAAAAGGTTCTGGCAGAACTCTAAATTTGCTGTACAACGGGTCTTTTAGACTCCTAAATAAATTACCCGTGAGATGCTCAGCTTCGCAAATGTTTGCTACCCGCAATGTCCCGAGCTTCCCGGAGGTAACAAGACGTGCTCAACACAGTCTAATGCAAAGAATTAAAAAATCAACCAACCCGATTATCCAAGCTATCCATGAGTCCTGCCATTTATCCTTTAAGTCTAAGGCCTAAGCTATGGACTTCTTGGTACGAAAACGTCTGTCTGTAGCTCCACTTAACTTCGACATTACAGTATTATTTCTAATCAATTGTATATATTTCCATCCTTAGTATATGAACTGTCATTGTATTAATAATATTTGTCATATGGACTATAGTCTGCCAATAAACCTTTTCATTTTCATTTAACGCATTGGTTCCCAACCTTTTTTTGCTGCGGCCCTAAATTGCCCACTAACAGGACCTCCCGACCTTCATGCTCGTGATAAAATGTAAATATGTATTTAAATATAAATTGAATTAACAAATAGTGAATATAGTGACCCTTCGCGACCCTACTTGATGGCCCCCCCTCGACCTTGATTTGGGTGGCGACAAGAGGTTGGGAACCACTGGACTTTTAACGGGTTTACCAAATCGTATTTTGGGATTTTTTTCGCCCAGTAGTGAGCGTTGTATTTGTTTCCCTTTATTTGTTAAACCGAAGACACATTCATCTGAAAATTTTATCTTTCGAACGAAATCTGGATATTTACGACAGGACATAAAAAGAATGGAGAGAGTAAATGCAAAAAACTTCACTTTTTTTCTACGTGAAGGTCAAAATATGAAAATAAAAACCCACTCTAATAGACAGAGTTTATTTCCACAACAGTTTCGACGCCCACTGGCATCCTCCTCGGGTGGATACAGAAACACCCGAGGAGGATGTCAGTGGGCGTCGAAACTGTTGTGGAAATAAACTCTGTCTATTAGAGTGGGTTTTTATTTTCATAAATGGAGAGAGTGCAGCGACAGGCTACTAAGGTGATTCTTAGACTTAGAAACAAATCATACGCTGCCCGTTTAGAAATGTTGAATTTATTCTCACTTGTAAAAAGGCGTATTCGAGGAGATTTAATCCAGGTATTTAAAATGATTAAAGGTTAAATATTTCACCTTCAGATATGCGGATAGAATTTGCGGTAATGGTTTCAAGTTAGTGGGTAAACATTTTAATTCTAATGAAACTAAACATTTTTTCTTCACTCGTATAGTTAGTTTGTGGAATGGATTGCCAGCCACCGTAGTTCAAAGTAATTTGATCGAATCCTTTAAAAAGAAACTAGATGCTTATCTTGCTTTAAACCCCCAGTTGGAAGCATTTGTTAGTGCGTAGAAGTATTGTAGAATTTTTACTTGAATTCCCTCCTCTGTACTTTAAATTTTTCACTTTATCTTTAATTTTTTTCTTTTCTTTCAACCTCTTTTCTCTGTTTTGTTTTAAAACTTTCACTTGTCTTTAAATTTTCTTACTTGTTTTAACCTTCTTTCTTAGGCAGCCTCGTAGGAACCAGCCAGTCTGTTGCTGTTTGGTCTTTTGTATATATATATATATTTTATTTTTCCCTTATCACTATCCTCCTCCCCACCCCTTTTTGAGACCTTATACAGGGTGTTTCTAAAGTATAATGTTATAATGTTTCAGACCAACAAAGACCCTAGGATCCACTCATGGCTGGTCTACCTAACTGTGTTCGTAATCGTGTATTGTGTATGTCCTCCGTGGTGGCGGAGGGGACCTACAATTTTACGTGGGTTCCGAACCACAAGAACATAAGAAATTTATGTAAAAACTGCCGGTAATTTGGCAACGACCAATTTTTACGAAACTAAATAATTATCAATTTAAAACTAATTAATTATCGATTTAAAACTAAAGATAGAATCTCTGGATCCAGAGGATCAAGTCATAATAGACTACTATCCACAAATGTTACACTCTATATCTATTTATAACGGACATGCAAATATATCAGATCCAAAGAATCCAGTCAATTTCATTACGGTATCCATCAAGTCACGGTCCATATCGATTGCGGACCAAGTCAAAATTTACAACCATATACATTACAATATATACACTTACGAGGAAAAGTGTAGGTGTGGCTGTAAAGACTGTACAGTAATGTAGAAATGTGTGTGCACCCATTATGGGTCTCCCATTTAAAGGTGTTTGTGGGGCAAGTGAAGATCATGAGTTTTTCAATACCTCACAGTACTATGGGGGGCACCGCTCGGCAGAGGAATCTCTTTAAATGGGGTGTGTAAGGACAGAGAGTATCCCCTAACCCAAGACGCTGCCTCCCTATATCCCACAACACTTGTGTTGAGCTGTGGGATCTATCCCCACAAAGCCTTAATTTTACTACCTTAAACTATACCCTTTCTATCAACAAACGCGTCTAATCGATTTTTAAACATGTTTATAGACGTGCTATTAATTACTTCTACCGGCAAACTATTCCAGCTATTTACTATTCTATGCGTAAAAAAGTTTTTCGCAACTGCTGTCTCGAACCTTCTACTTGTCAACTTACACCCGTTATTTCTAGTCCTATTATATTGAGATATTTCGAAAAAGCTATCTCTATCTACGTTATCAAACCCATTCATAATTTTGAAAACCTGGATTAGATCACCCCTTAACCTCCTAGTCTCGAGAGTAGTCAATTTTAACTCCTTAAGCCTATCCTCGTACGACTTTGACCTAAGAGACGGAATCATCTTAGTTGCTCGTCTTTGAACTCTTTCGATTTTGTCTATATCTTTGCGCATATGCGGATTCCAAAATTGGACCGCGTACTCCAAATGGGGTCTAACTAATGATTTATAAAGAGGAACTATAATATCGCGCGATTTGTACTCAAAATTTCGAGCTATAAACCCTAACACTTTGTTCGCCTTATTGACCGCTGCTGTACTTTGTTTCGCTACTTTTAAATCACCAGTGACTATAACTCCTAAATCTTTTTCCTGCTCTACGCTTGTTAAATCTTTCCCTGACATACTATACGCAAAATTACCGTTACGCGAACCTATATGCAAAATTTTGCACTTATCCACGTTAAATCTCATTTGCCATGTGACTGACCAATCAACGATTTTATTCAGATCTTCCTGAATTTTACCTCCATCTTCGTCATTTATCGCCCTACCACCCAGCTTCGTGTCATCCGCAAACTTTGAAACTGTACTGACTAGGCCGACATCTAAATCGTTAATATATATAAGAAAAAGCAAGGGGCCCAATACAGAACCCTGAGGAACGCCACTCGCTACATTAGCCCAACACGACTCCGCTCCATCAACGACCACCCTCTGTTTCCTGCCTCGCAACCACTCTTCTAGCCAATTTATTACTGCACCCCTGATTCCATGAGCCTTAGTTTTTTCAATGAGTCTTTTGTGCGGCACGGTGTCAAACGCTTTTTGAAAATCTAAATACACTACATCAACCGCCCGATGTCTATCGTAAACGTCAACCACGCTTTGGAAAAATTCTAAAAGATTAGTTAAGCAAGATTTGTTTCGCCTAAAACCGTGTTGCGTATTTCTAACCAGATTATGCACTTCTAAGTGTTCGACTATACGATCCCTAATTATTGATTCCAGTAGCTTACCTACAACAGACGTTAAACTGATTGGCCTATAATTTCCCGCCGCACCTTTATCGCCTTTCTTAAAGATAGGTGTTACGTTTGCTAACTTGAAATTATCTGGTACGCACCCCTCAGAAATAGACGCATTAAAAATCTTTGTTAGCGGCACAACAATGCTATCTTTTAATTCTTTTAGTTGTATGGGATATATGGAATCCGGACCCGGTGATTTACGCATTTTCATTTTATCAATATAGCGCATTACTTCCCCTTCACTAACGACAATATTATCCAAAATATTACCATTATCAAAAGGTATTATGTCTATGACCGTAGGGATATTCGTTACATCTTCTATAGTAAAAACTGACGTAAAAAATTCGTTTAGCAAGGTAGCCATTTCCTTGTTTCAGAGACTAGATCTCCATTTACATTTTTCAATGGACCTAAGACACTTTTTACTGGATTTCTATTATTGACGTATTGAAAGAATCGTTTGGGGTTTTCTTTACCGTCACGAGCTATGGAGATTTCAAATTCGCGCTTGGACTTTTTTATTACACTTTTCGCTTCACGCCTCAGAGATATGTAGTTGTTTCGTAACAACAAATTGTCTTTATCGCACTTATGTTGCCTATAAGCCCTATTCTACTCTTTATAATGTCTCGTACTCTAGGAGTAAACCACAAGGGCTTGTTGTTTACTTTCGCACGCTTAATTTTGTACGGTACACATTAAGGTGGAGTGAAAATATCATTTTTGGATTTTTAATTTACTTGAGTGTGGAAAAGTTGCCAATGGGCTTTAGAAACAAGCATGTGAAATTATAATACAATTGAAGCATTGCTTGATTGACCACCAGCGATTTTAATATATGGCATATTTCATGTTTTAACGATCGCTTTGCCCATCAGGAGTCATCCAAGATGCTGGTCTTTCATCCATGTTTATGCAAATAATTAACAGCTTAGTTTGCTGTAGACTGTGTTATTGCATACTTGAGGTTGACATTTAAGATTACAACATGTGTGGAATGTAAATTAATGGCAATTACAGAGGGTGGCCAAATTATTAGAGCTGATGTGAGTAAGTGAGATAAGAAAGAGTTTAGTTAACCATACATTGATTTAATGCTAGTTTCAGTGATGGTAGTGATTTGGTGCGATAACATATGCAGTCCGTGAGTCAGAGGGGATGGGAGATTGGGAGTGGGGGGAGAGTGAGTAATATGCAAAGCGCGGCTGCTCCGCCAAGCTCAGTGCACATGTGGCAGTGAGAATTGAAGGTTATTTGTGCTGTTATCATCATTTTTTCGTGAAACTTGATATTAAAAGTAAGTTAATTACATATTGATATCTGTTTATAGGTGTTTGACAAGTGAGTGTGACAGTATTAATTTGATATTTCTTTTTCTTGCAGAAATTCTTTAATAGTCTTACATTGCTTACAATTTATAATAATTGTTTTTTTTTTTCAGAATGGAAATTATTACGAGGGAGAAGGCGGCATGTGTGATTTTTGGCGCGCCACGCGAGATACCCACAAATGTTCTTCCCACCTACGCTGATGTTATGAAGGCTTACATCCATACAAGACAACAGCTGACAACGAAGAATAACAAATATCCACCGTTCGCCGAAGTATCAAAAAAGTTTGCGTTGATGTTGAACTTGTTTGGGAGAAAGCGTCTCTTCCGACCGTGACGCACGGACGAGTGATTGAAACGCTCAGACCGTACAACGAGAAATACAAGAAAATCTTGAAACCATACAAGGCTCGGAAGGACAACGACAACTACAAGCAACAACTTGAACAGTTCAGAGAAGACGCAGATAAACTCTTCGACATTAGCAAATGCAAATGTGTAGATTTCGTCATGAGCTGTAAGTGCGAAAGAGCGGACAAAGTACCACTCAAAGAAAGAAAGTTTCTAGAGGAGCCAGAAAGATGATTATAGGAGGCATCGATTTGGTGGAAACAACAAAGCTACAGAAGAAAATATCCAGGAAAGTCTGTGAATCGAGAAGACACAGCATTCACCAAGAACAATCGAAGCAGCAATGCAATTCTGGAAGCTACAACGAGGAAGACAAGGACGACGACACCGACAACAGCGACGAAGAATACACCCTATCTAAGTCACACTGTAAACCTGATCTATCGACACTGGAGAGTAAACGTCAAAGAATGACGATGACTGTACGATTACCATGTTTGGCTAAAGCGTGCGATAGAACGGGCGTCTCAGATCGAGCAGCAGCCGTTATTGCCTCATCCGTGCTACAAGACATTGGAATTGTGTCTACAAATGACACCTCCAAAGTCATTGATCGTAGTAAAATTCGCCGAGAAAGAAGTAGAACTCGTCAAGAACTGACAAAACTAGACAGCAGTATGACAGACTTGCCTGGATTGTACTTCGACGGTCGAAAGGATAGAACGATGAAAATGTACGAGACGCCGCAGGACATGGCCACCGGGACAGAGATACAGAAGAGCACGTCAGCATTATTTGTGAACCAGGTTCATCGTACTTTGGCCACGTGACGCCGTCAAGTGGATCAAGCAAGGCGATTTCCAAAGTAATCTTTGAATGCTTGGCTGCGCGAAGTGTGGATCTCGACAGTGTGAAAGTCGTCGGATGCGACGGAACCGCTGTCAACACTGGACATAATGGCGGAGTTATTCGGCAGCTTGAGGAATTACTACAAAAACCGCTGCAATGGCTCGTGTGCTTATTACATGCTAACGAGCTCCCCCTGCGACACCTGTTTCAGCATTTAGATGGAGCAACTACAGGACCTAAGTGCTTCTCAGGACCGATAGGGAAATCTCTCACAGCATGCACGGAACTCCATATAACATCGTATGAACCTATATCTCCATTACAGCCACTGCCGAATGTTGACGTGAAGGACCTGAGCACTGACCAGCAGTACCTGTGGCAGATGTGTCAAGCTGTCAGTGAAGGACACTGTCCCTGTGATCTAGCATTGCGAAAACCGGGACCATTGAACCACTCGCGATGGTTGACAACTGCCAACAGAATCCTCCGCCTCTATGTTGGCCTCGATGCACCATCCAACAACATCAAAACTCTTGTCACATTCATCATCCGGGTCTACGCCCCAACATGGTTCGCCATCAAGACGCAGCCATCATGCAAAGATGGAGCCAAACATCTGCACGGGATGATGGTGAGAACACGGTACCTCAGCTCCTCTCTAAAGAAAGTCGTCGACCCGGTGATTCGGCGAAACGGCTTCTGCGGACACCCCGAGAACGTGCTATTAGCCATGATCACAGATGAGCGACCACATATAAGGGAACTCGGACTCAGAAGAATCATGAAGGCAAGATCACATGTGTCTGCAAACAAAATCCGCAGGTTTCGAGTGCCACCGCTCAACCTCGACGCGACCGAATACCAGGACATGGTCGATTGGCAGACTTTGACCGTGACGGAGCCTCCTGTTACGATGGATATGACGGACAACGAATTGAACGACATGATCTCTGCTCAAATTTCACCAAGTGTCCTCTTCCCTCGCTTCCCTTGTCACACACAGGCGGTGGAAAGATGCGTGAACCTAGTTACCGAAGCTTCAGCCGCTGTGTGTGGCGAGACGTCCCGCCATGGATTTATTCGGGCTCGCGTCGCTTCTCGGCAGCTTATGCCGAAACTTGAGTCTAAACGTGACTATCAATTCTGAATTAACCATGCATGCATAACTCAGACTCTATCGTTAGCATAATAGTGTGCCAAAATAACTAAAAATATATAGTCTGATGTTTACTCGTATTTTAGGTATTTTTGTGTAAAATCGTATATTATTGTAAACTTATAACGTCTGGTGGTCGATCAAAAGATTGTCTGATTTTAATAAACTTTTTTGAATATTGTTCTATTAGTCCATTGGCAACTTTTAAAACCTCAAGTAAGTTAAAATTCACAAAAAAAATTTTGGGGCCATTTTCACTCCACCCAAGTACACATTCCTCATTTATAGTCCTAAATACCGTTACGAACGATTCCCACATTAGTTTTGCGTTGGAGTTCCCCATTACGTTTTCCCAATTGACGTGTGAAAATTTATTTCGAAATTTACTAAAGTCTGCGTGCTGGAAGTTAGGAATTTTAGTCGAGTTAGTTGGTTTCGAGTGACTTACTGAGAGGACAAACTCTACCATATTGTGATCGCTATTGCTCAACGGTTCTATTACTTGAAGATCAGTAATTAGCCTATCATCCGTAGTTATTACTAAATCTAAAATACTGTCCAACCTCGTAGGTTCCCCAACCTTTTGAATAAGAAAGCTATCCTCGAGAAAATTAACTAAACGATTACCTTCCGCGTCTCCCTGCATTGTATCGTAATTCACGTTGGCGCAATTAAAGTCACCCATAACTAAAGCCTGCTCACTACCGATTATTCTCTTTAGTTCACGATATAACGCTTCGTCCGTATCAGCTGTTTGATTTGGGGGCCTATATATAACCGCAACAAGAAGTTTGAAATCGTTCAATTTAAGTTCTGCTATAGTCGAATCTATCGCTTCTGGAATTGAGTGCTTTACTTCTATAACGTTCGCAATATTATCTTTGATATACAACATAACACCGCCTCCTCGCCTACCTATTCTGTTTTTAACAAAAAGTCTATAACCTTTAATTTGATATTCCCCTACAAAGTCACGTGTTTCAGTGCTAAGCCACGATTCATTTATCGCAATTAAATCATAGTCTTTACAATCAATTAAGGAAAAAAATTCGTTTATTTTATTTCGTAGGCTACGAGCATTTAAGGATAGAACCTTCAAATTGCTTGCAATTACGACACCTTCGCGAGCGCGGGGGGAAACTTGTAGAATTTACGCTGGGACCGTTCGAGTATTTATAATATTTCAATTGCTTTACACGATTTTTTGTTAATTATTTTATTTTATTTTCAGACCCATATCATTGATGATGAATGTGCAAGAACGGGTTTATGTAGTAACATGCAGGATAAAAGGCATGAAGTGCAATGAAATTAGAGAAAAGTTTGAGAGAAGGTTTCGTAAAACAAGCCCTAGAGACCAGGCTATTCGCGAATTAGTAAACAAATTTATGAGGACTGGATCTGTGCATGACGAGCGTAGATCTGGACGGCCAAGAAGATCTCACGAAAGAATCGAATCTGTTCAAGAAGCATTTGAAGAGGATCCACAATTATCGATTCGGAAGGCATCCCACAGATTAGAAATTCCACAAACAACGGTTTACAGAATTCTACGTTATGATTTAAAGAAAAAGCCATACCACATTCAAGTGTTCCACAACTTACAAGAAGAAGATTATCCACGAAGAGCAACAATGTGTGCCGAGCTTACAAATATATATATATATATATTTTCATGTTTTAAAGGTGTTTTTTTATAATTCATATTATTTCGCAAAATAGATGGTTACTTTAGAAACACCCTGTATGTTTACACATCTGTGGACTAGAGAGATCCCCCATCTCCCTTATCACCATCCCCCCATCCCTACTCCCCCATCCCATTTATTTTATTACCCGCCGCTGCCCTTTGAGAGATTATATGTTTGCACAGCCGCTGCCCTTTGAGAGATTATATGTTTACACAGCCGCTGCCCTTTGAGAGATTATATGTTTACACAGCCGCTGCCCTTTGAGAGATTATATGTTTACACAGCTGTGCACCATAGCGATTAAAATTTTGCTTTTTTTGACCCCTTTTTCACCTCTTTTTCCCCTTTTTCTCTCACCCCCATTCACCCATCCCCCATCCCCTGACCACAAACACAAAAGTTAACCTGAACTATTTTTATGAACTGTTATACATACTTACCTGAGGAGCCAGAACTGCAGTACATCACAAACACGAAAATTTGCATATTTACCTGTAAATCCTGGTAAAATGCGAAAGTTTCCTGAAGTTTCTTTCGCAGCCTCCAGCTGTGTCCACCATACCTGCAACTAAACATGGTTTACAGTGCTGCCACCTAGAATTATGATCAGTGCGGGCTCTTACGAGACGCGCACTCTTACCCAAATTTACAATGCTTGCGATGAATGCAGTCGTTCATTTCATCCGTTTAAAGATTGGATTAACGAATAATGACACCCAACATCATTACGTAATATTTTAATAGGTTTAAACAATTACAATTTAATAAGCCCCAAGTCAGTTATTTTTAATCTATCAGTAAATCTCTCTTTAAACCAAAAATTGAACTTTCTTACACAGGACTTAAATTCTAATAACCAATATAATAGGCTTATTATTAGGGCCCGGATGTTTAGGCATTATAAAATTGAAAAATAGGCAAAATAAAAGTATAAAATAGGCAAAAATAGGCATTTATTTTATACCGATCAAAAACACAAAACAAAATAAGTTATATAATAATGTATGAATGTATCATTAGTTTCATTACCTTGAGACTACGTCGCACATTATTAGTCTGAATTACACACAATTACAAGTAATTTTTTTATGTTTTCAACTTTTAGGCCTCTTCTTCTGTCTGAAAGAACATGCTTGTACAGCGAGAATGACCTCTCTACTTCCACTGATGTAACAGGAGCAAATTTGAAGCATGATACATTCATGGGATTCATATCCCCTACATCGGCATCAGTGTGTCCTTCAAGAACGTGTGCAATGTTCTTTAGTCGTTCCAGATCTGCATTTGCTCGTATCACTCGGTCACATTTTTCGCGAACAGATTCACCTTTCTCGCCGGGCGCTTGACTGATGCCTGCAATGACTAACTCAAAAATTTTCAAAGCGCCGATTAACGGCTGGTTCCTAGTTTCAAGAGCAGTAATGTTCTCAGGTATTTTTGCAAAGTGGGAAGTGATGTATGAAAGTTCATTGCGAAGATATCTATCTTCAATGAGGTCCATCACGATGCGGATTGATGAAGCATCTTCGATGTCAAGTGCTGATACAACTTCTCGAAACTTGTCAAATTTGACGTGTAATACAACGCAGCCGAGATCCAGGTTCCCCACCTCGTCAAAACGGGCTGTGGCGGCAATGCGAGTTCAGGCGCTATTTCATGCAACATATGACATCTTGATGGTGCCTTAAGAAATATCTTCTTTCCATTAGAAATTAATTTGTCGACATTGGGGAACAAGCCTCGTATCTGCTCAGCAACACGGTGAAGTGCGTGAGCCAAACAAGTAACATGTAGCATTTGTGGAAAAAGAATTTCAATGCTGTTGCTGCCTTCTTCATGTACGGCGCTGCGTCTGTCATGAAGAGAAGAACTTTTTCATGCTGGATGCCCTCTGGCCAAAGCAAGCGAGGGATGTTGTGAAAAGTTGAGCTATTGTTGAGCTGTTGGTCTTTGGCAGCTCTTCTGATGTCAGCAGATAAACTTTCGGCGTCTGATCAGCTTCCAAAGTACCTATAATCACGTTAGCAATATATCTACCCATGGAATCGGTGGTCTCGTCTATTGAAATCCATATCTTGTTATCTGCAACGCCTTCACGTATTTTCTGCATTGCAAAGGCGTAGTTTGTATCCACATAATTTTTTCGAAGAGTGGACTCACTTGGAATAACTTGTTTTGTGTATTTTTCTAAAAAGGTCTTCAATGATTTGTTTTCCAACTTCCACAGTGGAATTCCAGCATCAATAAATGATTTGCATAGCTCCAAGGAAAAGGTAGATTGACGACTTGACGTTGAAGCAAATGTTGTCATCAAACACGTTTGTAGGCTGTTTGGTTTCATCTTTTCAGCAGAAGCTTTGTGCTTAACGGTCTGCACATGCTGGGAAACAAAGTACCTTTTCTCACTATTAACTGCTTTGTCACACACTTTACAAAATAACACTGTGCCATCTGTGGAAAAGATATCTTTTCCAAAGTCACGAACATGTTGGTTCAGTTTACTACTTGAAGATGAACTAACTTTTGGCATATTAACGTCTTCTAAATATCATTCAAGTTTAGTCAAATACCACTGATGATCGCACACCCTCACACGCACGAAGCAGAACAACGAATATGAGGAAATGGCCGTGCGAGGCTAGTTTTCAGATACTGCGCTCAGCTGATAACGTCAATCATACATGACGTCATTTCCGCAATATGAAATTCCACGATATCTTCATTCACGTTATCTGCGCATTCCTGGTTAGTCTAGTCGTAACTAATACATGATAATTTTCCTATAAATGCCTATTTATGTCTTTTTTCTTTATAATCTAATTAAAAAGGCAAAAATATGCATTTTCAACGAAATAGGCATTATCATACTCATACTCCCAAAAAAGGCAAAAAAAGGCATTTATGGCATTTTGCCTGAACATCCGGGCTCTACTTATTATTTAAATGAAAGGCACTTTTTATCCTTCGAAAGCCATTTTTAAAAAATTTAACGAACATGAAATAATAAAACTTAATGATAATATTCTTCTCATGAATTCCAATCTTATATTCTTTCTTTTCTTTGATAAGTCCTATTTTATGGGGTAGCTCCCTCCATAAAGAGAAGTGACTTCCGGCACAAGAATTTCTTCTTATTAAGAACAAAGATTTTATTTTGCTCCTTTTTTTGTATACATTAATTAACAGGCTTTAATATTCAGTAACAAAGGTTGTAGATCTTGAGTACTTTTATATTTATAGCACTTAGACTTTAATGGTGATGAACCATTATTTCAGTAAACATATTTTACTCCAATTCTACTGGAGCAAACTGCACGGTCTCTCTCTCTCTCTCTCTCTCTCTCTCTCTCTCTCTCTCTCTCTCTCTCTTTATATATATACACACATGTATACACGTGTGTGTGTGTGTGTGTGTGTGTGTGTGTGTGTGGGTGGGTGGGTGGGTGTGGGTGTGGAGACACAAATAAAGACAATAAAACCAGATTTAAAGCTAAGTTCCTAAGAGTAATGAGTGGGTAAATGATGCTAATAAAACATCTGACTCGAGATAAAGACTAACAAGAACTATTTTTAAGTGCTATTCTTTTGCAGAATAAAAATAGTAAATACAAGCCAAAAACAAGAACGGGCAGGCCACGAATACGACTCAACGCACTGATAAAGTGATCAGAAGGAAGGCAAAGGTCAACGCCTTCATCGCTACTGCCTAGATGCAAGAACAGCTCCCTACTCCAGTCTGAAGAACAATCACTCGACGGAGACTTCAGAAGAAGAGTAATGTAGTCGCAAGAAAACTATCGAACAAACATTCTTAAATGAGAAGAAAAAAAGCGTCTCCATTTTTTGTAAAGAAATATGCTGATGCCACTACTGAACAACAGGCAAAGATTTTGTTTAGTGATGAAAACCAGATTATGCAATTTGGGAAGGTATCACAAGCTTCCACTCAATCATCATCATTCTAAATATTGTACTACCATCATGAAACAACCTCAAAGGTTATCGTTTGAGGATGTTTTGTCGCCCAGAGGACAAGGGAACTCTGGTTTTGCCAGAAAAAAATACTTAAACATTCTCGAATATGTTGTAAGAACCATGCAGAAGGGTGGATATTCCAAGTTTCAGAAAGGTTAGTACAACTTGTCAGAAAGCTAAAATTGAAAAATTAATTAATTAACTAATTAATTAACTTTTGAATGACCACGTAACTTTTTCAACCTTAATCCGATTAAGAACTTGTAGAAATTTCTAAAGGCATCTGACAAGACGCCACAATTCCACGAACGTCTTTGTCCTACTCTAAAAACAGTTTGCAGTTGGAAATGGTCCTGGAATTGTGCCAAAACCTTATGTCCATGCCCAACAGGATAAAAACAATCATTGATACCAAGAGGGGAAACACTAACTATTAAATCTACAATAAAAATGTGGTTCCTAAAATTTTAATTCCAAACGTCTAAACAAAACTGGAGATTTTATACACACACACACACACACACACACACACACATATATATATATATATATATATATATATATTGTGTATTTAAGTGAATGGTACAAAAAGAAATTATAATACTTTTAGATACCTTCTTTAGATGGTTTCGAACAACGGTTCAGGATCGAACTACGACCAAACCCCTCTGCAGCATTCCACCTCATTTGCGGGAATTGGTGGGGGAGGGAATTGATTTCCACTCTCCTCCTGCCCTCGTAGTCAGCCACGCATAGCTGGCCAGCGACTTTGCACAAGAATCTATCCAGCTGGTTCTTGAAAGTATTTAACTATTTACTGAATTAATACATTTAGAAAATTTAAAGGGTATTTCACTCAGTAATGTTTCAAGTTTTATATCTGATATTTAGTAAATATTCACTTGCCTTCCATCATTTTCAATAACCAAAACGAAATCTACGCTCTAGTTAATTGAAAGAATTATCCAAAACAGACTACTTAATATGTACAAAGGAGCCTACTAGTCCTCAGATTCTTAAAAAAAAAAGTATTGTGGTTCACTCTATCGTATCCTTGTTTATATCCAAAAACCAGCTGTAAATAGTTGCATTATTGTCAGTTATTTATATACAATTTCCTTTAATATACACACATCCACCCATGAGTCGCATAAAGGAGGCTCCATATTGTTCGTGGATGTGGAATCTTTAAATATTCAATTATATTTATCACGCTATTCGAGTAAAATTTTAATGGAAACATTTTTTAGATTAAAGTTATATAAACGTATATGAAATAATATAAAATATTCTATTTATATTCTCATATAGTATTTTTATATAAATCATATGAAGATTTTATATTCATTATTAAAGTTAATGACGCAATTCAAGGTTCTCCTAAACAAAATATAATTAAAATTGCAAATTATTTCGCAGCTAAAGACTAGCATAATTGCTTGAGTCTCTACAAAGAGGTAAAATTTACTTGGCATCATAAACCCAAAATTAATTTGTAAATTCGGAAACGAATGCTTAACAGACAGTTTTAAAGTCCTTCTGTTGGTTCAAAAAGGACCAAGCTTTGTAGTTGTAAATCCTTCTAAAATTCAGTGAAATTCGTGGTTAATCGAAAGAAAATTCCAACTTTTTTTTTACGTAGGAAGGAAGGACCAAGGGCGAATGCCCGCAAAAACGCCTCCCCCCCCCCATTATAAAAAGAAGAGAGCCAAAATCAAGGTTCAGGGTTTTTGAGATACCTAGACACTCTGCGTTTGAAAGATTGGAGGTCATAGGCAGGAGGAGAGATGGATTGAGGAAGATTGTTCCTGAGTTGACCGGTTGAGTACATAAAAGATTGAAATACCGATTAACCCTTGCGTTAGAGAGTTGAACAAAAAAAGAATGAGAAAGTGTCGAAAGTCGGGTGCTGCGTGTTCTTCTTAAAAGGGGAGGCATGCAGTTAGAGAGTTCAGAAATGCAGTGTCCGTTATAATAGCGATAGGAAAGAGAGAGTGAGGCAACACTGAGGCGAAGAGAGAAGGATTGAAGACAGTTAGTAAGAGACAGGGAATTGAGGATACGAAAAGCCTTTGATTCCACACGATCAAGTACGGCTGTGTGGGTTGAGCCATCCCATACTTGAGAAACATACTCCATACAAGGGCAGACAAGACCCCTGTACAGACACAGCAAGCGAGTGGTGATGAAGAAACTCCGGAGACGGTACAGCACACATAACCTCTAAGAAGCTTTTTGAAAGAGAGTATATGTGATCTTTCCAAGAAAGATCACGAGAAAAGGAAACACCAAGAATGTTAAGAGAAGAAGCATTGAGTTGTGTGTTGTTGAAGGTAAGGGGATAGTCGTGTGGAAGATTGTGACGAGTAGACAGTTGGAGGAACTGAGTTTTTGAGGTATTGAAAGCCACAAGGTTTTCTCTGCCCAAATCAGAGATAGCAGAAATATTAGAAGTCAGATGCACCATAGCCGTCCTACGCGAAGCAAGGAGTGACTGTTGAGAGGGACGCTTTGGGAAGCGGGTGGAGAAGTGAAGAGTGGAGTCATCGGCATAGGAGTGAATAGGACAGGAAGTGCGAATTAAAAGATCATTAATAAATAAAGGAAAAAAGTGTGTAACAAGACAAAACCCTGAGAAACACCACTCTTGATAGCTTTAGAAGAAGAACAGTGGCCATTTACAACCACAGCTATAGATCGGCCAGAAAGGAAATTAGAGATGAAGACAGATAAAGGGATAGAAGCCGAAGGAGAGCAGTTTGGAACTTAAAGATTTGTGCCACACTCTATCAAAGGCTTTTGATATGTCTAGCGCAATAGCAAAAGTTTCACCGAAAACCCGAAAGGAGGATCTAGAGATCTACAGATGCTAAGGCTAACAAAGACCCTAAGATCCACTCTAAGGTTAGCCCGAGAGAAAGAAGAAAGTAAAGGGTTAAAAGAAGAGAATAAGGGGATGACCAAGAGTTAGAGAAGGATGCAAGAAGATCGCCAGTCAAGCGTTCCTTGCGGAACCCATACTGACGATTTGAAAGAAGACTGTGAGGAGAGAGTTGTTTAAGAATCTTCCTATTAAGGATAGATTCAAAAACTTTAGAAAGGAAAGAAATCAAAGTAATTGGATGATAGTTGGATGGTTGAGAGCGGTCGCCCTTCTTTGGGACAGGCTGAATAAAAGCGAACTTCCAGCAGGAAGGAAAAATACCAGATGAGATACAAAGACGAAAGAGTTTGCCTTGGGAGGGTGTCAGCACAGACGCACAGTTCTTAAGAACAACAAGAGGAACACCATCAAGACCATACGCCTTCCTGGAGTTGACTCAGATTGGGCAGAAAGAACATCTTTAGAAGAGATTCTAATTTCAGACATAATAATGTCATAGGGAGGAGATGGAGGAACAGCACCCGAATCGTCCATGGTTGAGTTGGAAGCGAAAGCATTCAGATTTACTTTAGTTCACCCAAGTTTTTAGAATTATCTACAAACATTTACAGCTTCCTTTTGGGTTATCCCAGAAATATTTGGTGACTGAACACGCTCGTCTGCAGATCTGTGAATGATTGTTAATACTTGTGAATTATCGTTATTTTATTTGAATTTTGTTATAAGTTTTTCGCATGTAGTCTTCGACTTCGTATTTTTGTTCAAGTTTGTTTGAATGTTAAAATAGTTTGTGTTTTCAACCTAAACATTTGTACTTGCGAAGAGTTACTTCTTGAAGTAAATTGCTACATTTTATTGTAGAAATCAGAAACAATTTGTTTGAAAATTCGTCTGAGAATCTGAATAACGGTGAATTATACATTTAGGAATTTCGTCCTTCCATTTGTTTGTTCTTTTATTTGAAATGAAATTTATAATCATCATTCATTAGAGTAAATGAAGAGTATAGATGTGAACCAAAATGGTTTGACTCGTTTCCCTTTTAAAAGGTACAGATGCATTGGATATATATATATATATATAGAAACGACGTAAGTATAGAGGAGCGTTCTGCATACGAGGAAGAGAAATAACGAACAAATGAAAAATGAGGTGAACCGCCCGGGAATCGAACCCAGGATCTTCCGATTGCCGGTCAGATGCGCTATCCATTACACCACGGGCCTCGATCAGTCATAAGTCGAAATTCTCCTACATAGGGCAGAAACCAATGCCCTGAGAGGGCACCCTCGCAAATCGTGAATATGTACATTTAACTGCAATGACCACGCAGTATATTAATGTATAGGAGAATTTCGACTTATGACTGATCGAGGCCCGTGGTGTAATGGATAGCGCATCTGACCGGCAATCGGAAGATCCTGGGTTCGATTCCCGGGCGGTTCACCTCATTTTTCATTTGTTCGTTATTTCTCTTCCTCGTGTGCAGAACGCTCCTCTATACTTACGTCGTTTCTATACATTAATATACTGCGTGGTCATTGCAGTTATATATATATATATATATATATACAGTATATATTATATTATATATATCTGGTGATTTTTTAAAACATCTGACACTTTAAAAAGTTTGTATTTTTTTATTAGCTGAAATAAAAGCATGACATTTTTACTGTACTTTCTCTAAACATGGGAATTAGACGCTGAGTATGAAGCACGCTATATGCGATGTCCTCTCAGCTCATTAACTCTATCTCTCTATCACTCTATCTTTTGAATAACCCCACAGATAAAAGTGGCAGGGATTTAGATCTGGTGATGTTGGTGGCCATAAGATTCCTTTATCATAAACCGCAGGAAATCTGTCGGACAGGACTCTTCCGTTGAAAGTATTGTGTAAGTATCGCGAGCTGAGAGGACATCACAATGAGCATGTTTTGCACTACGGGACTAATATACTTAAAATCGTGTTGCTTTCGTCTTTGCATTATGTAAGGCTGGCACGCGTTCTGGCATTCCATTGATTCCATTCCATTTGTTCTTGAGGACAATCATCGTGGTGTCTAGTTTCTTTGTCAACCTTACGTACATACATATTATATAGGGTGCTAGGACCGTTCGCTACTGGACAATTCGCTACCGGACATTTCGCTACCGAACATTTCGCTACTAGGACATTTCGCTACCGGACATTTCGCTACCGGCATCTAACTTCGCTGTCGTTAAAGAATTTTCTCCTATAAGCGAACATGCCCAGTCCTGCAATCTTGCCCTTTTGGATAAACATTTTAAAATTTTAGCCTCTTCATCTGATGACACTTCTCTTAGAATTTTTAGAATTTTAGAATCTCTTTTTATAAAAACCGACATTTAACATTGATCCCTCTGCCTCTCTCCTTTTGGTTACTAACCTAACTTAACCTAACCTAACCTAACCTAAACGCAACTCAGAAGAAGAAAAAGTATAGGGACTGTGAGCAGAGGATCCATAATTTACTGAGAAGAAACGATTCTGGAAATAAACTGGAATTCCTTCGCGCTATTGCGCATAATCTTAAATATTTTTAGATATTTTATTGTATCAAATGTTTTATGCATTCTTTCATTCTTTTTAAAAAATAAAATTCTTTTAATAATTCATGTAATCATGCGTAATAATTTATGTAATTCATGTAATCATTTAATAATCCTTGTATTCATTTAATAATTCTCGTAATTTTTTAATAAATTTTATTACCTTTTTAATTATTTACTGGTAAATTTATATATGGTAGCGAAATGTCCGGTAGCGAAATGTCTAGTAGCGAAACGTCCAGTAGCGAAACGTCCGGTAGCGAAATGGGTACTTTTGCATTATCCTCCCAACACTAATTTTTTTTCATAATGGAAGGAAAATAAAGCTGTTTTTAACCTAACCTAACCTAACCAAACCTAACCTAACCTAACCTAATCCCAACACTAATTTTTTTTATAATGGAAGGAAAATAAAGTACCATAACCAAAACCAAACCAACATTATATAAAAAAATTAGTGTTGGGAGGATAATGCAAAAGAACCGCGAAATGTCCTAGTAGCGAAACGTCCAGTAGCGAAATATCCGGTAGCGAAATGTCAGGTAGCGAAATGTCCAGTAGCGAACTGTCCAGGCACCATTTTGCGTATAGTATGTCAGGGAAAGAGTTAACAAGCGTAGAGCAGGAAAAAGATTTAGGAGTTATAGTCAATGGTGATTTAAAAGTAGCGAAACAAAGTACAGCAGCGGTCAATAAAGCGAACAAAGTGTTAGGTTTTATAGTTCGGAATTTTGAGTACAAATCTCGCGATATTATAGTTCCTCTTTATAAATCATTAGTTAGACCCCATTTGGAGTACGCGATCCAATTTTGGAATCCGCATATGCGCAAAGATATAGAAAAAATCGAAAGAGTTCAAAGACGAGCAACTAATATGACTCCGTCGCTTAGGTCAAAGTCGTACGAGGATAGGCTTAAGGAGTTAAAATTGACTACACTCGAGACAAAGAGGCTAAGGGGTGATCTAATTCAGGTTTTCAAAATTATGAATGGGTTCGATAACGTAGATAGAGATAGCTTTTTCGAAATATCTCAATATAATAGGACTAGAAATAACGGGTGTAAGTTGACAAGTAGAAGGTTCGAGACAGCAGTTGCCAAAAACTTTTTTACGCATAGAATAGTAAATAGCTGCAATAGTTTGCCGGTAGAAGTAATTAGTAGCACGTCTATAAACATGTTTAAAAATCGATTAGACAAATATGTTGATAGATTGGGTATAGTTTAAGGTAGTAAAATTAAGGCTTTGTGGTGATAGATCCCACAGCTCAACACAAGTGTTGTGGGATATAGGGAGGCAGCATCTTGGGTTAGGGGATACTCTCTGTCCTTACACACCCCATTTAAAGAGATTCCTCTGCCGAGCGGTGCCCCCCATAGTACTGTGAGGTATTGAAAAACTCATGATCTTCACTTGCCCCACAAACACCTTTAAATGGGAGACCCAAAATGGGTGCACACACATTTCTACATTACTGTACAGTCTTTACAGCGACACCTACATTTTTCCTCCTAAGTATATATATATTGTAATGTATATGGTGGTAAATTTGACTTGGTCCGCAATCGATATGGATCGTGACTTATTTTTGGTTGGATGGATACCGTAATGAAATTGACTGGATCCTTTGGATCTGATATATTTGCATGTCGGTTATAAATAGATACAGAGTGTAACATATTTGTGGATAGTAGTCTATTATGACTTGATCCTCTGGATCCAGAGATTCTATCTTTAGTTTTAAATCGATAATTAATTAGTTTTAAATTGATAATTATTTATGAAAATAAAAACCCCACTCTAATAGACAGAGTTTATTTCCACAATAGTTTCGACGCCCACTGGCATCCTCCTCGGGTGGATGCCAGTGGGCGTCGAAACTGTTGTAGAAATAAACTCTGTCTATTAGAGTGGGTTTTTATTTTCATATTTTGACCTTCACGTAGAAAAAAGTGAAGTTTTTTGTATTTGATAATTATTCAGTTTCGTAAAAATTAGTCGTTGCCAATGTACAGGCACTTTTTACATAAATTTCTTATGTTCTTGTAGTTCGGAACCCACATAAAATTGTAGGTCCCCTCCGCCACCACGGAGACATACACAATGCACAATTACGAACACAGTTAGGTAGACCAGCCATGAGTGGATCCTAGGGTCTTTGTTGGTCTGAAACATTATAACATTATAACATTATATAGGTAATAGAGCTAGTAGTAAATTAACATAAGTACATCCTTTCCAGTGAGAGAATGAAATAAATAATACTTCGAATTGTTTCAGGTTGTAAAAAAAAATGTAAACTGTACGGATAAGTCAGAAATGAAATCACTACATTTAAATCAAGGTCTTTTAATCCTGCACATAAGAAACCAAGAAAGGAAATGTGTTTAAGGTGTCGCTCTTCTCCGTTAACGCTGGTCAACAAATTTTGTCTATTCTGCGGACCAACAAAAACACCTTCTTTTATCTTCGCCTCACTTATTCGCGGAAAATTCTGTTTTAAGTATCGAAATCCTTCACCTTCTCTGTTCATCGCTTTCACGAAGTTTTCGCATTAGTCCGAGCTTAATGCGAAGAGGTGGCAGGTATATCTTCTTGGGATCAACTAAGCCTTGACGAAGTGGCCACTCCTTAATGGCATAATGGGAATCTCTGGCCATACTAACCCACTCACAAAGAAAGCAGTAGTATTTTGCATATCCCAGCTGCATGCCAAGAACACAGATGTGCCAGTTGTACTTGTGTACTCTTTGTAATTCAAAACAACACTTGACTCTTTTATATGAACATCATGCCCGACGGGAATTCATGGATAAACGTTTCTATTACGTAACAGCACAACCTTCAGACTTAATTTGGATGAGTCAATGAACAGTCGCCACTCTTCTGGTTTATGTTTATGACCAAGTGCCATCATCAATCCGTTTACATCGTTACAATAACACGGAAAAAAATTCGGTCAAATCGGTTTTGACGCTTGCGAAACACAGAAATGTTAGTGTTTTTTGCCAACAGGTTCCATCCTTGCATCCTAGAACCTAGTAGCTCTGCTTGACTCTTAGATAAGCTTAAGTCCCTGACGAGGTCATTTAACTCATCTTGTGTAGTTAAGTGAGGCTCTCTTGACTCAGATGGTTGAAAATCTGGGTCCATGTCTTGTTCCAATTTCATAGGCTCATCTATGGTAGGTTCATCATCTACGGTCCACGTCTCTGGTCGCTATGGTATGGGAAGACTATCACCGTGTGACACCATTCTTATTTCCGATGGAAGATTTTTGGGTATTAAATCGATTTTTTGCTTTCAGAAGAAAATCCAGAAACATTCGTCAAACAAAAGTAACAGTTTGTGACGTGATCTCTCTGCTCTTTCCAAACCATGAGGACAGCAAATGGCATGAACCGGCGAGTACCTTTTAGCCATGCCCTGAGATTCACTGCGCAAGATGTACAACAAATAAGAGGATCCCAACTTTTGTTTTGGTCCCCTATTTTACATCCGAAAGGGAGTTCGTATGCTTTTTTAATGAGAAGAGTGATATTCTTCTTTTGAGATTTGAGAGTGAACTCACCGCATACGTAAACAGAAAGTATCAGGGTTGTTAACACATTTGCGAGACATAATGGCTTTTTAAAGCTTTTGACACACAACAGCGTTGAATAACAACCAACAAACGACTAACGACAGTGTTTTGTAGACAACGCAGTATCGGAATCACATAATCTAGTTGAGGAAACAAAATCCTTGTTGACCAGTGTAATCTATTATATAGGAGAGAATTAGATGTTTCGAAACATTATGTTGAAAAGAGATCGACTCTATAATGATTTAATAGTTATTCATCTACACTAATATTTGTGACGGTCGAACTGCCTGCGAACTTTCTTTCCTTCTTTGTTTCTTATGGCCGGCCAAACCACAGGCCAGATTTGGATGAAACTTGGAGGATAGGGGTAACTGAAACCGGCGAAGAACATAGGCTATGTGGCGTCGGCCTCCAAGGTCAGCTAAGGCCGCTGGATGGCTCTGTATTCCGGATTGGTTGAAAGATAGTGACATGATAGACACGTCGTAAAAGATAATGACATAAAATGGGCGGAGCTCTATCATATATATATATATATATGAAAATGAAAATGAAAATGAAAAGGTTTATTGGCAGACCATAGTCCATATGACAAATATTATTAATACAATGACAGTTCATATACTACGGATAGAAATATACACAATTGATTAGAAATAATACCGTAATGTCGAAGTTAAGTGGAGCTACAGACAGACGTTTTCGTACCAAGAAGTCCATAGCTTAGAGGATAAATGGCAGGACTCATGGATAGCTTGGATGATCGGGTTGGTTGATTTTTTAATTCTTTGCATTAGACTGTGTTGAGCACGTCTTGTTACCTCCGGGGAGCTCGGGACATTGCGGGTAGCAAACATTTACGAAGCTGAGCATCTCTGGGGTAGTTTATGTAAGAGTCTAAAAGACCTGTTGTATAGCAAATTTAGAGTTCTGCCAGAACCTTTTTTATAATTCACCCACAGTTGCTGTCCGTATATATCACTGCAGAAAGTACGAAAGAGAGTGTCTTTAGCTTCACTTGTACATAATCGAAAGTTCCTTATGGTCATATTCGCTTTAGCACACAGGCTTCGAGATTGTTTTCTTATATCCGAGTCATCACTCAAGGAGCTGGTAATAGTTTGACCCAAATACTGAAACTCTTGTACTTCCTCAATTACTTCACCATTCATTTTAAACCTTATATCAGCTGGCTGATTATAGCTTTTAGGATGAAATTGCATAACCTTAGTCTTTGTAACATTGAAAAGAATATCATGTTTCTGCGAATATACTTCGCAGACTTTTAGTAGCCGATCCAGACCTTTAACAGAGGGACTTATTAACACCATATCATCGGCATAAACTAAGTTATTTATCCTTGTGTTATCTATACAACATCCCACTGTTGCCTCATTCAGTGAAGCAATTAATCCGTCGATATACACATTAAATAGCATAGGGGAGAGCAAGGAGCCTTGTCTCACCCCGCAAGAGGAGCCAAAACACTCGGATAGTACATTGTCCCACCTAACATTGAAAGATTGGTGGGAATACCAAAATTTCAATAAATTTAATATGTACATGGGAACCTTCCTGTCTTCTAGTTTTGCAAGTAAAATATTGTGGTTCACCCTATCATATGCCTTACTTCTATCTAGGAAACAGCTATAAATACTTGAATTACTGTCAATGTATTTAGATATTGTTTCTTTAAGTAAATAGATACACAGGTCAGTATATTATATATATATATATATATATATATATATATATATAAGAACATAGGCTATGTGGCGTTGGCCTCCAAGGTCATATATATATATATATATGTATATGAAAATGAAACTGAAAAGGTTTATTTTAATTTTCATTTTATATATATATAATATATATATATATATATATATATATATATATATATATATATACACATAAACATATATATATATATATATATATATATATATATATATATATATGGGCTATGTGGCGTCGGCCTCCGGGGTCATATAGATATATATATCGAAACCTACGGTGAAATTATTGAATGCCCGGTTAGGTGAACTGTACGCCCTTGACGATTGGTTAGGTTAAGTTGTGATATTTTCGTTAAAACTAAGGAAAATATCACGACTTAACCTAACCAATCGTCAAGGGCGTACAATTAACCTAACCGGGCATTCAATTACCGTAACTGGGAATTCAATTAATCTAATCGGCATTCAGTTGACCTAACCTGGCATTCAATTAACCGAACCGGGCATATATATATAGCGTTCAACTTCCATCCGGGCAACGCCGGGTCGCTCCGCTAGTTCAAAATAAAATATGATTAATTCCTTTAATAAAATTTCGATTATTAATTTTTTCAATTGACTTGAATATTTATAACCTAAAATTCCATTGCCATATTCATTGACTTTGATTTATTAACATTTGAAAGCATAAATAGAAAATCACTTCAAACTGTGAATATTTAAAATATAGTATCATCTCCAAATGTAGTTAAATTGGTTCGTATGCATTAGCACCCCGCCTACATGTCATCTCTTGGGCAAGACAAAACAACATTTTAATTTAAATTTCAAAACAACTGTCAGGATTTTGACAAAAACCTTGATTTTATTTCATACATAGTTGCATTTCTATTTTCGCCATTATTAATATTATTAATATTATTATTTTATTTTTAATAAACCGAATGTTTGCGTCCCAATAAAAAGTTTCCACGAATGTCGAAATAACTTCCAATTCTCCATCAGTTTATACGAGTACCAGATTGCTACATGAGGAGAGGATGACTGATGATGAACATTTTATAAATGGAAAAATGCGTTCGCCATCATGCATATTATATCGAGCTTTTCAATTTGGGAGTTTTATTTTTTACTGCACTTTAAATAACGTTTTTACCAGATTTTAATAATTTATTTTTGCAACTTTTCTCCTTCAAATACTGAACAAATATAACTGTAATTGTGGGTCCTTTTTACTATATATATATATATATATATATAATATATATATATAGATATATATATATATATATATATATATATATATATATATATATATATATATATATATATATTATAATGCGCCTCGGTGGTGTAGTGGTTAGTGTCGCTGACTACGAATCCATCGGCCCCGGGATCCAGACCCGGTGACGGCAGGCGGCGAGCAGAAAAACCCAGCTGTTCATCCTTCCACACGATAAAAGAAATTGGTTGGTAGATAAATGGGTACCCTGGGTAGCCTAGTGGTTAAGACGCTGGGCTGCTGGTGGGGCGTGGTTCGGATTCCACGTTAAATTGTAGGTCTAAGGTGTAGTGAAAAGCTTGACCTTCGTCAGAATGAGCAATTCGGGCGGAAGCTAACCAAAGGTTATATATATATATATATATATATATCGGTGGGCAAAAGAAAAGGGAGACCTCGAACTTTGTCTGTAAAATCCAAAGTTATGGTCAGATTTCAATATTTTTTTCACACCCAACAACTAAGTAAATTTCCTATACGGTGAGCGGATTTCAAAGAAAACTAATGAAAATTACAAATTTATTGAACATTTCTTTATGCCACTGGAAATTCTCCCTTTACACTACTACTGCATTATCGGGTTCACAAAAAAAAAAGGGAGACCTTTTAAATCCTTCATATCTCGGCAAATGCGGTACATAAAACCATGAAATTTTAGTGTTAGTACTAAGTAATTTTATGGTTTGTATGCCATCTTTTAGCATTTTAGCTGAGAAATTGGATTTATGGCGAATATTCCAGAAAAATCTTGCTAATCATAGGTTCAAGTTGATAATTCAAGCGATTTTAATTAACGTAAGCCAACTGCAGGAGGTTTGGACAAGCTTCTCAAGAAAATCGATAAAACAGGAGATATCAAAAGAATACCAGGCAGCGGTATTAAATTTGGTCACCAAACAGTCCTGATTTAAATCCTTTCGATTACGGCCTTTGAGAAAATTTGTCACAGAAAATTTATCGGGTCAAAATAAGAAATGTCGCTCATTTACGACAGCTTCTTCTGGAAAAATGGGATGAGCTACCACAAGAACAAATCAATAAAGCCATAGACGAGTTCCGTCCTAGACTGAAAAAGGTTGGAGAAGTTCGTGGTAAACATATCGAGCAGTTTTTTAACATCACTAAGCACCATATGTGAGTACTTTGTAATTTTTTACCTGCACATACAATGCAGTAGTAGTGTAAATGGAGAATTTCCAGTGGCATAAAGAAATGTTCAATAAATCCGTAATTTTCATTAGTTTTCTTTGAAATCCGCTCACCGTATAGGAAATTTACTTAGTTGAGGGGTGTGAAAAAAATATTGAAATCTGACCATAACTTTGGATTTTACAGCCAAAGTTCGAGGTCTCCCTTTTTTTTTTGCCCACCCGATATATATATATATATATATATATATATATATATATATATATATATATATATATTATATATATATATATATTCGCCTACCTGAATTGAGTCACTCTGTTGATTGTAATGAGACGTAAATAAAGGATGTAGTGATAATGAATAAACAATTTATTTAGTTACGTTTATTATTAAATAATATACTAGAGTTAATAATAAGCTAACATGCATTAATAAATTAACAATGTTAATTAAAATTAGATTTCAATAAAGAGGTAATCAGTGACCTCTTTGTATTTAGCTTCAACAATATTTTTCAGTTCTCTCCTTTGGCTACTCTCCAGGCGATGTTTAATTTGCGCAGTAGAATGAATCGTTTTTATTACTTTGCCATTTGATGTTCATTTCGCGAACTCAAACATGCAAAATGAATGAAACACGATTTTCAAGAAATGCAGCCAAAAAATATTTACAGTTTTTTGTCGAGAAAATAATACAAAATTACGATAAGGTTCCGGTATCGTATTTCAAATATTAAGAATGATGAACGATGAACGATGAACTATAATAAAATATTAGAATATACAGAAAGGTTTACAATGTGCACACAATGCACAATTTCAGAGAAAAGTTCACTTACGAACCTAAAATTTCTAAACATCATAAAAATTACTGATTGCTAAGGATTCGACTTGGATTTTGATATTATACTAGTCCTCCAAAAGAATAAAATATCCAGAGAACAACGGAATATAAACAATTAGTAATTTTTTATATACTTTTTAGAAATTTTCTGGTTCTAGGCAAACTTTTTCCCGAAGTTGTACGTATAGAATATAATATAAAATTGCAAACTAAAGGACAGCTAAGAGTATAAGTTGAACCGTCTGTTCTTCGTTGTTTTGTTGAAATTATTAAAGGTTTGTTCCGTTTTTTCTAAGTTTCCGCCTTCATTTGTTTGGTCTGTTGCTCCGCTTTGCGTCTTTCGTCCAACTAAGATCATTGAGACAACCGGGAAAATTAAGTCTCTTTTAAAAGAAGAACTGAGTCGAGCCGAATACATTACGCGCAACGAGCTCGTCACCGCTCCTCTCCCCTTTCTTAATTTGGCTTGGGACAGTCTATGGCTGAGTTCTACTCTTATATGCATTCATTATTTTTTATCTCTCTAGAGTCTCTAACTGTAGATTTTGCCATCATTTGGGGTGATTTAGTATTACATGAAATAATATGATTTAAATATTTATTATTTTCAATTGCTTTTACTTTATATTTACTTTCTTTAGAGCGATAGTTTTTAAATAAAAGGTATTCAAGTTGTTATTAGAATAATTTTTTCTTCTTTTTGTTTGTAGTCATATCATTGTTTCATCAATTTTCATTTCTTTTCATCAATTTTGGTCAGAGTAACGCACTTTCCCATTAAACGAAGTGAAGAGGGTTCGACTCCCGACGGTGGTTGTTAATAAACCGAAAGTTAACTCAGTGGGCTGCATTAATCTGGCCTGAGGTACGTGATAGTTCCTGGCCCTCCTCGGACACTATTATTTAAGCGATTTATTTTTATTTGAATTTTGCTTTTAACTTTTTAACGACAGAATTTTTTTTAGAGTTAAGTTATGAGTGCGCGTATTTGAAAAGTTACCAATTTGTACCGCTCGTCCATAAAGGGTTAATTGCTGTTTTGTAATTAAGTTTTTCCACATATATAAGGTGGCCAGAGTCCCTATTTTCGGCGAGACAGTTGCTGAAATTAACATTGAAATATGTGCTTACGATGCCACCAAAACGTGTTTTTTGAGTATTGCAATTTCAAAATTTTCTCAACCACGGCAGGGGACACCCCCTCCCCCCACTGGAACCTCCAGTGGGGGGGGTGTCAGGATATATCCCGCTCTTAATTTAAACAAATCTGGTCACTTTACACACATATCTAAACTGAATTTAATTAAAAAGTATTCTACCTTATACCGATAAATTCGTATATATAATTATCCTTAACCATTCCTATCAATAATCTTCAATTTCACTTATGCTTTATTGTTATGTCTGAATCGTATATTATTAATACATTTCGTTAAAATTTGAAGTTTCGTTAAAATATGCTACGTGTATTTGTAAATGTATATTATTGTAAGTCCTTGTACTGGTAAAATTTATAAAATATTGTAAATACACTAAAATATAGGTAAAAAAATTATAACTCTTTTCAACACTAAGAAATTTGATTTAATCTACTCATAACTCAGTAGTGCTACGTCATGCTACGTCGCAAGACCGCTTCCCATAAGATTAGCGAGGTTTAGCGATGTTGGGCCTGTTCTATAAGTGGATGGGTGAACGCTCTCTGCTTTTAGATGATGTAGCGACCCGTGCCTTGGATTTTATGCGTGTAAAGATGTAGATCCCGTCCGTCACATGACCTTTGCCGTTACGAATGAAGGAAAACCACCCCAGACATTTATTATTGGTACCTAAGTAATCCAACGTAACATCATAATAAAATAATATACACGTTAAAATCTGTAGGTAATATATAAATTAGCTATTATACCAATCCCGTTATACTAATCCCTTTACTGTTTGTAACCAATTTTAAAAGCAATCTTAATGTTTGTTTGTTTGCAAGTCAATATATTTTCTGTATTATTTTAGGAAAAATTTCTTACCTTCTTTCCTCCAATAACCTAACGGCACGTTTTTGTAAGACGATGTTGATTGGTTCCACTTTTGAATTTGTATGCAAATTGATTCGCCTTTTTCTGTCTGATCATGTTTTATGGTTAAAACTGTATGTAGAGTAGCTTTATTTTGTGCCGTTTCTTTTTTCACTTCTTGCCGGATGAAAAGCAACAGTTGGATGCAATAATACTAACCACACCAATGCGCAAAATATTTTTTTTATATCTGATACTCAATCATTAACCCTTTCCATCGAGAATATTAAAAAAAAAGAATATACAGGGTGTCCGAGAATTATCTGTACAATTTGTGGCTGTTATTAAAAGTCAACCATGAAGTGTAGAAACTCCAGTGTTCTCCCATTTTACAGAGAATCTCATTACGTTTTTTCTGATACCAAGTTGTGACAGGTTTTTTAGAAATTCCAGTGTGTCCGAACATTATCTGTACAATTACATCTTTTAATAAAATTCTTGATGACACACGTAAAATTCTTAAACAAGATTATTTAGAATCTGTATTTTCAAAAGTTTCTTTTATTAAAGTAACGTTGTTACAAACATTCGATATGTGCACCATTAGTGATTCGCAAAACATCCAATCGATACTCCAAATGTTGCTATGTACGCTGCAGCATATCCACATCAATTCGCTCAATAGCAGCTGTGATTTTTGCTTTTAAATCATCAATGTCTGTCACCCGCGTACATTTCTAAAATACTTGTCAAAACGTGATATCAGAAAAAACTTAATGAGATTCTCTGTAAAATGGCACAACACTGGAATTTCTACACTTCATGGTTGACTTTTAATAACAGCCACAAATTGTACAGATAATTCTCGGACACCCGGTGTGTATATATATATATATATACACACATTTAACTGCAATGACCGCGCAGTATATTAACGTATAGAAACGACGTAAGTATAGAGGAGTGTTCTGCACACGAGGAAGAGAAATAACAAACAAATGAAAAATAAGGCACCCGCCCGGGAATCGAACCCAGGATCTTCCGATTGCCGGTCAGACGTGCTAACCACTACACTACGGAGCCACGATAGTCAGAAGTTGTAATTCTCCTACATAGGGCAGAAAACAATGCCTTGAGAGGGCACCCTCGCAAATCGTGAATATGTACATTTAACTGCAATGACCGCGCCCTATGTAGGAGAATTACAACTTCTGACTATCGTGGCTCCGTAGTGTAGTGATTAGCACGTCTGACCGGCAATCAGAAGATCCTGGGTTCGATTCCCGGGCGGGTGCCTTATTTTTCATTTGTTTGTTATTTCTCTTCCTCGTGTGCAGAACACTCCTCTATACTTACGTCGTTTCTATACGTTAATATACTGCGCGGTCATTGCAGTTAAATGTACATATTCACGCTTTGCCAGTGTGCCCTCTCAAGGCATTGGTTTCTGCCATATGTAGGAGAATTACAACTTCTGACTATCGTGGCTCCGTAGTGTAGTGGTTAGCACGTCTGACCGGCAATCGGAAGATCCTGGGTTCGATTCCCGGGCGGGTGCCTTATTTTTCATTTGTTTGTTATTTCTCTTCCTCGTGTGCAGAACACTCTCTCTATACTTACGTCGTTTCTATACATATATATATATATACACAGTTACACACACACACACACACACATGTATATTCGTAATATTCTCGTAAAAGTATTTTCGTAATTCGTCACTCACAATACAGTATATACATTTTAGGTTCCTTTTCCGACAACTAAGCTAAAACACGCAGAAACATTTGTAGAAAAAGTTGCATTTTAGTACGATATATATTATTATTTCTGGTGGAAAATTACAGTACCACTGTGACTGAAAGAAATAAAATATGAATAACTTATAAGTTGAATGTTGGTCTCAAAATTTCCTGTAAGTAATGTTCAATAACAATCTTTTCAAGTCCAACATTGTTTCATCAGTGCATACGCAAAACAATTTTCATCAGCCGCCATGTCGCCGGTTCTGCGTCGTCCAACTGAAATTCCTGAAAATTTTGTTCTAGTTGCACTAATTTTCACCTTACAAATCTGTTTTTTATTTAATTAGATGTGTTTTCTGCCATTATTCTGCCTCTTTACTCAATTTCACTCCAAAGATGGCTGTGGCGTATACAGTGTGTACGTAATGATCTAATTTGCTCTCGTATTCCCGAACTTGAATCCTCCATGTTCTACATACACTCTCTGGCTACGGTTTACATGTTAATCTCAAACTAAATACATATGCAGTTATGCACTGTCTACCTTTCTTCTAATTCTACTGGCTATCCGGCATAGAGGCGTACATTCCATATTCTATTCCTACTACTAATAAAAAAATGTTTGGTTTAACTTTGCTTGTTCTAATGCTATCCGCAACAGAGGGGCTTCCAGAAGGTACCGTCGCCATCCAACAACTGTCTTTCATTAAGCTTATATTTCTGCCCGGAATCGTGCAAAATCTGTTCTTCGACTCGCCACAAATTCTTTCATCAGACAAAAATGTGAAAACCTATTCAATCCCAATTCTTCTCGCTCTTTCTGGCACTTAGTCGAGAACCTCTCCAACAACTTTACTTCTGCTTTCCCTCCGCTTTTCTATTCCGACGGTTCAGTTGCCGTATCTTCTCCCAATAAATCTGAACACTTCGCTGAAACTTTCGCCTCCAACTCAACTCTGAACGATTCCGGTGCTGTTCCTCCATCTCCTCCTCCCTCTGACTTAGTTATGTCTGAAATTAGAATCTCTTACAAAGATGTTTCTTTATGCCCGATCGGAGTTCAACTCCAGGAAGGCGTACGGTCCTGATGGCGTTCCTCCTGTTGTTCTTAAGAACTGTACTTCTGTGTTGACACCCTGCCTAGGCAAACTCTTTCGTCTTTGTATCTCATCTGGTAATTTTCTTCCTGCTGGATGCTCGCTTTCATTCAGCCTATCCCAAAGAAGGGTAACCGCTCTCATCCCTCTAAATATTCCCCAGTTGCTTTCATTTCTCGCCTTCCTAAAGTTTTTCAATCAATCCTTAATAGGAAGATTCTTAAACATCTCTCTTCTCACAGCCTTCTTTCAGATCGTCAGTATGAGTTCCGCAAGGAACGCTCTACTGCCAATCTTCTTGCATATCTCTCTGACTCTTGGTCATCCTCTTCTCGGGATTTCGATTAAACCTTTATTACTGTGTTCGACATATTAAAAGCTTTTGATAGAGTGTGGCACAAATCTTTATTTTTGAAACTGCCTTCCTTTGGTTTCTATCCTTCTCTCTGTACCTTCATCCCTAATTTCGTTGTAGATGGCCACTGTTCTTCTCCTAAAGCTATTAATAGTGGTGTTCCTCAGGGTTCTGTCCTGTCATCCACTCTCTTCCTTTCATTTATCAATGATCTATTGAGTCGCACTTCCTGTCCTATCCACTTCTATTCTGATGATTCAATTCTTCACTTCTCCACCCGCTTCCCAAAGTGTCCCTCTCAACAGTCACTCCATGCTTCGCGTAGGACGGCTATGGTGTACCTGACCTCTGACCTTTCGATTATTTCTGAATGGGGAAGAGAAAACCTTGTGGCTTTCAATGCCTCAAAAACTCAGTTTCTCCATCTGTCTACTCGTCACAATCTTCCACACGACTATCCCCTTACATTCAACAACACACAACTCAATACTTCCTCTTCTCTTAACATTCTTGGTGTTTCCTTTTCACGTGATGTTTCCTGGAAAGATCACATATACTCTCTTTCCTCTCAGCTTCTAAGAGGTTAAGTGTGCTGTACCGTCTCTGCAGTTTCTTCAACCTCACTCAGTTGCTATCTCTGTACAGGAGTCTTGTCCGCCCCTGTATGGTGTACGCTTCTCATGTGTGGTGTGGCTCAACACAAACAGCTCTACTTGCCAGGGTGGAATCAAAGGCTTTTCGTCTCATCAATTCCCTGCCTTTTACTGACTGTCTTCAATCCCTCTCTCCTTGCCGCAGTGTTCTCTCACTCTCTCTTTCCTATCGCGATTGTAACGGACACTGCTCTTCTGAACTCTCTAACTGCATGCCTCCTCCTTTAAGGAGAGCATTTTGCCAGGATTTCATTTTCATGCTCCTCACGCTTCTTCATCTGGAATTACAAATATATTTTCCCAATATTTCATAAATAATATTTCGATTTCCATTAGTTTTTAAATTTTTCTCTGTTGTTTGACCTATTCTTCTCTTCTTTACCCTTAATTGTAATTACTGTATTCTATAAAGCCTTATAGATCAGCCTCCATATCTATTCTCTTATTTTCCACTGCTTTTGCAGCAGTTCATTAATATAATTTATTTCGGCTTGCACTCACTTCATCCGATTAAATAAATATCTATTTGGGTTATTTGTTAGAATAATTTTGTTCAAATACTGCTTTAAATTGTTATTATTTAATACTCGAAGCCGCATGAGGTAATATCCTATATTTAATTTTCCGTATGCAAATTTCTTCTCTTTTCAAGGCTTTTCCAACAGTGTCTAGTTTTTCATTTATTTCTTCAAGATTGGATTCTTTTAAGTCACTTCCTTCGTATAAATGTTCAACACTTTTTTATTCAGCTCCCAGTTAGCATTTTTATAACTTTTCTTTTTTCTATATAGGAATACAGTTGAACAGTAATTCAGAGATAGTCACTTGGTGTCCCAGCCTTCTATCATACGAGTATACGACTATATTTCTCTGTATTATTAAGATTTTCAGGTTCCTCACAATATTGTTATAAGAATTATAGTCGAAAACTGCAGATCGTTTATTCAGATTGACCATTAAAATAACAGGAATATCTTTATTGAATATATTAAAAAAGTTATGTATCGGCAGGTGAGTGAAAGGGGGGAGTTGGTACCTCACCACCTTACTGTCGACTTTTCCCATTTTTGTATATAAAACTGCAGTCAAATAAGCTACATCTACAGTATATTCGCTCCCTTTCTAAATTTTATTCCCCTTTTTGTAGCTATGTTACCCCATCAGAAATTTCATTTGTATAAGTTTTCTCTGTGATAATTGTAACGAAATATTTAAAATTTTTGTCATCTTTCATTCCGTTCCCTTATGTCGTCAATATGCCAGAATATTCAGTGCTATAAATATTTCGCAACGAATGTTTCTTCATGTCCCATTCATTCACATTATGCGTAATTATCTTCAGAATGCTTGCAGTATTTGCCATGTTTAAGGAAAGTATTATATTATTATATAAGTAGACATAAATCACGAGAAATGAATTTAAAGAAATGGAGATTCCTTTAATGAAACAATTATACAGTAAATTTCCGATAAATTGAATTCACAGGAACCTAAGATCATTCGTTTTTCTAGACAGTTCGGTATTCTAGGATTACCCACCCCACCCCTACTCGCCTACTTCAACTCGCCGAATAACCTCTATTTTCTGTTCAATATTCAACGTTACTCTATTCCTTTTCTTACTAGAGCCTTCAGCAGACATTTTAGAATCCATGGTCACTAAATTTTATGTAAATATTCACAAATTTACTTAGAAAATTATAAAAATTGAGTGCCGTATTAGCTACGACACGAATTTCATCTTATTCGCTTCATTTCGAAGGCTTCGTTTTGTAGTTTTAGAACTGAAATGCAAATGCGTTGAAAATTTTAGTTTTCTACGACTTTCGGTATTTTAGTCGTCGGTTTTTCAGAAATTTACTGTATACTCTCTACTTGCAGATCAAGACTGAACGAAGGATTGAAGATGAAGTAGAAGACAAGAGAAACAATTAACTTCATGAACAATTTTTCCCGGGCGAGCTATATTTTAAAATGTAGATGCGAGATACATGTGAATATATCTAATGGTGTATGTTCTATACTTGAGGTACGAGTATACAGTAGTTTGTTTTCTTGTCATTTCGGCAAATATTGCTTTTACTACATCAGAAGACGCTTTATTTCTCTGTTGTTCTTTCTTCTCCTGTCTTTTCTCCTTTTTCTATTCAATTCTTCTTTTGGTTGGCAAACCATCAACATAGCGCAATGAGCACCTTTGCAGTTAATGCATTTCTTAAAGGTTTCTCCGCAGTCTCTCCAAGTATGACCTGTTTGACTACCTTCTAAACTTACTGTGTTTCTCGTAAGACAATTCTTTGTCAAATGCGACTTTAGTTAAAGTATATTTATCAGTATATTTACAGATTTGTTCCCTTTCAATTTGCTCTGGTGTTAGTTTAACATGGAGCGCCAGAAGACCTTCCTCCACAGTTTTTTCAGCCATTCTAGATTCAAACACAACTTTCAGTACACGAGAGTAACTGCCGAATTTAATCACTTCTCATTTGTCCATTCTACTTTCGTTATTTCTTGTAACATAACTTTCAGCCCACAGGTCTAGATGTCTACATATTATCGACTTCTGTGACACAACTTTGAGCAAAATTTAGGTTTAAGACTAAAGATCTATTTTTTTTAAATATTTCGACTGCTGAAGCACTCGCAAACCAAATCTGCTTCCCTTTGCCCTAACGCTATATATCCATTCACTTCATCTACGAGTATTAATCTTGTGTCACTCCAAACTGTCCATACATTTTTCCAATCTCTCTCTCTCTCTCTCTCTCTCTCTCTCTCTCTCTCTCCGAGACAGAAGCAGTGATTTGCCTTGATGTAAATGTAGTAGGAGGCGCTGGTCTGGTCTAATTACAGAGCACTGGTTGTTTTCAAATGTGAACGCTTGGGAGTCAAAACCTCTGGATAAGCCTACAAAAGGGGGTTTAAGGGGAGTTGGTTTGGGTGGAGTTGGGGACGGTGATGTTTCCCTTTGATAATAAATGTAGTAGGAGGCGCTGCTCGCGTCTAGTATCAAAGCAGTGGGTGTTCTCAAATGATACATTTTTTTTTTTAATTTTTATTTACCTGTTTCTAATAGATGGAAATTCTCGGGAGTTAAAACCTCCGAATAGCTATATTAAATTATTTTGGGAAGCCACTCCTCTCTCCCCTTCTTTCTTTCTTTTGCTCCTTCCTTTTTTTCATTATTATAAGGGTGCTGCTTGAGGGAGAGCTAGTTAAGATAAAGTAGAAGTAGTAATGTTCCCTTTGTCAATAAATGTACTAGGAGGCGCTGGTCGGGTCTGGTTTCAAAGCACTTGGGGTTCTCAGATGATACCCCATTGGTAGAGAAGGGAAGATTGATGGAATTCTATTCTTCCATCTTAAAAAAACATCTTTCGAACACTTAAATTTTGGACCCCTCACTTGCACTTCAGGGAAGGTAATTTTCAAAGAATAAATTCCGTCTCATTCAATGATTTCATTCAAAGATTAAATATAGCAGTGAAATGGAACCTTACATTGACTTGCGGAACACCCTCTATATATATATATATATATATATATATACACACACACACTCAATATTAAAACTTTAATACTTACAAAATAAGAAAAGTTTATCACACATTTTTTCCCCAAGTTTTCCCCAACTCATTTGACAGGAGTGTCAATTTTAAAAGGCAAGATGAACAGTTAGCAACGGCAAAACAAACTTATTTTTGCAAATAGTCTTTAATAACAAAATTTCAGAGTTGGAAAAATTTTTTAAAAAAAGTTCTGTTTATACTTTTCGGTCTTTCATGTAAACAAGCGAGATAATTTGGTATTTTAATTATGGTTAATTTTTCTCTATTAGTTTTCTTCTTTTAATATTTCTAGCATTCCTTTCATTGATCATAAATTAAAACTAAAAATCGACACGAAACGTAAACTTTTTCCAACTTTTTTTTTGTGCGGCCAATTAACAACCATCTTATTCATCAAGTACAAAGCACACGATTCAGATTTGAGAACTGAATGTGTCTCGTCGAAGTTTTACTATTTCGGGACATGGTAAACACTTCATAGAAACCTTTAGTCGTTATTATTATTTGTTATTCAAAACCCTCATAATATATATATAAAACTTCCATAGAATTCCGGTAATTTCTTTTCTTTTTCAGGTAGGAAGGGCCAAAGGCAAACGCCTGCAAAAAATTGAGGGCCAAAGTTTTTGAGATGCCTGCACATTCTGCGTTTGAAAGATTGGAGGTCATAGACAGGATAAAGATGGATTGAGGAAGGTTGTTCCAGAGTTGATCGCTTGAGTAAATAAAAAATTGAGAATACCGATTAAACCTTACATTAGATTGTTGGACAGAAAAGGGATGAGAATGTGCCGAAAGTCTGGTACTGGTCTCTTTAAAGGAGGAGGCATGCAGCTAGAGAGTTCAGAAGGGCAGTGTCCGTTATAATAGCAACAGTAAAAACAGAGTGAGGCAACATTGCGGCAAAGAGAGCTACAAGCTAACCAAGACCCTAAGATCCACTCTAGGCTTGCCCCAAGAAAGTAGAAAGAAAATAGAAAAAAATGAAAATAAAGAGTGTTAAAACTTACACTATGCTTACACTTATGGACGTGTAAAACTGCCACACAGGAAAAAGAATAAAGAAGGCTCCTCCACCAGCCACTACTAACAGAATTGATAGAATAGTTGTGAAAGGAGATTTATAGGAAAGTAAGAAAAAGTATAAAGAAAAGAATAGCTTCAGAGTACATTCACACCATGTGTACACTTATCTCATGTACCCATTAGAGGACAGTGGAAAAATAAAAGATAGCATGAAACATTAAACTACTAAATCTAATCTACAGCAAGCATTTTTTTTAAGGATTTTTTACTTATTTATTTTATTATACACAGAAGTCAACATTTATCGTTGCATCATTTCTCCGATGAGTACGAAGCCACCGTGCTGAGAGACTTTTAAAAATCGACCGTTTGGATTACCATCTTTCGCTCTGGAATTGCCTAGATAAGGAAACGTTGGTTCAGAGTCACCTATAGCTGGCCAGCACCCTCGAGTTCAAGAATTAGATTGTATTGAGCACGTCTTATTACCTAAGGCAGAACTTTCCAAACTTTTCACGTTGGCGACACACTAATTAATTTTTGTTATCAAATATCAAATATCAGATAATTTTTCAGTAGGTGGTTTATCTTGGAGCCGATTTTGTTGATACAAAAATCAAAATTTTCAAAATACAAAAAAATTGAAAATAATTAACTAATAAAATTACAATAGTTTATAACAGAGCTTTCCAAACTGTGTCGCGACACACAGTTTGAAAAGCTCTGACCTAAGAAAATGCTCGGAAGGTTGCGATTAGCGAACATGCGAGAGGCTGAGCACCTTGGAGGTAACTTATGCAGCAGTCTAAGGATCTGTTGTAAAGCAAATTAACGGTTTTGCAGAAGCCTTTTCTATAATTAGCCCAGAGTTGCTGCCCATAAATATTAGTGCAGAAAGAACGGAAAAGAGTGACTTTAGCTTCGCTTGTACAGAATTTGAAGTTCCTTATAATCATGTTTTCCTTAGCAGAGTAACTATCGAGGAGCTGTGATAGTTTGACCCAGATACTTAAATTCTTGACCTGCTCTATTGGTTCGTCTCTCATTTTGAAAATAATATTAGCTGTTTGGTTTGAGCTTTTAGGATGGAATTGCATAACCTTATTTTTAATAATATTAAAATTAATGTCATAGCTTTGTGCATATGAGTCACAAATTTTTATTATACGATCCAGACCTTTCACCGAAGGGCTTATTAATACCATATAAGCTACATAGACCAAGTTATTTATCCTCATGTCATCTATACAGCATCCAACTCTTGCCGTATTAAGAGAAAAATTAAGCCATCAATATATATATATATATATATATATATATATATATATATATATATATATATATATATATATACACTATATATATATATATATATATATATATACAGGTCCTCTCAGAGGTCCAGAAAGGCCCGGACCACTTCCGCTTTTGAGGCCCATAGCTAAACCCAATTATTACTTTTACTGCAAAACATTATATTCAAACCTGAAAGTTTCTAAATTTGAGGCCCCCCCCTCTTAAGCTTGAGGCCGAGGCCAAATGTCCCTCCTAGCTCCCCCCGCTGATAGGCCCCGTGTATATATATATATATATATTATATATATATTAAACAGAAGAGGTGAAAGTAAGGAGCCTTGTCTAACTCTGTATGAGGAACCAAAACATTGGGACAATACGTTGCCCCATCTAACAATAAAAGTTTGGTGTGTGTGTGTGTATGTGTACCAAAATTTCAATAAATTTAAAACATATGATGGAACATTCCTGTCTTCAAATATTTTAAATAGAATACTGTCATTCACTCTCTCATATGCTTTACTTATATCCAAAAAGCAACTGTAAATAGTTGAATTATTGACAGTATATCTAAATAAAATCTCCTTCAAAACATAAATACACAGGTCAGTTGAATGGGAGCTTTTAAAATCAAACTGGTTAGGGGAAATTCATAAATAATCATGTAGTCGGCGTAGCAAAAGTTTCTCAAGTAGTTTTGAGAAGCAGGAAGCAACAGCAATAGGCCGGTAGTTATCGCTGGATAGAATGTCTCATATTTATTTTTTACAAGGGATGTAATATAAACCGTCCTAAACTCTGCAGGAATATGGCTGTGAACAAGCTTGGCTGAGAACAGTAATGAGATACGAAGACTGATCACATCATTAGCATTGCTCATTCGACAGGTCATCTATCCCTGGTGAGGCGCCTACCTCTAGCTTTTTAATCAGACTCTTAATTTCAGGCACTGAAGTACCCGCATTTTCTCTGGCCCCACCTAATGTCGTTCCATTGCAGCATACATTAATATTAACTCTCCCTACGCTGTTAAGGATGTCCGAGTGCTTTGTTCTCCATAACTTAGCTATTTCTACTTCCCCACACACACCATCAATTCTTGATGGGATGGCGTTCTTAGCACCCGTTTCTTTCTTGAAAAAATTTCCAGAATTTATTACTATTATTATTTAAAGTAACCTCACAGGCTTTTGAAGTTGGTATGGAGTCTTGTTCCTATTTACATCGTCTTATGGCTGCTTTATAATTCGCCCTACTTCTATTCATACGCATGTAAGCTGCCCCTATTCTCGGACGATCAAGGAGACACAATATATCGTAAACATATTTTGATTCTCTTTTCAGGGGGTGCGATAAAATCATTCCATCCATGAATAATTAATTACTGTAGTACGACAGTTGTATGATTTAATCCAAGGACTTCCTGCTTCCCTAAGTTTGGATGTTATATCATTACAATACATATCAACAACTTTAAGGTGAGAATCGTTTAAATAGGAATTACTACAGTCACGATGCAATAATTCTAAATTATTAAAAAGGTGATCTATCCTATCTTTATATTCTATTTTTTGTTGGATATTAACCTTAGACCAGTTGACACGTTCATTTCTGCCTGCAGTCATTGTATATATATATATATATATAATATATATATATATATATATATATATATATATATATATATGGGATGAATTTCACAATTAAACACGTGAAATGAATGAATGATGCAAACCCACAAGGGAAAAGAGAAATGATTTCAAGGCCTTTCGTGTATTCAGAAGTACACCTCGTCACCTGACCCTGACGAGGTGTTCTTCTGAATACACGAAAGACCTTGGAATCATTTTCTTTTTCCTTGTAGATTTACATTATATATATATATTATATATTATATATATATATATATATATATATATATATATATATATATATATAGTGATGTGGGCGAACGAAGAGAAAATATATCGTACCCAAATAACGATTTGCATTATCCTTGATTTTCATATATATTTTTCAGCTCAAATATTGTCCAAAGATTTTCTAAAAAAAAATACACTACATCTTTATATAATATATTAATATATACACTGTGTGTGTATAAATATATATACTGTATATATATATATATATATATATATATATATATAATATATATATTCCCCCTTTCTCTCTCTTTCCTGCCTTTCTGCAAAAAATAATGGCAATAAAAATCCAAGCACACTGTTTTCTTCTTTCTGCGTGTTTGTTACTCAACGTAAACATCTTTATATACGATATATATATATATATATATATATATAATATGAAAAGAGAGAGAGAGAGAGAGAGAGAGAGAGATTCCTCAGGCGTAATGATTATTTTCTGAATGTTTTCGTTTTTTCTGATTTTTGCTCCCAGGAATGCTCCTCTTCATTACAATGGAGGAAGAAGCAGAAAAGTATATAAAGGAGGATGCACGTGTAGGTAGGAGGGCGGAGAGAAGTGAAAATAGTGGATGGATGTTGTTGAGTCTTTGGAGAAGGAGGGGATGAGACAGTATCAAAAGGATATAACATACTGTAAAGGGAATGAAATAATTCCTTAGACACATCATTAATATACGTTCCTTTAGTTAAAACTGGAAAAAATAATCCTATTATAATTCAACTATTCTACGATAAATATATTTCTAAGACAAATTATGCATGAAAGTAAAACCTGTCGACCCTTCACATACAGTTTGTATGTTTACCATATATATATATATATATACACACAGTATTTACTAAAAAATATTATTAGACTGGGATAGACTGACACCATCCCTCCTCATTTCTAGCCTCCATATAAAGAAGACAAAATTTATGTAGTTTGAGAATCAGCGAACAAACAATTTTTTTTATTTTCAATTTAAAAGTGAAATTTTTGGCATTTGGTTTCAAGTTTTAGATAACGTATTATACACTGGTATGCATATGAAATTTTTTTGTCTGCTGTGAGGGTTTTTTCAACTCATATTATATAATTCGACCATGCTGAATTCGAAAATGACATTGGTTTTCCTCAATCAGGTCAGGTTTTTTCTCTATTGGCCATTTATTATAAGTCCAATTTTATCCCCAAATTTATTGATTTTTTTAGCTTAAACACTGTAGATACGAGTAATATTATAAGAACACTCGTGAAAAATGAAAACATTGTGTGAATAAATACTTTTATTCATACAATGAATATGGAAAAAAGTTTATTGAGGAAGGAATGAAGTTTTTTTGGCTTTCTGTCTGTGTTTTTCTTCGGGCACGTCTCGCTTCAAACACCAGCAATAGTCCGCCAGCATATTGATATCCCAGTTTCCCTGGTACCTCTCTTCCATTATTTTGATACTTGGTGAAATCGTTCACCCGTTCCTCACTATAATCCCCGCAATTTTCAGGAAAATGGTCCAAGTGGGACCACAAAAAGTGCATTTTTATGGACATGCGCGACCCATGAGCTTTGAAAGCTTCCATCAAGTTTTCGACAACGGACTCGTATTCTCGGACTTCTACGCTTGCCAAGAAAATCAGTGACAAGTGATTGAATGCCTGTCAGCATTCTTCTCAGTTGGAGTCATTGCGTTTTCGAACTGAGTATCCTTGATCAAAGTTCGAATTTGAGGACCATCAAAAACCCCAGCATTTAGTTTAGCATCAATATATGAGGAAATTTACTCTCGAGATATCGGAATGCTGAACCCTCCTTATTCATTGATTTGATGAAATTTTTCATCAAGCCCAGCTTAATATGAAGTGGTGGGAGCAAAAATTTTTGTTTGGTGGTACAAGGGGCACTGAAACGACATTATGCGACCAGGTTCAAAATTCTCTCTGGATGCCCATTCACGCTGTGCATAGTGTTTCTCATCGCTCGGCTATCCCATTTGCAGAGGAAACATGGGTATTTCGTGTATCCCCCTTGCATTCCTAATACAAATGCCACAATCTGAAAAAAAATGAAAATATTTAAAGAATTTAGAGAATTTGTTCTATCAGATAAAAAAAATCTATGCATTGGAGTGTATCACTTCTGTGGGGAAGTTAAGTGTTCTTATACGCTCTCAAATAACCTTTGGAAAACAACATAGTCAATAGCAATAGTTTACTTATGATATTAGTATTACCTTCAAATCTCCACAGATCCTCCAGTTATGTTGGTCGTATACGAGAGCATCCAGTAAAATTTTCATGTTATCGTAGCTCTCAGTAAGTTGTACGGAATGTGCTACAGGGACTGATGCAACCCTATTCCCAATGTTGAGAAGTACTGCTTTCAAACTTCGTTTAGACGAGTCTATAAATAGCCTCCATTCTGATGCATTATATGGCAGGCCCAAGGATTCGATTAGCCCCCAACATTGCAGCAGTACACTAAGGAAGAGGTATTTTCGTGCACTGCAAAAAACTTGTGGAATTCTTCCTCTCGTTTCCTATACCAGGAGAATGTTGTTCCCGGAGCCAGCAAGTTGTCCTCTCGAAGTCGTGAGCCCAAGATCTCGGCAGCTAATTTGGAAAGTCCTAAATCCCTGGTAAGATCATTAAGTTTGGCCTGGTTGAGAGGCCTCGGCTCATTTGAAGCGGTATTTTGAGGTATATACGACTGGGACTGGTCATTGGCATTGGTCATTGATTCATCATCAGAATCATCGAAGTCCAGGGTTTGAGGTGGGTCGGGTATTGGAATTCCAGGACCATGGGGTACAGGTCTCATAGCAGAAGGAATGTCAGGGTATACAACAATGTGTTTATTCTTCTTGTTAACTCCTGAAAATAGAAACACAGAAACATGGATATAAAACTTGCATATGAAATAGAAGAAGCATTCAGACAGTGGCGGCTCGTGAGGGAAGGCTGCGGTCTGTAAGATATGAAATAGGTCGATGGAGTCTGTATATTTTCTTTCTTTTCATTCATATTGTCCTTTCGGGGACAATATGAATGAAAAAGAAAGAAAATATACAATCATTGTATATGTAAATGTAACTTGTATAACAATATGTATGTGTAAATGTATTTTCTATAACAATATGTATATGTAAATGTATGATTACCATTATGATGAATACTATGCTATATATGGTGAATATTACATTATGGTGAATATTATGTCAAGTTTCATACGAGGATTTCAAAATATTTAAGAAAAATAAATTTATAAGCCCACCTTGGAGGTTTGTCATGCAGAAATAGCAATCTGTCACGTGATCCTTTCCTTCTCTCCAACTCATGGGAATTCCAAAAGGCAAAGATTTCGCTCTGCCTTTGCTCCATCTTCTCAAATTTTCAATGCATGTCTTGCAGCACATATGAGGGGCGAAATTTTTGTCCTGGTTCCCTAGCTTAATTCCAAAGTATGCTCTATACATTGTCTTCACAAATTTAGTGATTTGGGACTGGTTATTTGGCATGGTAACCGTCCCACATATGTAGCAGAATCTATTGGGATCATTTTTACACGCTCTATTCATTATGAAATATTTTATCTATATGCCTGAAAAGTAAAAAAAGATATTATACAAGTGAAACAAGTGATGATAGATGTTACTGTTCCAATTCCGCTTTGACAAAATCACGAAAAATTCTATTTTACTTATGAGGCCATAGCCGGATAACCTGAGCTGATTGAGAAAAACGGATTGCAGATTCGAAATCAGCAGGAGCAACTCTATAAGAATCACTTACAAAACCCTTGACAGCAAAATTGATGCATACCAATGTAATCGATTTGGAGAAAGTAGTGGGATGTACTTAATGAAGTGAAGGGAGCTGTCTTGGATATTTGATTCTGATTTAGAGAAAGCATAGTAGTTCTATGCATGCAAAAACGACGAGTGGGGAAACGAGGAGAAAGAGATGGAGAGGGGAGAGGAAAGAGAGAAAAAGGGGAAAAAAAATTTTTAATCTCTCAAAGAGGGGTGGGAATTATAAGTGGAAGGGCGATGAGATAAAGGGGAGGGGGATGATAAGATAAGGGTGATAAAAGAAATAGATATGTGACGTCATACTATGAACTTTAGCGGCAACCATTTTAAAAGAAATAAAAATAAAAATTTGTTGAATATACTGTATATATGTATATATATATATATATATGTATGTGTATGTGTATGTGTGTGTGTGTGTGTGTGTGTGTTTGTATGTGTGGGTGTGTGTGTGTATGTGTCATACTATGAATTTAGCGGCCACCATTCAATCTTGTGTTTTAGACCTTTGTTTAATATAAAATTTTCACCCCATGTTTTAGCTCTTACCGTTAATGAATTTACTTTTAAAGACACGTTCTTATTTGCTAAAGAAATAGCTGAGATTGGTGAATCGGATTCTTTAGTTATGGCAAGTTTTGATGTGGAGTCAGTCTCTGTTTACGAATATTCCACTGGAAGGGACTATTAATATATGTTTGGAATTACTTCGAGAAAGTAAGTCAACTCTGCTTGAATTTGGCTAACATAACTTAAAAACTTCATTAGAAAGCTACAAAATATTGTGACTTTGTGTTTAATGAGGAACAACATTCTCTTATAGATGGGGTCGCGACTGGGGCACCTTTGGCCCCAACCCTAGCTAATTTATTCTTGTACTTCCATGAGAAGAAATGGCAGGCTGGTTGTCCGAATGATTTTAAGCACCTCCTCTATCGTCGCTATGTGGATGATACATTTATCTTATTTAAATCACATAATTACATTGAATTATCTCAGGAATATCTAAATAATAAACATCCTAATATTCGATTTACTTTCGAGACTGAGACTTCTAATTCCCTTTCATTTCTGGGTGTTTTGGTTAACCGGAAGACTGGTGGTTTCTTTACTTCAGTATATCTTAAACCCACATTTACGGGCTTGGGTTTTAGACTTGATTCACTTACCCTACTGAAATACAAGAAAAATTTAATTTTGACTTTATTACACAGCACTTATGAGATTGGGTGTAACTTTAACTTCTTCACAATGAACTTGAATTCCTTAGATATTTTTTACTTGGAAATGGTTTAGGTACAGAACTCACTGAACATGCTATTAACAGGTTCATGTCTTCAAAATATGTTAATAGGTTGGAAGTGGTTGGTAGAAGCGTTGCTAAGAAAATAATATATTTTAAATTACCTCACTATATTCCTGATAGTTTTATCATTATGAATAAAATTACTAAACAAACAAATAGGTTATATCCACAAGGTACTGTTCGATGTATATTTACTTTAGATCGGAGATTAAGCTCCCTTTTTAAAATAAAGGATAAAATCCCAAACAACTTGTGTTTTTCCATTCTGTATAAATATACACGTGGCTGATGCACTTTGTCCTATGTTGGGGCAACTTTACGTCAGTTTCAACTACAGAGTGGTCAGAAAAACTTTCACAAGTTTAAAGTGTTTTTACTTGAACAATATGTAAGTTATATAAGTGAATTAGTATTCATTTGAAAGAAGATACCTTTACATTTTTATTGATATACAGTATGTCCCACAAAAAAGTACACCCAACTTTAGATTGTACTAACTCCTCCAAAAATTGAGATATTTTGGATATGTTTGTTTGATTTAATATAGCAAATTATTCTTTGTTAACGTTCAAATTTATTCATGTTTAAACGAATTAGTGTTTAAGCATCTGCTTTTAACTGAAGGGTACAAAAAAATCGATTGCGCAAAATTGGTCAATGAAAAAATAATGTGTGTGCTATCGATGTAATGAAAAGACAAATACATAATAATAGATACTTTAATATAATTTTAATAAGATACAAAGCAGATTTTTCTTTATTCCTTATTACTATTACAAAAGTTATGCTTAGTTTCGTTTTCTTTCAACATGACCGCCATTCCTATCGATACAAATCTGGAGTCGAGCTCTCATCTTCCCCATCACTCTTTTGAGAAGATCTAGATTGTCTTTTAACAAGTTGATTTCAGCTGTGATGCGAGTCCTCAAATCATCTAAATTGATAGGTTGTGATGCAAATACTCTATTTTTCAAATGACCCCATAAAAAGTAATCACACGGGATCAAGTCAGGGCTTCTGGGAGGCCATTCAATGTCATGGCCTGTAGCAATTACTCTTTGGTGGAAGACTTCCTGCAAGCGTTCCTTCACAATAACTCTCCTGTGAGCAGGAGCTCCGTCTTGCACTCACCAAATACGATTAAATCGGTTTCCATAAGGCTTATGGATTTAATCGTATTTGGTGGGTGCAAGACGGAGCTCCTGCTCACAGGAGAGTTATTGTGAAGGAACGCTTGCAGGAAGTCTTCCACCAAAGAGTAATTGCTACAGGCCATGACATTGAATGGCCTCCCAGAAGCCCTGACTTGATCCCGTGTGATTACTTTTTATGGGGTCATTTGAAAAATAGAGTATTTGCATCACAACCTATCAATTTAGATGATTTGAGGACTCGCATCACAGCTGAAATCAACTTGTTAAAAGACAATCCAGATCTTATCAAAAGAGTGATGGGGAAGATGAGAGCTCGACTCCAGATTTGTATCGATAGGAATGGCGGTCATGTTGAAAGAAAACGAAACTAAGCATAACTTTTGTAATAAGGAATAAAGAAAAATCTGCTTTGGTATCTTATTAAAATTATATTAAAGTATCTATTATTATGTATTTGTCCTTTCATTACATCGATAGCACACACATTATTTTTTCATTGACCAATTTTGCGCAATCCATTTTTTTGTACCCTTCAGTTAAAAGCAGATGCTTAAACACTAATTCGTTTAAACATGAATAAATTTGAACGTTAACAAAGAATAATTTGCTATATTAAATCAAACAAACAGATCCAAAATATCTCAATTTTTGGAGGAGTTAGTACAATCTAAAGTTGGGTGTACTTTTTTGTGGGACATACTGTATAATACGTCTGCTTTGCAGGTTAGATAACAATGTCACAGCTCACCCCTGAGCAGAGAGCAGAACTGGTGAAGCTGTACTATGAGCATGGCAAGTCTTTGACAAGGGTACAACGTGCATTCAAACGTACACACAATTGCAAGACAGCACCATCAAGGCACACAATACTGCGAGTCATAAGTGACTTTCAGGAAACTGGTAGTGTCAAAAACAGGAACAAAAGCAGAAGTGGACGGCCTAGAGTTGCTACAACAAACGAAAATGTTGAACGAATTAGGAAGTCCCTTCAGCAAAGTCCATGAAAATCGTCACGCCGACTCTCTGCTAAACTTAGCATCACTAGAGGTTCTGTGTTGCAAATGTTACACAATGATCTTAAGTTATATCCCTATAAAATTCAGGTTCTTCAGTCACAAACTGATCAAAACAAGGCAGTTCGACTGCACTTTGCAGAAGAAATATCAGAGTTGGTGGAGGAAAATCCAGGAATCATGCAGCGAATTCAGTTCACGAATGAGGCCCAGTTTTATCTTTCTGCCCAAGTAAACAAGCAAAATCTCCGAATATGGACTTGTACGCAGCCACATGAAGCTGAGGAGCGTCCTCTCAGTGTGGAAAAGCCAATTGTATGGTGTGCTATAGGATATGGATGCATCATCGGTCCGTTTTTTTTGAAAATGAAAATGGTGACACTGTAACCGTCAACGCTACCCATTACCTTAAGATGCTCAGAAAGAAGCACTGGGCAGGAATTCAGAGACGTAATTATATCATTCAAAACGATCTCTGGTTCATGCATGATGGTGCTACTCCTCACACAGCCAACGTGGTGCTGGACTGGCTGAAAGAAAATCCTATCACGGCGCACGGAGCGAGAATGGTCATCACACAGCCCCGACCTTAACCTGTGCGGCTTTTTCCTCTGGGGTTATCTTAAGATTGAGGTATGCAAAAACTTAAAGCTCCGAAATGTAGACTCTCAAAGCTAACATTCGGCGAGAAGTGAGACAAATCCAGGAAGACATAATCACAGCTGTAGTGGGCAACTTCCTCACCAGATTGCAGTGGATGCGAGGGCAGAGAGGGTGCTGGGTTGAGCATATTATGCACTTCTAGATTTTTATGACTGCATAGAAATATTTATATAATACAAAAGTACACATCTGTGATTTCAAATTATGATTTTATTTTGTCTCGGTATTCGTTCGTTTCTGAAATACATGCTCTTAAAGTTGTTAAGATTTTTTCTGACCACTCTGTACGTATGGATGAGCACAGGGGTGTGAGTACCCGTTGTGGAAATAAACTTACTCACCATTTGTTCTCTAGCATGAGAAATCATTTTTATGAATGCGAACATCCTATAAACACTAATCATTTTTACATTATTGCAAAGGGTAATAAATTAGATTTACCTCTTTTACAGTCCATTTGTATTTTTAAAATTAAACCCACATTAAATAAGCTGAATCTATTTAATCAACCAGCTAAATAAAAATAGGTAAAAGCAACCACCAGTTCTGAATTTTTAGTTATTTTTCATGCTATTTAGAGAGTGTACGATGTTCTTTGTCATAATTTTAGCTTATATTTTTATTTGTGTGTTTTATAATGTTGACTGTTATTAATTAGCGGATTACCTTTAAATGATTTTATATTAAGGTAAACCTTTGTAATTGTTTTAATGTCTAATATTTGAACTCCCAGCCTCTCAATTATAGTTTTCATTTTATATTTTGTAACTATATATATATATATATATATATATATATATATATACTGTATATATATATATATGAATGGTATTTTGAATCAGTAGGAAAATAATTATTAAACTGCTTTTTTTTTTTAAAGAATAAAACAAATGGCGCTTCATGCACAAATGTAAAGAAAAATAATGAATACGAAAACGTAAACAATAATGAATACGTACTTACATAGCCTCAGAAGTATTCCTTTTTACTTCTCCCAAGAGGTCTGAATTGAGGAGAACCCCGTCCGTCACTGTTTGATCCAAATGATCGCGTACGTTCATACTGTAAGAGAAAAAATATTTAGAAAAAGCATCGCTGCATGTATTGATGTTATAAATAAAAAATCGATTGCTTGCACTTGTTTAAATGTAAAAAAGAAAACTTACATGGTCTGATAGCTCGAGATTTGGTATACTGAACGCACTAGGTCGAATTCATCGTGGTCGCTAACACTGAGTTGTTCCCTGTAAGCAAAATCCGGATCGCCTGAAGATCAGGGCCCCCAGCCTCATCTTCAAGTGGGAAAAATGGGGGCCTTGACCTTCAGGTGGAAAAAATTGGGGGCCTTGATCTTCAGGTGATCCAATTTCTGTAATCACATTGCTTTGCAATATCTGCTGGATTAACTAAATAAAATAAAATGTTTCTGATCTTTAGTTTATGTTTAAATGGGATCACCTGAAGAGCTTCACCTCCCAGAGTGTCCACCTGAAGATCTTCCCCCAGCCCGATCCACCTGGAGATACTCCCCCCCCCCAGTTTTGACAAATAAAAAAAAAAATTCGTTGTATGGGATATATGCCAGGTTAGGTTAATTGAATGTCCGGTTAGGTCGCCCTTGACGACTGGTTAGGTTAAGTTGTGATATTTTCGTTAAAACTAACGAAAATATCACGACTTAACCTAACCAATCATCAAGGGCGTACGCCGTACAGTTGACCTAACCAGGTATTCGGTTGACCTAACCTGGCATTCAGTTAACCTAACCGGGCATATACTGTATATATACTGTGTGTGTGTGTGTATATATATATATATATATATATATATATGGATCACCTGAAGATTATTCCCTCCAGCCCGATCCACCTGAAGATCTTCCCCCGCCAACCCGATCCACCTGAAGATCTTCCCCCGCCCCTGCCCGAAGTTCTACCTTGGGGGGGGGGGGGGGGAGATCTTCAGGTGATTCTTTAAATGTTTTAATGTTTCTCATATATTGTTTATTTAACACGGCGCCTTGGTGGTGTAGTAGTTAGCGTCGCTGACTACGAATCCATCGGCCCCGGGTTCGAGACCCGGTGACGGCAGCCGGCGCACAGCAAAATCCAGTTGTTCATCCTTCCACACAATAAAGAAAGTGGTTGGTAGATAAATGGGTACCCTGGGTGGCCTAGTGGTTAAAACGCTGGGCTGTTGGTGGGGCGTCGTTCGGATTCCACGTTAAACTGTAGGTCTAAGGTGGAGTGAAAAGCTTGACCTTCGTCAGAATGAACAATTCCGGCGGAAACTAACCGAAAGGCAAAAAGGTAACACAAAATGTGTCTGATCTTTAGTTTATGTTTCGATGTTTCTCATAAATTGTTTTTTATCACAATAAAATTTTTCTGAGCTTTAGTTTTATCTTCCTTTAATTTGGGGGCCTGATCTTCAGGTGGGAAAAAGTGGGGGCCTTGATCTTCAGGTGGGAAAATTGGGGGCCCTGATCTTTAGGTGATTCCAAAATCCTATGTATAAATTGTTTGGCATAAACTATATACAGTGTGTATATACTGTGTGTATATATGTATATATAAGTAAATGATATTTTGAATCAGTAGAAAAATGAATATTAACTTGTTTTTCTAAAAACGAAATGAACGGCGCGTCGAACTTGTTAAGAAATAATAAAAAAATGACTATAACATCCAATACCTTTACTGAATTTAAAATTTGGTAAGTAAATTACACGCATTTAAGCAAAATACAAAACAAACTTACATGGAGTGAACAATAGAGTTCGACACATTGGATTTTATCGCAGTCAAAGTTCTGTGTATGGCACTCGGTTCACTGCTATTAAGACGAATATGAGAGCCGATGGATTCCGGCTTGTTATATATAACGAGACATTTAAGTCACACTTCGAAAATCCATGAACAGATATATTGAATCTTACATGGTTTAGTATTGTTGATGGAATAATTCTAAATTATTTTCTGAAAATAGTATACTGTAATTTATATAGCTTAAAAATGCTCGGCGCAACTTTACAATAATATATAATTTATTAACTTATATGTAAAGAACGAATATTATGTAAAATTGCATGTTTAATCCTAAGGCATATATTGTCCACATAAGATATATCACCAGTTTTTCTTGTATAACGCACGTATGGTGCCATGGCAGGAAATTGAATTCACTGCGAGAAGAAAAGATGTGTTAGTGAACAGGAAAAAATGACAAATTTCTTATTTTATGCTAAATAAGGTCAAATGTATGGCATCTGAAACCAAAATAGGTCACGAAATGTCAGATACAATGCTTTATTCTGATTCTGTGAGGTCGAAATGTTGTGATTCATTAGATTAACCAACTTTTGAATTATGTTGTCCCTATCAGTTGCCGAGAAACTCCACAAGAACGTAATTTTTCCAATAAACAAGGAAAGCCAAACTTCAGATCCCATGTCCAGGGGGGTTAATGGTTGAATAGAGAATTTTTGTTGCTATATTTGGATTTAGCGCATTCAAATGCATAAATTAGGACCTTTATTGTACTAACTGTATATTAACACCCCAACCCAACCCCTGCTTATAGGTGAAAAAAATCCCTTCGCAACGTTTGTCTCAAATCTTTTATTCTAATTTTAAAACCATTGTTTCTCGTCATGTTCTTATCGTCCAAGTTAAAGAAATCCCCATAATTTAAGTTATCAAAACGATTTAAAATTTTAAACACCTGAATTAATTCACCTTTTAAACGGCTAGTTTCAAGCGTATACAAATTCAACTCTGAGTCTATCTTCGTATGGTTTTTTACAACGTAAGGCTGGAATAAGCTTTGTTGCCTCGTGCTGAACCCTTTCTACCATTTCTATATCCTTCTTCATATAGGGCGAGCAAAACTATACAGCATATTCCAAAAGAGGCCTAACAAACGACTTATACAGGGTGATTCAAAAGTCAGGTTACATAGGGCTTTTCTGTTTCTTTGCAGGTAAATGAGTTATGATATGTTATCGAAGGAGGAGCGCATTGATGTGATATTCCTAGCTGGCTGCACAAGTGTATTGCCGTTAACGGTGGCCATATCGAACATGTGATATGACTATTCCCCTGTATCATTACATAATACAGTATATCCCTATGTAACCTGACTTTTGAATCACCCTGTATAATGGCAAAACAATATCTAGATTTATATTCAAAATTGTGAGAAATAAAACCCAATACTCTATTCGCCTTACTGCTCGCGACTGAGCATTGTTTTGAGAACTTTAAATCTTTAGTAACAATGACACTTAAATCTTTTGCAGCTTCATTTAACACACTAATTCCCATAGTGTGGTTAAATTTACTTTAGAGAGAGAGAGAGGAAAAAAAAAATTTTTATTTTAATATTTATTTTAATGACTCATTTAATTTTATTTATTTGCATTTGTTTTTTCTTATTCCATATTATTATTATTATTATTTTAAAACTTTATTTGTGAATAAAGTAATTTTTACTTTACTTTCTCTCTTCATTGAGAGAATATTTACTCCACTGAAAATTAAAATTTAAACTTTTGTGTCATTTTGCAGAAGTTTAAACTTTTAGGTAAAGGGTTGGTTGGTTGTTTATTGTTATGTCCTTCATTCAACTGAGCGAAGGCGAAAGGTAAGTTAAGCATCATATCTTCAGTATTAAGCAAAGTTCTTTTGAGAAAATAGAAACATTTTATCTATATCTAGTTATAAGAACAAGAAAAAATATAACCAAAACCTTAATAGAATGTCGGTAGAGGTCATTAATTGTCCATCACATTCTGATTTGCCATTCATTAACCATTATGTTCGAAAGATTTTCGACTGAGTTCAAGTCGCATGGTCTATTTGGCCAGTTGAGATCATATAAAGGTGTTGCTGAAAAAACTGCTGAATTCTTCTTGACGTATGAACTGAATATCTATTATGCATAAATATTATGCGTTCCAGATATGGTAGTGCCATAACTTTGACTGGTGGCAGCATCAGTTCTTCAAGGATCTCAATACAGTGATCTGATGTAAACCTTCCTTCTATCATCGTCATTTTTCTTACACCAAAGTCACACATTTAAGCCAAAGTGTTAACAGACACGTATCTACGTCTCTCTTCAGAAAGAATGTTTTCTCTGGATTATCCGGTGTTATTAATTTGTCAACAATGAACTCTGCCGAAATTTGTTGAACAGAAGGACTTTTCATTGGAGAAAATAATTCTACTCCAAAATTCTGTCATTGTTAAGATGGTACTGGTGGTACACCAACTTGCCTGTATATCTTCATTAAATTTTATTTGTATGGAGGAACTCTAATTCCAAATTCATGCAAGTCGCTCAATCGTGTTTTAATTAAATGGCAAACTAAGGATGCAATTGAATGCTGGTAAAGAGATTATTCCTTCCTTCATTCGTTCTACCGTCCGTTTTCATTTTTAACGTCCGTCCTATGACGATCCTGAAGATTTCCTTCTGCCTCCCATCTTTCAATGCACAGTTGACTTTTACACTTCTCATACTCAACCAATTTCTGAAACTGATTTTCTTTCTTCCCTCAATTCCATTCATTTGACCCCTTTGCGAAATTATTTCACGATCGTAAGTAGAGTAAACCCTCATTATTCACGGTTTCACTATTTACGGTTTCGGTTATTCATAGTTAAATTTATGTACACCGATTCACTATTCACGGTATGAAGTTTCGCCTATTCACGGTTCATACCAACCACATCCATACAGCTGTTTGCTGTAGCAGTGTGTTGCGAGAACGGCCCATCATTATTTTTTATTTTAGTTCTTTTTGCAGTTTTCAGTACCCTTTAAAATGGCTCTAAAGAGAAAAGAAAGTATTGAGAGCGAATCAAGTGCAAAAAGATCCAAGAAAGTGATGTCGTTGAGCCAGAAAAGTGGATTATTAGATGGAATGGCTAATATATTAATATATTGTTTTTATTGATTAATTTTCTGTACAGGTACATTTGTTATTTAATTTTATTCAATGGTACATTAATATTTAATATAATGTAATATTATCAGGCCCTGAATATTATAGTATAGAACTTCTGAACTCGGCACACCTATCCCCCTTTCTCCCATAGGCCCAAGGTTTCACTATGAATGTACAGGGTGTTCGAAAAGTCCCGTCACCCCCTACAAAATGTACATATTGTAATACCAATTTTATTTTTGTTTGATTAATCGTATTGCTATGTGGTAGGTGTAATTTAAGAAACAAGTCACTAGCAACAATTACTTTAATTACAGTAAATACAGTTACTAATTACAGTTACTAATGAAGAATATCTGTGCGCTCCATCATTTTCGTAACAAAGGATTATGCGCCGCCATGTGCGGTATGAGAATCGACGCAGCAGTGATTGCACCAAATGCATCTCGAACAGCGTGTTTCAGTTCCTCTGTTGTGCGGGAACGCACCCGGGATACGTTCTGCTTGACGAAACCCCATAGCGCATTGTCACATGAAGACAGATCTGGATTTCGGGGAGGCCACTCAAGAGGGACAGGTAAATGTTGCGAGCCACGGCCGATCCATTTGTCTCTGAACACTTCGTTGAGGAATTCCCTCACATTAATGGCAAAGTGAACCAGAGCCCCGTCTTGTTGAAACCACACCCGACCAAGCAGGCCTAAACGTTCGAGCTCAGGCATAAACCAGTCCCGTAACATGTTGAGGTAGGCAGTTTGGTTAACAGGACCCTCAAAAAAATATGGACCGAACAATTTCCTGGCAGACATTGCACCCCATATCATCACGTGCAGTGGATGGTATTCCAGTTCCTCAAAGCAGTGTGGATTTTCCTTGCTCCACAAGTAAACATTTCTCATTTTGGCGCTACGATAAATTGCACACTTGTCAGAAAAAAAGTTACTGTTCCACATGCAAGAATTGTTGGAAAAACGGTCAAAAACCGTTCACAGGCTTCCTATCGTTTCTCCATGTCTGTATCGCTTAATTCATTGACAAATGACGGGCGGTATGGTTTCATGCCGAGATCTTTTGTCGTGTGATCTCTTATTTTGGACATGGGGGACTCCAAGTTCTTGTGATCGTTTCCGGAGTGATTTTCTTGGTGAACGAGCCCCCGATGTTATCACACCTTCACATTGTTCTGCTCGCGTTGTTGGTCTTCCCGACCGTGGTCTGTCCTCGATGGAGCCAGTTTCAAACAGCTTTTTCTCCCAGCGTAATACCGTCTTGTTTGGTGGTGCAGCCTTATTGAATCTCGTGTTGAAATCATTCTGGATATCATGCATTGTTTTGCCAGTATGTGACCTTTCATGAGCCCATGTGCTTATCACTAACCTTTCCTTCAGAGTTTAAGTGGACTGATCCGCCATTGTTCACACAACTCTAATACCTGGAAAAGAAAAAAATGTCACTGAATCATATATAAATTCAATTAATCACACAAAAATAGAATTGATATTACAATATGTACATTTTGCAGGGGGTGACGGGACTTTTCGAACACACTGTACATGTAAGTTTTCAATATTGTTATTTTAGAAGTCTATTTAATTACCTGTTTATAAGGATAAACAAATATTTATTAAGGGTTTGGTAAACACAACTCAACTAGAGTGTTGTATGCTGTTTATAAAAGGAAAATGTACTAACAATAACACGAGAAAATTAAGTATCTAAAATGTGACAAACATAATTTTTTTCTAATTTGCTACATTAAAAGGACGATGATGAGTAGGATAATTATGTAAACCATGTTCTGTGACAAAATGGAAAATAATTCAACGCTGAAAATTTTTTTTCATTGATAAGGAATAACGAAGAACGATGTCACTTCTATTTGAGGATATTACGGTGCTTCCAATATGTGCTCTACCGCGAAACTGTGATCTACCATATTCCAATACGTGCTCTAACTAACGAAAATATCATGACTTAACCTAACCAATCGTTAGGTCAACTATACGCCCTTGACGATTGGTTAGGTTAAGTCGTGATATTTTCGTTAGTTAGCCTTATAAGGCTAACTAACGTACCTGCTGCTAATCCGAATAATCTAAGGTAGATCACGTATTGGAATGTAAATTTTAAGGTAGAGCACATATTGGAAGAGCACCGATATTACAAATAGACTGATTTAAAAGTTTGTTAAAATTACGTAAACAAACTTCTTGATACATTTTAATAAATCTCGCTATGATTTTACAATATAAATGGATCACCTGAAGATCAGGGGGCCAGCCTTCTTTAGTTAGCCTTATAAGACTAACTAAAGAAGGCTGGGGGGCCCCGATCTTCAGGTGACCCATATAAACTAATCTTTTTAACTTTTGATGTGAATCAAAACAGCATCTTTACTACAAAATCAAATGTTATTTATTTGCTATTGAAACTGTATTATATTTCTATCATTACCGTTTTAGCACAACTTTTATCATATAACAAAATATAACTTATAATATAACTTATAATATTTGTCCCATTTACAATGATGAATTAGAATTTTTTTTAAAAGTTTGCTTGGTAATGAATTTCCACTAAAATTTATTGAACTTTTAAAAATTACTTAAATAAGAAACGCTCGAGAAGGTTACAGTCAAACACCGGACCAAAATTTAAATTACATTCTAATCTACCACATTATGGATATCATATCAAAGTAGAATCCTAAAAAAGGAAGCTTAATAATCTAATGAAAAGATTTGGATCACCTGAAGATCAAGGAAGGCCCCCAGCCTCAATTACCAAATGATATCTTCGTTAAAACTAACGAAAATATTACGACTTAATCTAACCAACCGTCAAGGGCGTACAGTTGACCTAACCGGGCATTCAATTTAATTTATTATTATATTTGGTACTTGTGGAGCAAAAAACAAGAATACATGGGGCCCTGATCTTCAGGTGATCCAAAGATTTTACTCGCAATTGATGTGTCTTTACCAGTGATCGTTACCTGCGTTTTTTTAATATACAGTAAAAGAGAGACCTCCGAACAATATTTGCTCATCAACAGTATACGAACATTTGTGATGAATGCATTTTATCTTATATTGGCAAAACGACTCGCCAATTTCAAGTTAAAATTGATAAACACTGTGGACGTAGCAGTCGCGCCAAATATTTACTACGTAATCCTCTGTATTCTACTGTAAACTGAGATATAATGCCCATATTGGAGATCACTCCATATAAAGTGATAATTTTAAAGTAATTTGTAAAAAGGAAAAAGTGACATTATGCAATACTCTTTTAGAAAGAATTCATATTTTTAGAGGAAATCCTCAATTATACGATTTATATGCTTCTTCACCTTTTAAATATTTTACGTTGAATTTTCAAAAAATTTATAATGATCTGATATTTTTTTATACTATTATAATGAATTCAAAAACTTTAAATTAGGTGCGTATGTTAATTTTATGATAGTTTTATTTAATTAATTTATAATTGTAAAACTTTAGAATAAATTAGCATTTGCACCAATGACGATAAGTGAATTTACTGCTATTTATTAAATATTAAATACAGACAATTGGCAATTCGTCGCACTAATGGGAGTGGTCGAGATGTACGACGAAGCGAAATGTGCGATGATGCAAACGTCCATTATAGTATAAAATACTGTACAGTATGATTAGAAAAGAATCAAAAGCATTGTTTAATGATGCACAGCGAACAGTCACGCACTAAACGTTTAAAAGCTGATAAAGGACAAACCCCTGGGGCCAGAGAAAGGCGGAAGATGGCGAGTCAGGAACCGTAGGGGACGCCAATCCGTTACCGTATTCCAGATGTGCGATGAGCATCCAAAATCTCAAAAAGGTGGGAAAATGCGAGTGTAATAATGTGATGATGCGGAGATGATGTACGATGATTCGGAGGTTATATATGTAGGAAGTTAATGGGAAGAAGCGGATGTGCGACCATTCTTCGACAATTCGCGAGTTGTCTGTATCTGAACTCTCAACAGATCCTGACTAGAATTAGAAATTCTCTATCCTCTTCGATGGTGATAAGATCCATACCACTGGTATGTGCTGTGTCGAAGAAAGTTTCAAGATACTTAATGCCTTTTCTGTCTTGATTTGTTTCGCTTCTTGTTTTGGCCCACGTTTTTGCAGATTTTCTACGAGAAAAATAAACGCTCCAGTTTGGGGATAATGTACTTCTGCAGGATCGTCGGGATTCTGGCCATTTCCCAGAATGTCATATCTTCTTTACCACTTCCTCTGCACTCTTCCTAACTAAATGAATTATGCTGTGGTTAAGTTAAGTTAAGTTAGGATAGGGCTGCCCTTAGGGAAAATTACGATCGTTCTGTGGAATTTTTAAATATTTATTAATGAAGCCTAAATTTTGTTTGGAATGGTTTCTTGTAGGAAGATATCAATTGGTGGCCTAGCACCCTAAGAATTTAAGAAAAGAATTTTCACCCCATATATATATATATATATATATATATATATATATATATATATATATATGGGAATGAACTCAGAATGGTTCCCTGAGGTTTTTTATGATACACACAGACCGTGCATGGAAGAAGGAACTCTTCTTGGATAATTAAATCCACTATAGTTCGAATGAGTAATGATAAATGACAAATACTATAGTTTTTCTTTTTCATGATGCTAGCCCGACGTGGGCAACGGGTCACTCGCAAAGAGGTCCCAAAATATAGCTTCCCTCACCAGCTATCTGCAAAGCAGATAGGATCCAGCTTTGGGACAGGATCTAGGGTTTAAAGCAGCCTAGCTCAGCTACATTTAGAACCTCAATATAAGATCCTGTCCCAAAGGTGGATCCTATCTGCTTTACAGATAGCTGGTGAGGGAAACTATATTTTTGGGACCTCTTTGCGAGTGACCCGTTGCCCACGTCGGGCTAGCATCATGAAAAAGAAAAACTATAGTATTTGTCATTTACCATTACTCATTGAAAAAATTGAAAAAATTTGATAATTTAATTGGGTTGACGAAAGCAAATCCAAAATTAATTTGAGCATAACGTGATAGGAGAAGTTTAGACATTTCATTATGAATGCGTAGGGACAAGTAACCATAAAAAGGCAATTTAATAGAGATGGTTTTCTTTTGTACTGTAGTTATAAGGGTTTTAATATTAAAAATGTTATTACAAAATTTTCTTTAGCTGATTACACTGGCCAATAAAATGAAACATTTTTTCCTCATCACAAACATGATCACACTTCTTAATGCATTTTTCGCGCTGATTCCGAATCTGGTTTTATTTTTTTCCTAGCACGTATAGTTATATAGATACACTGGTTTTGATATTTTTAAGTTTTTGATATTGCTATAAGAAAATTTATGGATGTATAGATCACACTTAGGAATGCTAAACAACAAATACATCATATACCTTATTCAATGTACTTATAAATAAAGAATATATACATTATTTTATTAAAAGCGCTGTGAGTGTGATTTCCTTTTGTAAATTTGGCCTGGATTGTCACGATACAGCATCCAACAATGGTCCGCCATCATGCTTTCATTCCAATATCCTTGGTAGCGCTTCTCCATCATCTGAATATCTTGATGGAAGCGCTCGCCTTGCTCGTCACTCACTGCACCAAGGTTTTCAGGAAAGAAATCTAAGTGGGAATGCAGGAAGTGAATTTTTAACGACATTCGACACTTCATTTCTTTGAAGGCATCAAGGAGGTTCTTGACTCCATCCTTATACGCAGGTGACTTGTTGCTTCCAAGAAAGTCTTCACATATCCATTTGAACGCCAGCCAAGCCTTCAATTCCAGCGGACTTAGGACTTTTTCAAATTCAGTGTCATTCAAAACCTCCCTTATTTGTGGCCCAACAAAAATTCCTGCCTTCAATTTTGCTGCAGTAACCTTCGGAAATTTCCTTGAAAGGTATTGGAACCCTTCAAAATTGACTTTACCCATTGCTTTAACAAAATTCTTCATTAAACCAAGTTTAATGTGAAGAGGTGGCAGCTAGATCTTTTGGGGATCCACTAAAGGGACAGACTGGACATTGCTTATCCCTGGGACATATGTATACCTAAGTGGCCAGTCACTTTTGGTGTAATGTTCTATAGTGGCGCGACTGTCCCACAGGCAAAGGAAACAACAAAATTTTGTGAATCCTGACTGCATACCCATAAGCATTCCTATAACTTTTAGATCTCCACAAACATTCCATTGATGACTGTCGTATTTGATTGCCTTAAGTAGTATATCCATATTTTCATATGTCTCTTTTAGATGGACGGAATGGGCAATGGGGATGGATGGCATTATATTACCATTATGCAAAAGAACTGCTTTCAGGCTTCTCTGCGACGAATCAATAAAGAGGCGCCACTCAGATGCCACATACGTCTGAGATATGGCTGTAAATAGTCCGTTGATGTCATGGCAATAACAGAGAGGACTCTCTACTGAAAAGAATGCTGTTAATTCAAAATTCCGCTTTCGGTAGTAACTAATACGAACATTGTTCTCAAGTAAATTGTTCTCCTTTAGTCTTGAGGCGAGAAGCTCTGATTTCTCTTTAGACAGCGATAAGTCTCTAACAAGATCATTCAACTGTCCTTGGGTTAACTTTTTAGGCTCTAAATGTCTACCTTCAAAGTGTACTCTGGTTCTGTAGATGGTCCGGAAACGCCAGTTGCAGCTTCATCACTTTCCATGTCATCTATGATAGAATCTAGCCTATCACTTGGGGGAATTGGAATGGGCAATGTTTCATCATGTTTTACTGGTCTACGTGCTGAATCCAAGTTTGGATATACAATCTGGTGTTTGTTCTTGGCAGAAAACCCCATTAAGTTCACACTACAAAAATAACAGTCTTCATGATGATCTCTCGGCTCCTTCCATATCATGGGTATGGCAAATGGCATTGAAGCTTTCTTTTTGTTAAGCCAATCACGTAATCCATTTGAACAGCCAGAACAGATTTGATGTGGCGCCCATGGTTTATCTTGGTCACCTAGATGGCAACCAAAGTATAGCTTGTATATTTTCTTAATGTCGGTTGTAATACTTCGTCGCTGTGTTTTAGTTGTCAACTGGCCGCATACGAAACAGAACTTGTCGGGTCATTCTTACATTGTCGAGGCATGTTGACTGACCTGAGCAAACTATAAATTCAAAAAAATGTACACCAACTTGACACAACAAGTTCTTGGACTGGACTGATCTTTTGACACACAAAGCACGGCGTGTTGCCTGAATCACAATACTGCTAGACGTAAAAGCTCACACCTGAAATACATAAGATGTATAATTAAGATAATTGAAATAAATAAGATGAATAAACTAAAAAAACATAATAAAATAAACACAATCAAATGTTGAAATATTAGTATTTTGCCTATTTAAAATGGTTAAATCTGTGTAGTTATATATATGCCTTCATCTTGAAAACTATACGTGCTAGAAAAAATCTGAATACAGTTTTGGAATCAGCGTGAAAAATGCTATCCAGCCACCACAAATTTTACTCTGATGAAAAATCTTTGTTGACCAGTGTTATCAAAGAGTTTCGAAGGATAATTATTTTTTAATAAAGTACTGTTTAAAAATTTAAATTCTTCGTCTAATAAGAAAAAGTCTGAACATATTTCATAGCTTCTTTCTAATAGTGTTCATATAACATTGATCTTATATCCTTAAAACATACAACTCGAGTAATTTGGTTCCTAAGCCGGTAAAAGTTTGTTTTCTTTACAGCAGCATACTTTCCAACAAGATGGAGCCCCTGCTCACACAACACGCCAAACTGTCACATTCCTTGAGAAAGAAACACCAGATTTTATCGAACCCAATATGTGGCCGGCTAGTAGCCCCGATCTTTCACCACTAGATTATGACGTTTGGGAAGCCCTGAAGTCCAAAGTTTACATCACTGGTACCAATATAAGAGACACAAGTGAACTACGCGAAATAATTCTGCTCGGCTGGGAGAAGGTGTCTCAACGATATGTAAACAGGTGTATTGATCAGTGGCGTTCACGTTTGGAGGCCTGCGTTGAACAGGAAGGGGGACATATCGAGCAACTTCTCAAAAATGTTGGCTGAATATTTGAACTCAATGTGGTTTCTTCAAACTGTCTGCCTTATTTTCACTGAAAACTTTTTTGCATAGAAGGCACACCGGCTTTTCATTTACTCGCATCACTATAAATTCCAGCTCACAGCTTTTTTGAAATTCTCGTATCACATTTTTTCATTCGCCCGTCTTCCCCTTTTAACACTAACTTCCAAATCAATGAGTTTGTCTACATTACTTAGCTCGGCATTATCATCTGCTGGTTCACTTCGTTTTCAAATAATCCACTTATCCATCATTACGATGAAAATGTTGAAATTAATTATAACAATACAGAAAATACTTTGTTAACGACTGGGGCGGAGGAAAATGTAAAAATAACACACTCGAAACAGAAGCAACCACACCTACAGTTCACGGTCGGGCCCTGACTGAATCAAATAGTGGCGGAGAGTATCAGCTGGTAGCATTGCGTCAATGAGTCAGTCTGAGAATGGAATAGAAAATGTTAAATTGCAACCAGTACACTGTCGGGAAAAGGGTTTGTTGCATTTTATTATTAGGGCCCAAACAAGGCAAACTCAAATTCGCCACACTCACAAGGCCAATTCTCCACTTGTGGCGATTGGCAACAGGGTTGCTCACCCCTGTCAGCTAAGGTAAGCATCTATGAAGTTTAGAAGCTCTAGTCCCCTTACTTTTTTTAATATGACAGTTTACCTCTCAGAGGTCACTCTTTTTACCCACTATATATATATATATATAAATCTACCACTTGAAGTGTTCAGTACACTAAAAGACCTTATTAAAAAAGTTAGTCAATAGGACAGGAAAAAAGGCATATTATGTTAATAGCCATAAAATATGTTTTCAACAACACTTACATTTCAACAAATAATATTAACTTCAAACAAGAGAATGGAATTGAAATGGAGACAAACAACAGTCCGTACATAGCAGATTTATATTTCTTATACAAAGAATTTCTTTTCATGGAAAAGAGATTGAAAAGTCATTGCGATAAACGAATATTTAACAACAATCTACAATATATACACGATATCTGTACGACAAATGACTGACGCATTAACAAATAAATCTTTTATGACCCCGACTAATATTTCCCGGACGGCTTTTATGAAGGCTATAACTTTTTTCAGAAGAAACTACACCACACGTACTTAACACCAAAATATAGAGAACATCGTTGCGAATAATTTGGTGTAAACCTCGAACAAATTCGTTCAATAGGAAAAAGTTTAGAGGAACGTTTGTGGCCAAAATGTTATTCAGCTGAATAAGATTGTTTGAGTGACGCTTATTCGTCTGCATGAGGCTGGGCGGAGCTTATTCGTTTATTGAACTTGAGTGAGAATAGCAAGGGTATTAATCTGTCTGAAATTAATAATAACAGAATAATAACTGTTTTAATGAGGGTAATAATGATAATGCTAATAACAATAATGATAAAGATGATAATAACCTTCAGGCAGAAATGAACGTGTCGACTGGTCTAAGGTTAATATGCAAAGGAAAATAGAGTATAAAGATAGGACAGCATCTTTTTAATAATTTAGAATTATTGCATCGTGACTTTAGTAATTCCTGTTCAGATGATTCGCTTTAAACTTGTTGATAGGCATTATAATGATATAACATCCAAACTAAGGGAAGCAGGAAGGCCTTGGATTAAATCCTACAATTGTCATACTGAAGTTATTCCTGGATGGAATTATTGTATAGCCCCTAAAAAGGGAATCAAAGGATGCTTACGATATATTGTGTCTCCTTGATCGTTCGAGAATAGGGGCAGCTTCACTGCATATAAATAGAAGTTGGGCTAACTATAAAACAGCCATAAGACGATGTAAACAGGAACGAGACTCCGTCCAAACTTCATAAGCATGTGAGGCGAATTTAAATAATAATAATGGTAATAAATTCTGGAAATTTGTCAAGAAAGAAACGGGTGCTAAGAATGCCATCCCATCAACAATTGATGAAGTGTCTGGGGAGGTAGAAATAGCTAAGTTATGGAGAACGAAGTACTCAGACATCCTTAACAGCGTGGGAACTGTTAATCTTAATGCAGGCTGCAATGGGACGACATTAGGTGGGGCCAGTGAAAATTCGGGTACCTGAAATTAAGAGTCTGATTAAAGAGCTAAAGACAGGCGCCTCACCAGGATTAGATGACCTGTCGAATGAGTATTTAAAGTATGCCAATGATGTGATCAATCTTCATATCTCATTACTGTTCTCAGCCATGCTTGCTCACAGTTATATTCCTGCAGAGTTTATGACGATTTATAATACACCCCTCGTCAAAAATAAATGTGGGAACATTCTATCCAGCGACAACTACCGGCCTATTGCTGTTGCCTGCTGCTTCTCAAAACTACTTGAGAAACTTCTGCTACGCCGACTAAATGATTATTTATGGAATGTTCCACCATATGTTTTAAATTTACTGAAATTTTGGTACACACCAAACTTTTACTATTCGATGGGGGCAACGTATTGTCCGAATGTTTCGGTTCCTTATGCGGAGTTAGACAAGGTTCCTTACTCTCTTCTCTGTTGTTTAATATATCATATATATATATATATATATATATATATATATTATATATATATTGATGGATTAATTGCTCCTCTTAATGAGACAAGAGAGGAATGCTGTATAGATGACATGAAGATAAATAACTTGGTCTATGGCGATGATATGGTATTAATAAGCCCGTCGGTGAAAAGTATGGATCGTCTTACACTAATTTGTGAATCATATTCTCAGAACCATGATATTAATTTTAATGTCATTTAGTTTTAATGTCATTTACTGACTAATACATTAGTTACCCCCAAGGAGCTCAGCCTCTCAAATGTTCGCTAACCGCAACGTTCCAAGCCTCCCTGAGGTAACAAGACGTAACAATACAGTCTAATGCGGAAAATTAAAAACTCAGACAATCCACTTGTCCAAGCTATTCATCAGTCCTGCTTTATGTCTTCTAGACTGTGGATCTCTTGGTATACCCATATTACTAGGGGCACTCCATATATTTTTCCTCACCCTTATTTTTTAGCTAAATAATAGGCCATGGGGCTGAAATGTCTTTTGGGCCGTAAGTTTGAACTTTCTGCGCTTCACATAACCAGATTTTTCCAGTTTGAACCTCGCCTCCTTGTATAAAACGGCTTTTAAACGCCCTTGTATAAAACCGATGGTTAACGCAGTTTCGAAAATGGCTGTTATCGAGTTCTTAACCGCAGAGAAGGAAACAGTTGGAAATATTAAAAAACCTCTACAAAACGTTTATGGAGATGCTGTTCTTGATCGAAGCACAGTTGGACGCTGGTCTAAACGTGTGAGATCATCGGAGAGAGGGAGAGCCAGCCTCGATGATGAGCCACGTAGCAGTCGCCCGGCATCGGCTGTCATATCTCACACTGTGCAACGTGCTAGCACCATCATTCGATCAAATCGGCACATCACATACAAGGAGCTATCACTGGAGCTAGGAATTAGTGAAGGAAGTGTGAATACGACAATTCACAACTTGGATACTCAAAAGTGTGTTCACGGTTTGTTCGTCGCCAACTGACTGAAGATCACAAAGCCTAAAGAAAAGAAATTGCTTCTGAGTCGTTGGTTCGATAAAAGACAGAAGGGGATGACTTTCTTTCACGAATTGTGACTGGGGATCAGACTTGAGTACACCACTTTCAACCTGAAACAAAACGCCAATCCATGGAGTGGCATCACGCAGACTCCCCACGCAAGAAAAAGTTCAAAATGGCTCCCTCTGCACGAAAGGTTATGGCCACCATCTTCTGGGACATGAAAGGGGTGGATTCTGGTGGACATTATGAAGAAAGGACAAACAATCAACTCAGGCATATATTGCTACCCTACAGAGACTCTAAAGACGTATAAAGCGAGTTCGACCGGAGAGAAAACTGGAAGACGTCCTTCTTTTGCACGATAATGCAAGACCACACAACAGTTTGCAAACAAGAGAGGCCATCACAAAAATGTTCTTGACTGTGTTACCGTACCCTCCATACAGCCCGGATCTGGCACCTTCAGACTTCCATTTGTTTGGGCCAATGAAGGATGCTATTCGTGGAAGAAAGTTTCAGAGTGACGATGAGGTTGTTGAGGAGGTTAAGAGGTGGCTCCAGCGGAAGCCAGCAGACTTTTACCAGCAAGGATAAAGGCCCTTGTTTCGAGGTGGAAGAAAGCCGTAGAAAAGGATGGAGACTATGTGGAAAAATAAAAACTTGTAAAAAAGGTATGTATCTACTTGTATACAAAATTTCTGGAACTTACAAGGAAACTTGGAAAGAAAAAAAAAAGGTGGGGCAAAATATAGTGAGTGGCCCTCGTAGAAAATTGTTATGTTGCAATGTTACAAAGCGGAGACAGGTCATCCACAGACACACTGAACATCTGTTCTCTACATACTGTAACCTTAAATAAATTAAAACTATCCTTAGCCCCCTATTTTTATGTCGTTGACGTGGGATGAAAACGGATCACGGTCGGCCATTCAGGCCGGTCTTCCCATTATAATGACAATGCTAAGCAACTGAAAGAATAGGCATTAATATTAAACTGGAAACCTCTTTTTTTTAATCTTAATAAAATATTAAAACGAACACCTTTTTGTAAAGTCCATACAAAACAGTAAGTCAATATCATTCGAATTTATTTATACAAATTAAACCATATAAATAACGGAAGGCGGCATACAGAAAATGAAATAAGGTTACAAATAACTTGAATTTATAAGTAATAATAATTCCTATCGTGTTACTGTATTTATGCCATTTTAATGTCAGTTATAATATGTGATTAAACTCAGTACTTTATCCTGTTTATCTCCTTCAAATAAAATAAAAAAAGCAATGTTATTACATTTAATTTCCTTATTGATAAATATTCACTTTTTTCACTGTTTTCCACATTCATCAGTAGGAAGATTTGTCTCTCTCTCTCTCTCTCTCTCTCTCTCTCTCTCTCTCTCTCTCTCTCTCATTAATTAGTCTTTAACAAAACTAAAAAAGGCAGTCAATATGTTTCGTAATTAATACGAAGCTTTCCGTTTGAACACTGGTAAATCTGAATATATATATTTCCAGGAACGTGTTGACAATGGAAATCAGTCGACAAAGAACGTCGTTGGGCTCAATAGAGATTTCAAGTAATCTTGAATTCTAATGCAGACTGTAAACACTGTAAGAACTCCGTCAATACTGATTCATCTTTTGTCAAGTTATTAATTCTGTTTTCGACTCAGTTGATGGTAAATAAAGTTGCAGAGAGAATTCCAAATATTATTTGGGCATTGTATTTAGCTTATTTATTTAGAAATGTATTATATACCCTCTCTCTCTCTCTCTCTCTCTCTCTCTCTCATTATATATATATATATATATATATATATAGTAAGACAGAGAGAGCAGTGAAGAAGGGGATTGTAGACATCAATCGACTGGGGAAGTACTGCGGGGATGACGTTAGTCAGGAGACAGGGAGTGCTGGAACGAGTTAACATTAATTAAAAAGGTTGGCATTAAAAACAAGGGAAAACCTATGCCTAATATGACAATTGAACAAAGTAATAAAAGTCATAATAAAGAATACCGACGTCAGTTCAATATTAACTGCTATGAGAAATGTAAATGTCTTTGTGACTGTGATGAGAAAAACGCTTTATTTTGTTTCCCTTGCCTATTGTTTGGAGGTGATGCATCTTGGAAAAGAGTGAAGTTAAGGACTTGAGACATTTGCCTGAGAAAATACAAAAACACGAATTATCAACTAAGTATATAAGTAACATGGTCGACTTAATAAGGTTGGGTAGAGTTGGCATTGCAAATGAACTTGGTACTGCATATAAACTATTACTTGCAAAGCATAATGATGAAATAAAAAGTAGATGTAGGGTGGGGCACGGGAATCAAGTGTTTTTTGAATAGCTAGTAATCGGCCATTAGGAATGGGAGGGGCGTGCGGTAGGTAGCATTCCATTCCTGGGTTCATAGCATTTAACTTTAACTAACACTCACCTTTATCTTTCAGGTGCCATCATGGAGCAGTGGACGTTAGAACACCGCATGTTCGCGTATGATCATTTTGTTAGGAGTGGCGAGTCAGTGACAGCAGTTCAGCGTGCGTTTCGCCGCAGATTCAACATTCATCGAAATGACTCTGTTCCCGCTCGTGACACAATCTTACGTTGGGTTAACAATCTTCGAACAGGAGGCTCAATAATGAAAACAAAACCGAAGGGGCCGCAACGCACTGTGCGTACTCCAGAGAACGTTGAAAGGGTCAGACAAGCGATGTTGCAAAGCCCAGGCCGCTCTGCTCGGAGACATTCAGCTGCACTCGGAATCAATCGTACTGTTAGATGGATTTTGCATGAAGAATTACATTTTCACCCATACAAGTTAGCGATGGTGCAGGAATTGAATGTAAACGATTGCCCCCAACGACTGAATTTTGCACAGGAAATGCTTGCACTTTATGAGCAGAATGAAAACATGATGGTGGTAATGAGTGATGAAGCCCATTTCCACCTTAATGGGGCCGTCAACAATCAAAACTGTCGGTATTGGGCTGCTGAAAATCCGCGACAACTCCATGAAAAACCGCTGCATAGCCCTAAGGTTACAGTTTGGTGCGCGGTGGGAAAGTTTGGCGTCATCGGTCCCTATTTCTTCGAACAAAATGGGGTTACCGTTACCATAACATCTGGGCGTTACATTGAGATGGTGAACACCTTTTTCATCCCTGAGTTACGAAGAAGGCGTATTGCTCGTCGACATTTGTGGTTTCAGCAAGATGGGGCCACGCCACACACCGCCAGAGCGTCAATGGCTGTTCTTCGCCCCCTGTTTCCCAACCATCTCATTTCGAGATTTGGTGACATTGCATGGCCCCCTCGGTCCCCTGACTTGTCCACATGTGACTTCTTTCTATGGGGGTACCTCAAGTCACGTGTCTACGAGGACAAGCCCCGTACATTAGATGCATTGAAGGAAGCGATCCGTCAACAAATCATCCAAATCAACAGAGACCTGCTGGGAAGAGTGGAGGCCAATTTTCGTAAACGCCTTCAACAATGCGTCGACGGCCAAGGACATCATATGCCAGATATAATTTTCGGTACATGATTATTATGACATGAAATGCTATGTTCTTACGAATGTTGTTCTACCAATATATTTTCTTTACAAAAATAAATATCATTTTCCTGATTATTCCAAAAACACTTGGTTCCCGTGCCCCACCCTATATATGGGTCTATATATACAGGGCTATTGAAAATGATTCATCCGATTTCAACAGAATACTTCCGTACCTATCAACCGTGCATCAACTGGGCATACACCACATGAAAGAGGAAATCTACGAGTTTTACAAGATCACCGCGAGAGGGCTCCAAAGTCACGCCGTGGCCTATCCTAGCAACAAACAGTCAGTGTGAAAATGGCGTCCGCACAGCAGAAGGCGTTTTGCGTGTTGCAGTTTTCGAGCTGTAAATCGGTCGCCGGATCTTACACCGTGCGACTTCTTCCTTTGGAGGTATGTTAAGGATACTGTGTACGTGCCACCGTTGCCCACATCTTTGGATGAGCTCCAAAGTCGCATTGTTACTGCCGTAGAGTCAGTGACAACGGACATGCTGGAGCGAGTATGGGAGGAATTCGACTATCGTGTCGACGTTGCTCGTGTAACTAGGGGAAGTCACATAGAGCATTTATGAGGTGAGAGACAAAATTTGGACAGTTTTTCTTTTGGTTGATGTATCACAAATCACTCTGTATTTGTAACATTAAAAAATATTCTCATTTGAAATCAGGTGAATCATTTTCAATAGCCCTGTATATATTAGGGTGTGACCGTTGCCCTCCAAAAATCAAAAAATGGTCCTACAATGCTGTTCAAAGTTTTAGTGTTGTGTATTTATCTAGGAAACACCCCTGTAAATTTTCTTGGAGATCGGTGTATGTTTGAGCTAGCACCGTCGTACCAGCAAGTATTGCTATTTCAGCTTATGAACTTGATAAATAAGTGTGAAAATAGCACATTTTATCAGATTTTCATTTCCGGGTCTGGAACGCTGACCCACAAATTTTCCACGTATTATTTTATTGCATTTAATTTTAATGATGCTCTTTTCTTTTCCCTTGACAGTGATTTGAGTTGTGAATAGAGAATTTAATCATGGATACACGGCAAGATGATGAGTATGTCAGAATGTTATTGGGCACCGTACCCCGAGAAGAAGAAAAGGAAATAAAGGGCTGCAAACTGCCAACTAATAGGCAGGTCTTACTATGTCTGTTAGCAAACCTTCGGGATATGCATTGGGACCAGGCTTTATCTGCCACCATTGACAATGTGCTTTTGCATTACCAGAAGGCGAATGTCCCGACCATTGCAGGCAGGAACAATATTGGCCGAGTGATTAAAACTTACTATGACAAAGACTACATGATGCTTATGAAAAAGAATGAGGAGAGAAGACGGGCTGATGATCCTGGAATTATGAAGTTTAAATCAGAATTGAGCCTGACGATGAAATTTTATAAGAACACAGTGTTGAAAGACATGGCGGCTGCGAAAAAGGGGAAAACTCAGGCCGAACAAGATGCCATCGATACTGACATACTCTTTATGAAAAGCATGCTAAGTGACAGAGTAGCTACCTACTCTGGGGTAAACAAAGTACTCACAGAAAAGGTTCAGAAGCGACAGAAAAGGCAGACGCGAGAAGAGAAGCGACAAGAGAGAGAGCAATGTGATCATGCTGAGAATGTACAGGCTGATATGATTCACCTATTAGCTCTGATGAGGACGATGACATTGATGAGGCCAGCACTGCTGAACCAAAGAGAAAACATCAGAGAACAGTGAAAGAGGGAGTTTCAATTTTTGTGCCCCATGATATTCTGAAGTCGGCAGAACTTGTTTCATGCAGTGTTCGAAACAACATCTCGCCGACCCAGCTGAGTGCAATTGTGTACTCCCTTGTATCTGCATGTGGTGGAGATACATCAAAGCTGAGTCTAAATGCAAGGACGGCCCACCGATACCGAGCTTCCATCGTGTCAGAAATAAGTTTAAAAATCATGGATGAATGGCAACCATCAGACAAAGTACTGGTGCACTGGGATGGTAAACTTATGGACACGCTGGATTCCAAAGGCACTGATGACCGCCTGCCCATTCTTGTGTCTGGTGTCAATGGCACAAAGCTTCTTGGAGTCCCACCTCTTCCGCATTTGACTCAAAAAGCTGGCCTGGTTCAAGGAGACTTGATATCAACAGCAACCAAACAACTTCTGGTCGATTGGGAGTGTGAACAGAATGTCGTTGGTATGGTTTTCGACACAACTTCATCCAATACAGGTAAACCTATTTCAAACATCAGCGTGAATTTATCACGACATTAATACCAAAATACAGTGAATGATTTAACAGAAATCTGCAAAAAGCACGTGCCTGAAATGGTGGCCTTAAACTACAATTACATTTTTTTTTCAGGACAAAAAACAGCTGCTTGCGTCTCCCTCCAAAAGGAATTAGAGCGTGCCGTATTCTGGTGCGCCTGTCGCAGGCATGTGGGCGAAGTCATCCTAGGTGTTTGCTGGGATTGCTTGAAAGTGGAGGGCTCTTCAAGTCCAAACATAATGGTTTTCCAGAGGTGAGTCATAAGCTTTACAAAATAACAAGGAATATTATTATCTAATGAACAAATTTAGTGGAATTTCTTTTATTAGACTTATAAGATATACTAACACCAAGCAAATGATCGATCATATCAATCTTAATACCCCTAAAACAATATTATAGATTAGTACGAAATACAATAATCCCAATAATTGCATTTCTAGGTTCAAGAACCATTTCTCTCAACTGGTGTACAATGAAAAAAAGAAATACTACTACCCCGCAATGCCTGGAGTGTTTGAGGAGCGCCAGCAGGAGATGGCTGACTTCTTCCGTGAATCTCTAGCCCAACCATTTACACGTGGCGACTACAAGGAGCTGGTAGAGCTTTGTTTGCTGCTTGTAACTAAAGGATCCGAGCCAGTGAACTTCACAATGGTCTACCCCGGCGCACTTCACAAAGCAAGGTGGATGGCTAAACTGCTCTATACCCTCAAGATTGTTTTTTGTCAGGCCAGATCAAAGAGCAGTTTCCCAAAGCCGAGGTTGTGACTAAAAGTCAAATCAGCAAGTTAGAACGGTTTGCTGTGTTCACAGTCGCTGTTTATGTCCCATGGTGGATTGTTTGCCCCGTTCCAGCAAGTGCGCCACTGAATGACTTGAATTTGGTCGAAACCTTGGCTGAATTTGCCCCATATGACGCCACAATAGTTGACAAAGCACGTGTGGCACTCGGTAGACACACTTGGTACCTAACTGAGGAGTTGGCCCCACTGGCTTTGTTCTCGTCCCAAGTACAAGAAAGGACAAAAGAGGAGATGAGGAAGCCCTTCTTTGCCATGAAGGCACTGAAGTTACTAAGAGAGTGGGGCTCAATCATGGGGGCAACGGAAAGCCATATCTTCCCCCTGTCCCAGAAAGTGGCACTGCCCTGGTGGACCTAATTGGGCCTGACTCAAGCCGGTTCTTCACCATTTTAGGCATGCCCTATCAGTTTCTCCACAGTCCAGCCAGTGAATGGGCGGATCATGACGACTACCTGAACATGAAACGGGTTGTGGACAAGCTACAGGTCGTCAATGAGGCTGCAGAGCGTGGTGTAAAACTTTGCCATGACTTTCTTAATGTTGCCAGGGATGAGGAGTGCTTTCAAGAAGTCCTTCAAGTAGTTGAAAATGACAGACTCCGCGTTCCTAATCAGCGCAAATGATCATCTGTTTCCGAACAGAAATCATGGTTTCTTGCTCTAGAGAAATAATACCTTGTGAATATATGATAAAACCCCTTAATGTACCATGAGAGAATAAGAATGATTAACTTTTTTGTGTTAGTGATAACAGCTTTTAATTAAGACAGGCAAATGATTTGTGTTAATATCCCTTATGATGGTTGTGTAATCTCATATATAGGCGCGTATGCCGTATAAGCAAAATCGCTATTTTTCAAATTGCTGGTGCTCACTCGAATATGCATGAATCTTCAAAACATTGCACGTGGGTATTTCTTATTTCAATATGCAACACCAAACTTTTGAACAGCATTGTAGGACAAAGTTGGGGCAACTGTCACACCCTATATATATATTATATATATATATATATATATATATATATATATGTTATACATGTTATAATTGATTTATCATCGAAGTAAAGCTGCGCCCTAGTGACACAATTATTTCTGAGAACTATATCATTCATTCAATAAGTCACACGCTAGAGTATGACCAATTTCCTTCCGAACGGAAATCACACGCCAGTAATGCAGCCGGACTCTTTGCATAGTTGCACCTGGGTCACACAATGGATTGTGAGACACTTGCTCCTCCAAAGTTCACAGGTGACGTCAACCGTTAGTGTGGTGGCGTTGGCAAGTTCCGTTCCTTTGAATATATAAGAAGGAGCTCAGCGCCCTTACGGCAGATTCCGGGTAGGCGAGTCTCCGGGCTGAAATAGAGGTTATTCAGTCAGTATAGTGGAACTTGGTATCGGTTTTGAAGTCCTGTACAGGAGTTTCGGGTTTTGAATTGAAGATTGACGGGTTTTCAATTGGAGTTTGACTGTAGGAAGACAGTAAACTTAGCAAATGACCCATACATTTTATTTGATTCCACGAACAATAATTAATTGATTAAAAAATCCTGACTTTGTTGAGAAAGTAACTTGATTGCTTATTAAAAGAATAACAGCCGACGAGTTTCTTTGACTGGAACCTAAACGAACTCTTAAAGAAGTTTTCGCGCACTCTGCGTTCGCGGTGGACAATACATTGAGAAGGTCCCACCGTTCTCCTGTTGGAGAAGTCATCAAACCCAAGGGGAGTATAATATATATATATATATATATATATATAGTGTGTGTGTATGTATTTATAATATATATATATATTATATATATATATATATATATATATATTTGTGTACAGTATATATATATATATATATACACAGTGTGTGTGTGTGTGTGTGTATATATATATATATATCAACATGTGAAACTTTATACCTACTTTTGGGCCAGCCTCTATATATTTTTTTTTATGCAGAAAGGAGGAGACAAGAGCGAATGCCCGCAAAAACGCCCTCTCTTCCATAGAAAAAGTTGAGCCAAAATCAAGGACCAGGGTTTTCGGGATGCCTGGACACTCACGTTTGAAAGATTGGAGGTCATAGACAGGGGGAAAGATGGACTGATGTAGATTGTTCCAGAGTAATGTAATGACATTCATGACTAATGTAATGAGTAATGACATTCAGTAATGTCATCAGATGAAAGGAGAAGAATAGGTGAGTAAGATAGAGGATAAAGACGAGTACCTAACTAACTATATAGTACTTTCAAACAGAACTCTTAATATTTTATTCTCAAGTAGAGCGCAAGTGAACCAGTGAATGATGTAATCTCACAAAAACATAAACAAAGAATAAATAGGATTTTTGTATGTTTTTACTCGTGCATTTACGTTTGTGATGTGATCGATCGAGTATGTCCTCGTTTTTATGCGTATTTATATGCTTGTATTTGATCGTGCATATGCGCGTTTGTCCATGTGTTTGCTGGTTATTGAGTGTTCGATTTTGTATACGAGAATTTGTTCGTGCATTTGCTTGTGGGTGTGTGGAGGCGGGGAGCGTGTGTTTGTGTGGGTTGGGGGTCTGCGTTTGGCTGTTTGTTCTGATATTGCATGGAATTTTTAGCACAAATAATCTGAATCTCGGATCTTTTCCGTTTGACTGCCGCCATTGAAACATAATTAAACTTTTTGTATTTTGTATTTTAACTGAAATGTCTTGATGATACAAAATAAGTTACTTTATAAAAAAGCTTTTCTTAATTTCCCCTTCAAATTTTGTTTCTTATAAACAATTTTAATTACTTTCAAGATCCACGCTTAATTTTTAAGTTTTAATCGTGTACTCAGAAAAATACTGTAAGGGGATCACCTGAAGATCAGGGCCTCCAGCCTTCTTTAGTTAGCTTTATAAGGCTAACTAACAAAGATATCACGACCTAACCTAACCAATCGTCAAGGTCGTACAGTTGACCTAACGATTGGTTAGGTTAGGTCGTGATATTTTCGTTAGTTAGCCTTATAAGGCTAAGTAAAAAAGGCTGGGGGCACTCACCTCTTATGTTTCAATGGCGGCAGTCAAACGGAAAAGATCCTGAATCTCCAGCAGAATTTTAAGCTTCATACTGTGAATTTCTGAACAAAATTAAAATATGATAAATAAAGTAACTGGATATATAAAATAATAAAAACGAAATCATTATAATTTTTAAATTTACCAGCTAAAAGTAAGGATCATATGTAGAATTCGGACCCCAGGTAACCCTAATGGAGAATACAGACCCCAACTTTCCCCTAATGTAGAATCCAGACCCCAACTTTCCCCTAATGTAGAATCCAGACCCCAACTTTCCCCTAATGTATAGATTATAGAAGCCAGACCCCAAACGAATCGTATAAGGACATCAATAAACAATTTAAAGGTTCATAGAAAATTTTATTATTATTATCACAAATAAAAACCATTAAAATCACACATTTGTAAAATCTTATATCAAATGTAGAATTCGGACCCCAGCCTTCTTTAGTTAGCTTTATAAGGCTAACTAACGAAAATATCACAACCTAACCTAACCAATCGTTAGGTTAACTGTACGCCCTTGACGATTGGTTAGGTTAGGTCATGATATTTTCGTTAGTTAGCCTTATAAAGCTAACTAAAGAACTAGGTCATGATATTTTCGGCTAAAACTGACTCGAATAGTTAAAGCGTAGCTTAAACATGGCCTCGGATGTTAAGGCAAATGTAGAAATTCAAATAGTTAAAGAGTAGCTTAAACAAGCCAAATGGAGAATACAGACCCCAACCTTCCGTTAATGTAAAATTCGGACCCCAACCTTGGTAGGGGTCCGAATTCTACATATGATCCAAAAGTAAAATAAATTGTTACATATAGTAACTCAACTTTTCATTTTAAAACTGTAATGTAATACATGAAATCTTATTAATAATAATAATAACTAAGCCAAGAAAAAGCCAGCAAGTCAATAAATTTCCAAAACACAGCCATCTAATTTTTTTAACTTAATATCCAAAGCCAGTGGGTCCGAATTTGTATTTGCATTTAAAATGTGGCTGGTGAGCTTTTAAAGTAATTGTTGTGCTCTCACTAGTCTAAAATTCTCTGCTCAAACTATTTTTCATGAACATATTTGCTTGCAATAATGCAAACATGGCCCAACTAGATATTTGTAGCTTTGGCTAAGTTACTGGATAACAAGAGCGAGTTTATAGTTAAATTGTTAACATAAACTTGATAAAGCAAGCGAAGGAAAGCTTTGTTTGTTCAGCTGCATGATAAGTCATTTCAGCTGTATCGTGAATTTGTAAAACAAGAGTTGTATTCAATGAATACTATTCATACGATTATTTGTTTTTCTGTGAGAACTTGAAGTGTTTCTCACATGAAAACATTTAAGACTTCATTTGAAACTGCGTCAAAAATAAAAGATGGTAATTTAATATCAATAATACTAAAATTTTCACAAAGCGTTAAACTTCACAAGAAAATTCCGCACACAAATAAAAATTAAAATTTATAAAAGCATATGCAACATAAAATAAAAATAGATGTATAATTTAATAGACAAACTAAATATATTAATATGAATATTTTACAAAATCCTTGGTACATGAATATAGGCGTAAACTAAGTTGAAATTACGCGGAAGATACTCTTAGTAATGGAGGAAGATCACTCAAACTAAAACTAGATGACTTTCCACGCTCAAATAGGGAAAAATCTGACACCAGATGTCAAACACATGGATGTGAGAGAAGTCACAGCCTGAAGATGAAAGCGAAAAACTTGTTATAAACAACTTGAGTTGCCAGCTAGTGATTAGTGTAACGAAATAAAATAGTTATTCGTTTGTTTACTAGATGGCATTAGGCATGAAATGAGAAGTAATTTTCAAAATAATAACATTTTATAAATAAGTGAATGAAGCATGAGAAGCGAATAGAAGGTAAAATAGCCTTGGAGATGAGACAAAGACAAAGCAGGAAATAGGAAATGCGTTGCCAGTTAGTGAATAATATAAAGGGAAAGAAGTTAATTTTCTGTCCGATGAAGGGGATAAAGGGCGTTAACCAGGAAAAATAATCTCTTGGTTGATAGATGGGGGCCTAGTGGACGGTGTTAATCCTAAACTACAAATAAAATTTAAGCTTTGTCCTCCGAAAGATGGCAGAATCATATGAGAAACATTTGAAAACAAAAAGTCTCAGGCAGTGCTCGCGCTACAGAGCAAAAAAGGCAAAAAAATTTTGTATGTCAGTAATAAACCTTAAAATGAACAACACAAGGATAACAAAAAAACATTTGGCGTTAAATCTTAAAAATTAATTAAACAAAAAATATTCAGTGGCGGCTTTTAGCATGTACACTGAGAAAAGAATTTTCATCAAAATATGGGAAATTCCTTCATCAAACAAGTGTCCTCAGGTGATGACAGTATTTTCATCAAACTTCGATGCTTGAGAAAATACTTTTCGGGAAACTGATTCCTTGAAAATAATGCAATGGAAGTGGGTGGTGCCATTTGTTGGAGGAAATGTCAATTAAATACCATTTCGGTTTATGTTTATTAACTTAGTGTAACAACATGCATATCAGTTTTATGTTAATCAGGAACAACATACTAACAGCAACTTAAGTTTTAAAATTAAATACATTCGAAATAAACTTACCTTACCTCGATGAGATTCGAACCAATGCTTGTAAAGATTGCGAACTGCCACGTCACACACTCGACCATGAGACTTTAAAATACACTTAGAGAGTTTTGTATACATACTCTTTCGCATTGATTTCAGTATGTATATTTTAATGTGTATGCTGTTTCTCTCTCTATCTATCTCTCTCTCTCTCTCTCTCTATATATATATATAGTCATCGAGGCCTCTAATTAAACCTTGCGGTTTTCTATGCCTCAGAAACCCAGTTTCTTCATTTCGACTATGCCCTTCAACAATATTGGTCCAACTCTCTAACCCAGGGTTGTCGAACTGGTGGTGAATGCACCCCTTAGGGGTGCACGAGAGGCCTTTCGGATATACTCTTATTTTGCATACTCTGCACTCTAGGCTTGTAATGCTTTAAAAACATAATTTATTTGTTAGGTTACGCATATTAATTAATTGAGCATTTTAGCATGTGATTGTGCTCATATCGTGCTCTTATATAAATTTCTTGCTTACATACAACTAGGTTGCACTATCTTCGTCTGATTTTTTTGATTGATAGTGTAAACTGAAGTTTCTGAATTAAGTTTATCCGAAATGGAATTAGGTAAATTTGTTTTAAGAATTTATTGTGAATTTTACAAATTTACTGCAAACGTTTTCCGGATTGCTTTTTTGTCGTATGTATTACAAAGAGAAATACTTATTTTGGTTCTGTAATAAACTGTGAATTTATCAATATATTTTTGACGTGTTATTATATATATTATACTGTATATATTCTCCTTTTTTTTAATTTTTGCTATTAATAACATTCGTGAGAGGAGTGTGCACAGGTCGAAATGAATTTGGTCAGGGGGTGCACGAGTTAAAAAAGGTTAGACAACGCTGCCTAACGCGGGGTTAACCGCTATTCTTATTCTTTCATCTACTCAACCGATTAACTAGGAACAACCATCTTCACTCCATTTTTTCCATGCCTATGGCCACTAAACTTTTAAACACAGATTGTCCAAGCATCTCGGAAACTTTGGACCTTAATTTCGGCTCTCTTCTTCATCTATTTCTATTATAGTGGGTGGGGGAGGAGGCGTTTTGGTGGGCGTTCGCCCTTGGCCGATCTTTTCTGCAGAAATAAAAGACAGAATCCCGAAAGAATGGGCAATTCGTCCAAGTCAGCTGCACCTCACTGTGAAGGATAACGCTACAAATATTTTAGCCATAACAGGTAAATTTTTGTTTTTCTTACTCAAATATAGTTATTTAATGATTTGTGTAAGTTAAAAATTATTATATAACAGATGGCATCCACATTATTATAAACGATTACACGATAAACAGTTTTAACTCTGAGAGGAAGATTTAGGTATTGTAGTTATGAAAGACCTAAAGTTCTCAAAGCAATGCCTTCGAAGAAAGAGAGCTAAGAAAGCTAATAAAGTGTTGGGTATTATATCGCGAAATTTCTGGTATAAATACTAAAGACATCATATTACCTTTATATAAGTCCTTAGTTCGACCACATTTAGAGGACGCATTACAATTTTGGTCTCCGTATATGAGGAAAGATATAGAAACACTTGAAAGAATTCAGAGAAGAGCGACCAAACCTAATAAAAACTACGAACAAAGATTAACAGAACTTGATCTGTATTCACTGGTTAAGGCGGGGAGGCCAACTTATTAAAGTATTTAAGATATTAAATAGATCTGATAATATAAATTTCGAACGTTCATTTAAATTAGATAATGAAACCGTAATCAGGAATAATAGATTTAAACTTAAGAGTAGAAGGTAGCGCAAAACTTTTCTTCTTATAATATCTTTAATTTGTAGAATAGTCTTCCGCCGCAGGTAGTAAGTAGGTAGTACATCGGTTAACGTGTTTAACAGACTAATAGATATTTTTTGGAAATCTAATTCCGATCTAGAGTTGGACTTTGGGTGAGCAGCGAGAGAGCGGAGAGACTAGTAAATGATACTTTGATGAAACTATGCTTCTATTTAATAAATTGAAAAAAATCTTAAAAAAAGAATTGGTATGGTGTACAGTACATTAGATGATGTAGTTTAGTGTTTCCCGTTATCCTTTTTTGTATTTTTCTTCTTCTTACTATCTCAAATTTTCATGTGTATCTGGGTACCCGAGGTAATGTACTGTACACGTATGCATGGTGTGAAAGTTATTGTTTCTAAGTGGAGTTTGCGCATGCATGAGTGTAAGCATGATGTAACAGTTTTACCCTAGAGTGGATCTTCGGGTCTTTGGTATCCTGTAACTTCTGTAATACTTCTGTAAGATATATATATATATATATATATATATATATATAATTATATATATATATATATATATATATATATATTGTATATGTATGTATGCATGTTACTACCGTGTTACTACAGTAATCAGGAATCAGAAAACAAAGTTTCACCTGTAGGTGTGAGCAAATTCTGTAGGTACTTTAAAAAAAGGATAGAAAATAATATGTAATATTTCGCATTTAATTTACAAAATTTTCCATATGTATTCAGCCTTTGAGTAAACAATTCCTCAAGAAAAACATATATGCACGATTGCTTCCTTAACAATGGATGCACTTTCAAACTACTTTTTAATCTTCTTTTTTACTAATCTTCCTTTTATGCCAAATTTTTTGGATAATGCAAAACGAGACACATTTTCTATATTATAGCGTTGATAAGCCCCAAAACTGCTAAAAGTCTGACTACTTTGTGTTCCCAGAAATATCAATAAAATTCACCTTTAAGAAACTCAGAACATCGATTTATAATAATTTCCATTGAAAAAACATTACTTCTACTCTACTCGTCATGCAACTTCCTTCAATTCTGTATAGTGCCAGAAAATACACTTAGTTTCACCGAAGAGTTTGAAGATCTTCGAAACACTAAATTAAAACACTCGAAACCTTTTCACATTTTTATTAATGTGTTCCAAATTTTCTCAATTGATACGAAATGTGTACGAGTGTAATACTTGTTACGTAAACTGAACATTCCTTCTATTTAAAATAAGTGAAGTTTGGGAAAGAAAATGACTCATTATATTTTGATAGAAACGTGTGATGAAATGCAATAATATATAAATGAAAATGACCGTCATGTTTCATGCAAAATAATAATAATAAATGTTTGATTTTCATAAAAAAAAAAGTACAAATTAAGTTTATTTTTTAATCTATTTTTCAGTAATAATAAATATATGTGTTACAGGGTGTTCGGAAAGTCACTGTGCACTTATATAATTAATGTTTTTTTTATATTTTTATATTTTTATATTTATATTTTTTATATTATTTTTTTATTATTTTATTATTATTTTTTTTAGTTTTCAACACGTTTTATAAGTTCTGATGGTCCCATCCATAACCTCTATCATATATTCAATGTTATACTATTGTATGCTATTAAATAAATATAAGTGCACAGTGACTTTCCGAACACCCTTTATTTCCAGTACGTGTTAATTTCATATGACTGACTTCATATTTCATAAATGAATTAAATACCGTATGATTTATTTAATTTAACTTCTTAAATTTTTCACTCCATTAAAGATGATAGCCGCACCGGTACTCGAAACGTTCAGAATGAACCTAAAATAATGAAAAATATCTACAGTAATAGCAGAACTTTTTATTCGTTTAATCAGATTATTCATTTATTCATTCATTCATTCATTCATTCAATTTCCTATACTTATATGCGTACATTTCTTTATATATTACTGTAAATATGAAGTCATAATTAACGGTCATTACCAATACTGCTGGTAAGTGATCCCTAAATTTATGATGGCGTCTTTCGGTATTTAAATAATTTTGGTGCGAGTTTCGTCTTCAATAAATCCTCATTTAAAAGCGTCCCTCGCGGCTCTTCGCATCCAAGGAAGAAGTTTATGCCCAGAATCGTTGAGACTTTCCTCTTTCCTTTTTCCTTCACTTATTTATATATGGAAGGAAAGAGCTCGGGTCCATTTCCTCCTCTGGCGCCCATTCGTGGTTGCTGACCTCTCTATATATTATGTGCTAGGAGCAAACTTGTAAAGGATGCGCTTATTTGCCATCAATAATATATATATATATATATATATATATATATATATATATATTATATATATATATATATAGTGAACCCAAGGCTAAAAGCAAATAAGCAAAAAGACTGAAAAGGGGAGAGAAACGGAAATAAAAGCTCCTGGGTCACATCGCGACTCTGCTTTCATTTGAATAATGAATTATAGTTTTCACTTTAAACTGAATACTGGACCATTCCGCAGTGATAAGTAAATAATTTGGGTCGCACCCTAATAATTGTTATGAATATATTCTAAGTTAAGTATTCGTCATTATTTTTGATGGTATACATTAACATAGTGAAATTCGAACTTCTTCCGTTACAGATCTTCCGCTGGGATAATTTTTACACGATAATCTAAAGCTGTATTTATTTCAGAAAGCCTTTGAGGATCTAGTACATAATGCAAGAGAGTTTTAAAGGTAATTAATCCCCTATCAATTTTCCATACAATTCAGATATCTTCTTACAATAGAATTTGCTATATAAGTTTTTCATTCGCATTTTTTCGATAACTTTTTGGAATTGGGCTTCTAAAGACATGATCTTACTCTGCTTGATGCAGAAACCTCGGAAAATGTAAGGAAGCCTCAAAGCTGAAAGGATTGACACAGAATCGTATGGAGAATATCACCTCCGACGAGGTGACAAACGTGCATGGTAGAATAGTCACAGCCGAAGTGTGTTCGTTCCAACTGCACATATAAAATTGCGAAGTTCTAGTTTTGCCTTTATTCTAACTAATTTTTCTCCCTTAGTCGATATATCTATCTAAGATAGTCGATATATCGATATATCTATGTATATTTCTCGTATATAATTTTCACTCAGTTATTCCTAACTACATTTATGGACTCAAAGTCGGGTTTGTTTGTTTGATTTGGTTCTGCCTCCTTCCCTCAACGATTAGAACAGATTTCCCTTTATTTTTTTCAAATCTTATTTGAACCATAAAACCAGAGTTTGTCGCTATTACTCCTTTAATTAACCTTGGTTATGCTTCCACCTGAATTGTTCATTCCGACGAAGGTCAAGCTTGTCACTTCACCTTAGACCTACAGTTTAACGTGGAATCCGAACCACACCCCACCAGCAGCGCAGCGCCTTAACCACTAGGCTACCCAGGGTATCCATTTATCTACCAACCACTACACCACCGAGTTTTCCTTCCATTTTCCTAACTGAATTCTTCTCCTTCTAATTTCATTTTCGGCTGTTCTTGTTTTTCCCTCTCATTACGGTAAGTTCCTCTCACTCATTTAAAGTGTCCGATTTTTTTTCTGATTCATTCGTTATCCAATTCTCCTTCCGACTGTCGTTAGTGAATTTGTTGTAATGTGAATACTTTTCCTGTCTGAGATCCAGCTATTGGATTCTTAGGTGCTTAAACTGCCTATTGAAATAAAATTAAACACGTCACCTGAAGGAGCTTCTGTGAAAAAATTTAATTTTTCCTGACATTTTGTTTCCAGGCATGGCCACTCAGTACAGAAAAGGTGCTCAACTGAGGCATGAAATCTAACTTGCGAGATATCCTATCCTAATCCGGTGAAGTTTTATAAACTTATAAAATATTTCCCGGACAGTTCTTAAAATGAATCCACTTTTCACTTATTTGCGTCGCCATGCCAGTTTCTTTGCACGCTATTTACAGTTTAAGTTCGTTTTTGTTTTCAAAAGACTCGCTCTTCAATGGGATAAGAATTATTATGTCTTTAAGTTAGCCAGTTACTATTTTCATTATTATTTTTCTCAAAACTTTTCCTATAGAATCTGAAACTGATATTGGTTTATAATCTAGTTTATTTTTTGTCGTTTGTTATCAACATTTCGTTTAGTTTTGGGCATGTGCGTGTTCGTGCATGTACAACTTTACCCGACCAACTTAGAACAACTAATCGTAAATGAGGCAGGGTATGTAATAATTCGCAGATGTAGAGGGATAATTTTATTATGAGGTAACACTTTTGATACCTCGGAATATAAAAGAATTATATAAAACATCTAAAAATATTTTATTGTCGAAAAAAATATGGTACTTTCCTTTTATCCCTGACCCCATACTTTTTGCCGAAAATATCACAACTTAACCTAACCAATGGTCAAGGACATACAGTTGACCTAACAGGAAAGCACCGGTTTTTCTGTTATTATTATTAATAATCTTTTGAAGTCTCCATTATGGACATACAAGAAATACGGTTAGGTGAACTGTATGCCTTTGACGACTGGTTAGGGTAAGTTGTGATATTTTCCGCAAAAAGTATGGGGTCCTGGATAACAGGAAAGTACCAAAAATATTATTAATGATTAAGTTAGGTAACCTAGGTTGGGTCAGTTTAAGTTAGTTTAACTTAGGTGAGGTAGGTTAATTTGTACCTTACTATTTAGGGACTTCACAAAAACAACCTTCGAGACTGAAATTGCAACCAGAATACTCGTTTCGATGGCACTAAAGCAGGGTTACGTTAAATTAATTCTGAATATTAATTTTTTAGATACAGATCTCTTAAAAAGTCGGTGCTTCGCTTATGTGGAGGTGTGCATATGTTTGTGTGTGTCTGTGTGTGAATGAGAAGCATCGTATCAAGTTCTTTGACCTCATCCTCCGTATAGTGTTGGAGTCAACAGGTCTGACGAATTTTCTGAACATTTAAAATGTTATGAACTTAAAGTTATATAAAAATGTTATTACTATATCTGAGTTTGCGTCAGCCTGTTTGCATTCGTCTGCCACTATGCGCTAACCCTTTTCCTCCACATACACACACACGCACACACACACGCACACACACACACACACACACACACATATATATATATATATATGATGCAAACCACAAGGAAAAAGATAAAAATTATTCCAAGGCCTTTCATGTATTCAGCAATACACCTCGTCAAGGAGGTGGCAAAGGTTACGTTAAATTAGTTCTGGATATTAATTTTCCTGACGAGGTGTATTGCTGAATACACTAAAGATCCTGGAATAATTTTTTCTTTTTCCTTGTGGTTTGTATCATTCATCCATTTCATGTGTTTAAGTGTGAAATTCATCCCATATATATATATAGATATATATATGATGCAAACCCAGTTTTTTTACCTCGTGGTGTACGGACATTTGTCTCCTCTCTGTGCTAATGCCAAAATAACTAATGTTTCTAAATTCAGTGGTAAATTCTACTCTATACCAGTATGTGTATTAAGTATCATTGAATATGTGAAAATAATTTATTAACCCTTTACCGCACTGTGCGTCGAATACGTAACGTTTCAAATACACGCATTTAGACTCAACCCTACGCCAAAAGTTCGGCCATAAATGGTTAAGTGAAGGCCAGTGGCATAAAGAGTGTACAAAGAAAAACAACATAAATTGAAACATAACCTGAAAACAATTAGAATAACAGCTTCAGTGAGATTTTTCTAAGAGGCATATAGAAGAGGAAGAGGACCATAAACAAGAAAGTTGAGATTTCGCAGACGAAGTTCAAAAGCAAAAAGGAAATAGACGAAAGAAAGAAAAAAATTGGTAAAAAAAATACGAAAATATGTCAGCTGCCGTAAATCCAGAAATTTAAATAGAGTTGAATTATATTTAACGGAATACGCCGCGTACCAGCTCTGCGATTGCAAAAATGAAGTAGACCAGACCACGGACATAAAATGAATTCTGTGCATTTAAACATTAAGAATGCATAAACTTAGATAAAAAGGACAGGAAAATGATGAATAGAATAAACAACAAAGTCATAGACTTTTATGGTTTCGTGTGCATCAAGTGCGTGGAAAACAATAGAAAAGTAGTACAAACGGGAATGGAGAATGTTGAAACAGAAGAATCAATTGCAGCAGGTTCACCGACAGAAAACCAGGAAACATCAGAAAACGCCGACACAAACGAAAATGGGATTCAGAACATCGAGGGAAACGCACTACAGGGAGGTGCAGAAGTAGCCTTAGACGGAGAAATACTCCTTGCATAAGATAGAGACACGATGAATGCAAATGAAAACACCCAAAGATTAAAAAAAACACCGAGTAGGGAAGAAGTGGTGGTAGAACAGGAAAGAAATTGAAACCCATAGCACTCGTAAGGACTCTAAACGACGGATCATAGGCTACGCAAATATTACAAAACAGATTCGAACAAATATGGCGCAAATTCCAAATTCCAAAAATGTTTCTACACGAGGAATGGAAGCTGCAAGTGTGTTACAAACTGCTAAAATTTCCATCCTTCTAGATGCAGACAGTCAGAAAAATGTGTAAATATGGAGTGCCCGTATTTTCACATTAAATGTACTCAAAGAAGAGACTGAGAAAGACCAGCTCACATCCTAAATGGAAGTAATAACAGTGGCAATGAAGTACATTTTTTAGAGGAAATGAGAATGATAAAAGCACAACTGTCCCTTCTAATGAGAAAAAACAGAACTTCGCAGATATATGCATCCCAGTATTACATACATTACCCTCCTATTCAACACCACCCAGCGTTAATACAACGTCCAGAATGGTATCAAGGGCCGCAGCCCCAGTATTCCCAAATACAGCTGCTCAACCATTTACACTAAACAAGAACCGACAACATCGACCAGGAAACGACCATTATCTGGATAAAACCGAGCACGAAGATTAGAAACGTTATAAATTTATTATACACAAATATACAAGGCCTGTATACTGACCATGCAGACTGTAAAATTTAGCTCTGGAAACCAGCATAGATATCATATGGCTAACAAACACACACGTACATAGATGTGAAAAAGACTATAAAAACTGCATCGAGTATACTGAAATAGCAATACTGGACTATAACATATACAGAGCAGATAGAGTTACTAGAGGAGGAGGAGGGTGTTGCATCTACGTGAAAAACATATACAAATGTAAAGTGAAGGTAAGCAAATCAAACAGCACAGTCGAAATTATTATTTTAGAAGTAAAAAATCTGAACCTAACCATTATGAACGTCTACAAACCACCAAACGCCAAAAAAAGTTAATTGTAATTCGCTACAAATGAAAAAGAAAACGTGTTAAGATTCCTTGAAACTCCAAATATTTTAATTTGTGGGAATTTTAATTTTCCATTCATAACATGGAAGAAAAATGACGAAGTTATATATGTTGAGAAGTTTCATGGTAACATTACAAAAGATGATAGAACCCAGGCAATAATGCTATTGGATATTATGGACCATTATGTGCTTACCCAGGAAATCTGTGAAGCCACTAGAAAAGAGAACGTTTTGTAGTTAATTTTGCCAATTAACAATGAAATAATAATAACTAAAAAGGTAACGCACACAAATTTCTCCGACCATAACGAATCGATATGCACTTAAAGTTAACAACCAGAGCTCGAAAAACGCATCCCAGAGAGTCAGAAGGAATATTTGAAGATTTAAATATAAATTAAAAAAAAGAAGATTGGGAAAAGGTGAATGAAGGTTTATAAAAATCAAATTGGAAATTGCTACTTTATGAGAAGACTCCAGAGGAAATACTGTGTATAATAGAAAGTGGAACTAAACCTATATTGCTGAAACATGTTCCGAAGAGACAAAAAAGAAAACGTAGCAAGCTCGAGAGAAAAATCAGGACACTATTTAGACAATGGAAACAAACCGTAAAAAATCTCCACAGATGCAAAACTTAAACAAGGAGACTCAAACTAGAAAAAAAGCTATGCAAAAGAGGAGTGGACCTGAACCAAACATTTATCTATAAGACAAACAAGGAAAAAAACAAGGTAACACAAAACAAAAAAAACAACCCAAAATACTTCTACATGTTTGCGAAAAGAAAAATCCAGTGTAAAGAGAGTATTTGTCCGTTGATAGATGGGGCTACCGAATGTACAAATGACCCAGAAAAAAGTGAGTGAACTGTTTAAGGAACAATTTAACTTTGTGTTTAGTACCCCTAAGTCCAAGAAGAAAGTAGAAAATCCAGATGAATTTTTTACATTAATACAAATCAGCCAAGAACAAGTTCGGGTCGAACCTATTAATAGACTTAGAATTCTCGGAAGGAGATGTAATTAAGACTCTATCACAAATACGAGAAAATTCGGCACCAGGGGCCAGACACATGGAATGCCACGTTTTTGAAGAAATGTAGAGACTATCGCCAAGCCGCTACGGAGAAAATCACTCGACACAGGACAAATTCCACTTTTATTAAAGAACGCCCTCTTATTTAATGGGGGTAACAGAACAATGCCTGAGAATTATCGGCCAGCAGCCCTCACCTCCCACCTTATAAAGTACTTTGAACGAATAAACAGAGTCAAACTACTTACTTATTTCAAGGAAAGGACTTACACAATCCAAACCAAAATGGCTTCAGGGCTGGAAGATCATGCCTATCACAGCTATTAGACCACAAAGAGAAAATATTGGAAACATTGTGTCGAGGGCAAAACATAGATGTAATATATACTGACTTTGCTAAAGCCTTCGATAAATGTGGCCATGGAATTATTGTTCACAAACCTAAGAGTAAAGGAATTACTAGAAAGCTGAGAAAATGGACATATAGTTTTCTGACTCAAAGAACACAAAGTGTGGTAGTAAATGGAGCTAAATCTGAAGTTTCAGAAGTCATGAGCTCTGTTCCACACGGTACAGTATTAGCTCCCTTGCTATTCATTTTATGAATGCAGATATTAATGACAGTTTTGTATCATGTTTCGCAGATGACAGAAAGATATGCGAGGAAATATCAAACGAAGGTGACGTAGAAAAATTACAAAATGACATTGAAACATTATTCAAATGTGCAGAAGACAACAATATGAAGTTCAACGAAGGAAAATTTCAACTTCTAAGATATAGTAATAAGAAGGTGCTGCAGAATAAAGGGTACAAAACTCTGCAAGTCAAACACATAACACCAAACCCACAAGTCAGGGATCTTGGAGTAATAATGATGTCGGATGCAGAATTCAGGGAACAGTATAACATTAACATTAAAAGGAGATCGGAAAGCAAGTCCCTCCTCCACCAATCCCGCAAATGAGTCGGGATGCTGCAGAAGGGTTGACCGCAGGTCGATCCTGAACCGTCGTTCAAGCCGTCATAAAATATCATAAAGTAATATATATATACACGAGGGTAATTCAATAAGTATCCGCACTTTTTATTTTCACAATTTTATTTTCACATCTGATAGATTATAAACACATCACTTCTCAACATAGTCTCCCTGGTTCTCAATACACTTAGTCCAGCGATCTACAAGCTTCCCAATGCCATCACAAAAGAATGTTTTTGGCTGTGTGCGTAGCCAGTCATGCACCGCCTCCTTCAGGTCATCATCGCCTTGGAATCGCTGACCTCTCAAAGCGTCTTTTAATGGGCCAAACAGGTAAAAATCCGAAGGTGCCAGGTCTGGACTGTAGGCTGGATGATCGAGAACTTAAAATTTAAGGTCTTGAAGGCATTTTCTAGTCTGTGCAGCGGTATGAGGGCGAGCATTGTCGTGTAACAGAATAACACCTTCCGACAATCTCCCTCTCCGTTTTGTGCGAATTGCTTGCTTTAACTCATTCCGAAGCATGTCAGAATACGATGCACTTGTTACTGTAGTTCCACGCTCTAGATAATGTTCAAGGATAGGGTTTCGTGTATCCCAAAACAGTGTTAGCATAACTTTACCTGCTGACGGCTGCGTTTTAAACTTCCTTGCAACGGGAGATGTTGGATGCTTCCATTGCATGCCCTGTCGTTTGTTTTCTGGTTCATAGTGATGGATCCAGGTTTCATCTCCGATAATGCGCTCCAAAAAGTTTTCACCTTCATTATGATACCGCGCCAAAAGACGAGAGCAGACGTCCATACGATTACGCTTGTGCTCTTCTGTCAACTGTTTGGGCACCCATCTTGCACAAACCTTGTGAAAGTCAAGAATGTCATGAACTATCGAATAGGCTGACCCTTGACTGATGTCTAATGAAGATGCAATTTCTTTTATTGTTAATCTTCTGTCATCGAAAATCATGGCTCTGGCTTCTTCCTGCTTGTCATCACTGATTGATGTTGACGGTCGTCCTGAGCGCTGAGCATCTGTCACACATGTCCGACCTTCCTTAAACATTTGAATCCACTCGTACACACTTCATCGTGGTGACGCATTATTCCCATACTGAGCACATAAACGCGTGTGAATTTCAGCTCCTTTCACACCTGCCCACAAAAAACGAACCACAGATCTCTGTTCTTCCAGAGTACAAATTGAAAGCGGCGCAGCCATGCTCACTACTCGTACGATATGTGACAGCTACGAGTAGACTAAATTAGCCTATACTGTTGCTAGCCTAAATAAGCCTATAGATCTCACTTTGGCTCGTTATTACGAGTATATATATTATATACTATATTATTACTAAAATAAAATGTGTGGGTACTTATTGAAGTACCCTCGTGTGTGTGTGTGTATATATATATATATATATATATATATATATATAGAGAGAGAGAGAGAGAGAGAGAGAGAGAGAGAGAGAGAGAGAGAGAGAGAGAGAGAGAGAGAGAGATAAGAAGTTATCGCGATAATAAATATTATACATGCGCAAATAGCTAATAACAACACAAATATTTAATGAGAAACAAATAGGAGAAATTGAGAAAGACATTCGTTAAATTATAATATGCAAGCACTAAAGTGAAAGCTAATAAACATAAAAATAAAAGATTTACGAGAAAAGGAAGGAAGAGAACCAAATAAGGAACCAGGAAACGCATCGATAGGATGTGAACATAAAGCAAAATCCAGTTCTTTGAAGAGAATTTTTTATTACCGGATTTTATTGGGTTTTCATGTCGAATGGCTTTCCGAGGTGGGTGAGAAAACATGGTTCTCTTTTCAGCTGAGATGCGAATGTAAACAGCGTTTCATTGCTTTGAAAATGAAACTGCGTAGCTACGAGTATATGTATCTACCCCAGTGGGCTGAGATGCGAATTTTTAAATTGGAAAAGGATTTTAAATCTTCACACCTTACAATTTACATATTGTTAGGAGCCATATATCTTTTATTAAGCTATAATTAAATACTGATTTATACTCTCTCTCTCTCTCTCTCTCTCTCTCTCTCTCTATATATATATATATATATATATATATATATATATATATATATATATACAGGGTATACAGTCCCAAAAAAATGTATACACACTTTAACAGCAGGATAGCTCAATTGATGTTTCTTTCTTTCCAAGTTAAACCCATTAGAATTAATAATGGCAGTCAGACTAAGCTTTGAACAAAGGAAATTCATTCTAAAATGCTACTGGAAGTGTGAAAACGCAGTTGAAGTGCAAAGACAGTTTAGGAGGGAGTTTCAAACAGATCCACCAACGCGACTTACCATCACTCGAATTAGAGATAAGTTTGAAGCCGATGGAACTGTTCAGAATGTCCACAAGAAGCATTCCGGAAGACCACGGACATCGACAAGCCCCACAAAGCAAGAAAGAGTACTGGAAACGTATCACCAAAGTCCAAGAAAATCTGTGCGGCAAGCGAGTCGTGAGGTAGGAATTTCAGAATCGTCTGTCCAACGCATTTTGAAGCGCTGTCAATGGAAAAGTTACATTCCAAGATTAGTCCATGCTATTAATGAAGATGATCCGGACCGAAGAGTGGAGTACTGCGAGTGGTACTTGGCACGATGTGGATGTGGATTGGACGAAGGGGTTTCGTAGAATACCCTCCGCGTTCACCAGACCTCACACCACTCGACTTTTTTTTATGGGATACTTAAAAGACAAAGTCTACGCTATAAAACCTGCAACAGTCGCTGAATTGAGAGCAGCCATTGAACGAGAATGCACACAAATACCAAAAGAAATGTTTCGTGATGTTTGCGATTCCATTGCTTCGCGTTATCAGCAGTGCCTGGACCAGAACGGACGTCAGTTTGAAAACAGGCGTTGACAAAACAATTAAATAATGTCTGTAGATTCTATTACATTTGAAAATGAAATGTATTTTAATAAACACTGCCTTTATAAGTATTTTAAAGTGTGTATACATTTTTTTGGGACGCCCTGTATATATATATATATATATATATATATATATATATATATATCCTGGGTGACCTAGCGGTTAAGAGGCTGGGCTGCTGGTGGGGCGTGAAACTGTAGGTCAGAATAAACAATTCGGGCGGAAGCTAACCAAAGGTTTTATATATATATATATATATATATGTGTGTGTGTGTGTGTGTGTGTGTGTGTGTGTGTGTGTGCAGTAAGTCCCCGGTTAACGTCTGGATGCGTTCCTGAAAAACCCAACGTTATAGGAAATAACGTTAAGCGGACGTCATTTTACCATAGAAACATGTAATTGAGGATGTGTTCACGGACAGAAATTCACAGGATATAAAACTATTTTATTAAAAAAAAATACAAAAGAAACACAAAATAAAAACAAAATATATATTATATATTAAATATAATAGACATAATATATTTACAAAAATATACAGAAGATTCAAAATTAAATTATCTACAAGTCCATCACAGAACGAGACAGTCTTCCAAGTGGAGAAGAACGCATCCAGAGTTGTTTGCCTCGCTTCTCTCTTCTTATTGTAGATTTCCTTGCAACATTTGATAGCGTCGTCTACCATTCTTTTGACTTTCAAGCTTTGTTCCATCATGGGATACGCATCGGCAAGCAGCTGCATTCCTTCGATGAATTCAAAGGCTTTTACCCAGAGTTTGGTGGTCAGGTCAAGTTCTAGATTCTGCCTCCTTTCACCTAATTCTTCATCATCTTCTTGTTCCATTTCTTCCAAGTCCTTGAGATCTTGGTTGGAAAGTTCTTCTTGATGGGAATCGAGAACTTTGGAAACATCTTTGTCTTCAAGCTCATCGAAACCTGCTTTATCCACCAAATCTAAGCTCTCCTTTCTCGTTGCTGGTTCTGCCTCAGTGAATCTGATAAAGTTGTGGACTGCTTCTGGCCAAATCCAACCCCAAACTGAGTTCATGCAGCCTTTGGACAGTTCGTCCCAAGCACGCTTGATGTTCTGCAAGACCTAAAGGATGTTGTAACTTTTCCAAAAAGTCAGAACCGTTTCCTTGTCGTCTGCATCCGTAGCTTCAACCAGTTTTTGAAAAGTTCTTCGCATGTAGTAGGTTTTAAACGCCTTAATGACGCCCTGGTCCATGGGTTGAATTAGCAAAGTCGTGTACAGCCTCGGTGAGTCCAGAATTCTCTGGAAAATTCTCAAAACCACTTGGTGGCAAAAAAAAGACGAACGCAACAACGTTAAAGCGGATAATGAGGACAACGTTGAGAAAATATCCACAAATAATTAACATTAAATCGACATAACGTTAAGCGAGGACTCAGTGTGTATGTATATGATGAATAAAACCACGAAAGAAAGGAAACACAAAAAGGTGCTCAAGCGCTTTCGTCTAATGACATCCTCAGGAACACCCGTGGTTTTATTCATCATAAATATTTTTCACGTGTTACTTTCGTGAAATTATTTTCATATATATATATATATATATATATATATATAATAAATTCAGGGACGTGCGGTGCGTAATAACTCAGGGTAGGCAGTAGGCACTAATAAAATCAATTGCCAACAAAGGGTCTGAAAACTGTATTAACAATAATTACCATCGAAATATAGAATTAGGCATGCATCACATTGTTACTCAACTTAATAAAACTGGTCAGAATTTCATAGCTATTTTATACCAACTAATATCCGGTAATAATAAAAAATAAAAATATTAAAAGTTCAAAATAAAATTTTAGTTATACTGTATAAGTATTTACTTAAATTACACCGGTCTGCATGAAAATCGATTCTTTATTTTGAGTTGTGATTCTGAAGCAGTTCGCTGCGCTGAATTAAAAAATGCTACCAGTTTTTTTCTATCACCCACAGTTTTAAAGTTATTAGCAAAACAATTTTGGGGCGTTTTGTATTTTTTACTTTTACCTTTTTTATCTTTAATTAATTTCGTTTTTTCATATTTTCAGATAGATAATTCTAACATTACGTCTTTAAAATTTAATAATGGCTTCTAGAGGATGTACCCACAGTCCAGACATATTTTGCTATATTTGTGGCCTGTATGTTGTTGTAAAACAAAGGACAAATGTAACGACCTTCATTAAGAGAGCTTATCATGCTTATTTTGGAATTAAATTAGATCAAGACAAAAGTTGGGCTCCACACAAGGTTTGTTTACGTGTGTTGCGGCACTAAGGAATTGGAGCAAAGGTAAAAAGAAAAGTTTGCCATTTTGGATCCTATGGTATGGCGCGAGCTAGAAACCATACCGACGACTGCTACTTCTGTTCTTGCAATGTTAAAGGTTTAATGCAAAAAATAAAGAGAGCCTTCAATACCCAAGTCTTCCATCTGCAATAAGGCCGGTACCCCATGGTCCAGAAGTTCCTATTCCCCGCCCACCCGAGAGTCTGGATCAATACAATTCAGATTCTGATTCAGCTCCAAATCCAACAATGATGATGTTATGAACAGCTGACCGAGATCCTCCTAAACCATTAACCCAAGCCGAACTAAATGACTTAGTCAGGGATTTGAATCTGCCTAAGGACTCTGCAGAACTTTTGGGGTCTAGATTGCAGGAGAACAATTATTGGCATCCGACACATACTTCGCTTGGTACAGAAATCGTGAGAAAGACTTCGTGCCTTTTTTCGAAGAAGATGGTCCCTTGGTATTTTGCAAGGACATCACAGGATTAGTGTGCAAGCTAGGCATCGAATACCAAACCAGTGACTGGAGGTTGTTTATAGATTCCTCTAAAACCAATCTAAAAGAAGTGTTACTGCACAACGGTAACAAATATGCATCAATCCCAGTGGCCCATTCTACTCATTTAAAAGAGACCTATGATAACATGAAACTGCTTCTCGAAAAAATTCAGTATCAAAATCACAGATGGATATTGTGTGGGGATCTCAAAGTCCTTTACATGTTACTTGGGCAGCAATCAGATACACTAAGATGCCATGTTTCATCTGCGAATGGGATAGTCGAGCACGTGACCAGCACTGGAAGAGGAAAACTTGGCCTCCTAGAGAGAATCTTACCCCAGGATTAAAGAACATTTTACATGAACATCTAGTTGAACCAAATAAAATCCTCCTACCACCCTTGCACATTAAGTTAGGCTTGATGAAGCAGTATGTCAAGGCATTGAATAGAGAAGGTGTGTTTCAAGTACATTTGTTCAAAATATCCAAAGATTAGCTACGAGAAAATAAAGGAAGGTGTTTTTATAAGCCCTCAGATTAGAAAGTTATTGACAGACGATCATTTCCTGAACACAATGACCAATAAAGAAAAAGAAGCATGGTTTGGTTTCAAAGATGTTGTTGAAAACTTCTTGGGAAATTACAAAAGCCAAAATTATGAAAGACTGGTGGAAAATATGCTTAAAAAGTTTGCGCCTTAGGCTGCAACATGAGCCTGAAAGTTCACTTCTTATTTTCGCATCTTGACCGTTTTCCCGAAAATCTCGGAGATGTCAGTGAGGAGCAAGGGGAACGAACTCACCAGGACATCAAAACCATGGAAAGAAGATATCAAGGAAGATGGCATACAAATATGATGGCGGATTACTGCTGGTGTCTGCAACGAGATCAGCCTAACGCACAGCATAAGAAAACATCAAAGAAGCACCGGTTTAGTCGTCATTAGTCAGATCTACCTTCGTAGTCTTAAGTCTTTGGAATAAGTCCTGAAATGTTTGCAATATGCTTGTCCAAGAGCTAGGAGCTATTTAATTCTGCTTTAATTAGGTTTTACTCTATCACCTAAAGATTTCGTGCTACAAGGGGTGTTGTAATACCTCATCTGTCCCCAAATGTTAACCACCCATTGATGGGAGGGGAGAGAGTATTTTGCTGGGAACGGGACTGGTTGTTATATATATTTACCCTACATTATTATGTAAGCGTTACTGTAGTCTATAACAACAAAATTTATGGTTTAGCATGTGCAATCCAATGTTGGTCTCGATAAGATGGTTCACATTTGGGGATAAATGGGGGATTTATGACACACCCTGTAGTAAGAAAACCATACGTGATAGGGAAAAACTAACTATATTTTTGAGATCAGCGCACTCAAATTATACAGAATCACCAACTAGTTTGTAAAAATCGATCGACAAGTTTTCAAATGTGTACTGGTGTTATTTGTCGATAAATTCCATTCGTCTCTCCTTCTGAAGAAATATTTCTGTAACCACGTCATAAAAGTTGTGTGTAGTACTTTGTTCCAGTTTCATGAACCTTTCTTTTTCTATAGAGATTAAAGCAAGCGATGAAAGCCTTTAATGTGTCATTCGATTCCTAGTGCATGTTTTAACTCTTTTTAAAGTTGAAAATGTTCGCTCAACTGAAACAGTTGTAGCTGGAATTGTAAGGACCAATTGCGGCAGTTTCACTGCTTCGGGAAATGTTTGTTCCAGCTCATTTTTAAAAATGAAGACAAGCAAATCTTTAATAGATTTGTCTCGTAACATTGGTGCATTATAGATTCCAGCCAAATCAGCTTTTAGTCTTACGAAATCAAAGAAGTTAGCATAATTCTTTTCTAAACTTTCTTGTGCTTCCCTATCAACTTGACTAGCCATTTCGGCAAACTTCTTACTATCAACTAAAGTAATAAACCGCAAATTTTTGAAGTCATTATATCTAGCTTCCATTTGTTTAATTATATCATTCAATATAAGACAAAAAATTCTTTCTCTTTCTTCCTTAATTGGATGTTTTATGCGACAATTGGATTCAGCAAGGTTATTTTCTATACAATTCTTTTCAAACTTCTCATAAAAAACACTAAAATTTTTACGCATATCTTCTAATGATTCTAAAGTGTCATTGATTCTTTCAACGCAACATGGAATATCTATTATTTTAGTTTGCAAGATATTAAAGAGTAGCTCAGTTTTATTGAAAATTTCTTCATAGGTCATTAGTAGAAAGTATGTTGAGTCTTTTGTCAGCCAATTATAAAACCCATTACTCTTTATCAAAGTATCTGCTTCCCAAGATAAAGGATTGCTGTTCATATCTTGGAAAACTGCAGTTGCGTTGCCACGTTGCTACATCATACGCCCGCCCCATGGGTTGCTTCGTAGGCAGGTTAAAAATTGCCTTTATTTCCTATTGTTTTAAAGAAAAAAGCTTGGATTGACGGCACGCGCTACGAAGAATTTAGCTATTATAATTTATATGCAGGATAAAAAGCATAGCAATATGTGCCTGCTTCAGCATTACACATAATGCTACATACAGAATTAGCATGAAATTTGTATGTATTTTAAGAGAAAGCATTACGGAACTGAAAGAATGAAGTTTAAATAACGAAAAAAGTTACTTTTTTAGATTTTTAGATTTTATGCTAGGGCAGGCACTGCCTACCTTGCCTACCCTGAGTGCACGTCGCTGAGTTTTTATATATACTATATATATATAATATATATATATATATATATATTGTGATATAAATATAAGGAGAATTGTAGATGAAGTACGAGGGCCACTCAATACAGGGTGTACATAAAGTTAGGATCTATTTTTGTGAAGCACTTGGAAATTATATAGAATTCAATCATAAAATGATAAAATGGTAACATTTATTAAATAATTAAGAGTAGGATTCGACGTGACGCCCATCAGTATCCCTGCACAGCTCAAATCGTTCCGCAGCATTTCTAAACACATTCTGGAGCATTTGCGGGGTTATGTTATCTGCAGCAGTTCGTATACGTGTACGTAAGTTTTCAAGACTCGTAATCTTCGTCTGATAGACGTGCGACTCGATAAAGCCCCATGCAAAGAAATCTAAAGGGGTTAAATCTGGTCATCTCGCGCACAAGGTCTGTTGCTTCCGCGTCCGATCCAGCGATTTGGAAAACGTCCATTTAGATAATCCTGAACAATTTTGGCATAGTGACAAGGAGCACCATCATGTTGAAAGACGACGGGGATAGGATTGTTAGTACCGTCGTCTATCAACATGATGGTGCTCCTTGTCACTATGCCAAAATTGTTCAGGATTATCTAAATGGACGTTTTCCAAATCGCTGGATCGGACGCGGAAGCAACAGACCTTGTGTCGCGAGATGACCAGATTTAACCCCTTTAGATTTCTTTGCATGGGGCTTTATCAAATCGCACGTCTATCAGACGAAGATTACGAGTCTTGAAAACTTACGTACACGTATACGAACTGCTGCAGATAACATAACCCCGCAAATGCTCCAGAATGTGTTTAGAAATGCTGCGGAACGATTTGAGCTGTGCAGGGATACTGATGGGCGTCACGTCGAATCCTACTCTTAATTATTTAATAAATGTTACCACTTTATCATTTTATGATTGAATTCCATATAATTTCCAAGTGCTTCACAAAAATAGATCCTAACTTTATGTACACCCTGTATATTATGCCCAAACTTTTTTTTTCGTTCCAAGTTTCCTTGTAAATTCCAGAAATTTTGTACATACCTTTTTTACAAGTTTCCACTTTTCCACATAGTCTTCATCCTTTTCTACGACTTTTTTCCACCTCGAAACAAGGACCTTTATTCCTTGCTGGTAAAAGTTCGCGGGGTTCCGCTGGAGCTACCTTTTAACCTCCTCAACAACCTCATCATCACTGAAACTTTCTACCACGAATAGCATCCTTCATTGGCCCAAACAAATGGAAGTCTGAAGGTGCCAGATCCGGGCTGTATGGAGGGTGGGGTAACACAGTCAAGCGCATTTTTGTGATGGCCTCTCTTGTTTGAAAAGTGTTGTGTGGTGTTGCGTTATCGTTCAAAAGAAGGATGTCTTCCAGTTTTCTCTCCGGTCGAACTCGCTTTATGCGTCTCTGGAGTCTCTACAGGGTAGCAATATATGCCTGTGAGTTGATTGTTTGTCCTTTTTTCATAATGTCCACCAGAATCCACCCCTTTCATGCCCACAAGATGGCGGCCATAACCTTTCGTGCAGAGGGAGCCATTTTGAACTTTTTCTTGCGTGGGAGTCTGCGTGATGCCACTCCATGGATTGGCGTTTTGTTTCAGGTTCAAAGTGGTGTATCCAAGTCTCATCCGCAGTCACAATTCGTAAAAGGAAGTCATCCCCTTCTATCTCGTATCGAACGAACGACTCAGAAGCAATTTCTCTTCTTTGGGTTTTGTGAGCTTCAGTCAGTTGGCGAGAAACAAACTGTGAACACACTTTTGAGTATCCTATTGCTGAATTATCGTATTCACACTTCCTTCACTAATTCCTAGGTCCAGTGATAGTTCCTTGTATGTGACCCGCCGATCAACAACAGAATCTCTGTAAACGCTTTGTGGACGTTTGTGAATAGTTCCAACTGTTTCCTTCTCTGCGGTTAAGAACTCGATAACAGCTCTCTGTTTACGACGCACATCACTGTCAGACGTCATTTTCGAAACTGCGTTACCCATCAGTTTAAAAGTGGTTTTATACAAGGAGGGGAGGTTCAAACTGGAAAAATCCGGTTATGTGAAGGCAGAAAGTTCAAACTTACGGCGCAAAAGACATTTTAACCCCATGGCCTATTATTTAGCTAAGAAAAAAGGGTGGGGCAAAATATATTGAGTGCCCCTAGTATGAGGTTATATACATATGGTGTAGTGGTTAGCATCGCTGACTACGAATCCATCGGTCCCGGGATCGAGACTTGGTGACGGCAGGCGGCGCGCAGCAAAACCCACCTGTTCGTCCTTCCACACAATAAAAAAATTGGTTGGTGGATAAATGGGTACCCTGGGTAGCCTAGTGGCTAAGACGCTGAGCTATTGGAGAGGCGTGGTTTGGATTTCACCCTAAACTGTAGGTCTAAGATGGAGTGACAAGCTTGACCTTTGTCAGAATGAACAATTCGAACAGAAGCAAAACCAAGGTTAACCAAGGTTATATATATATATATATATATATATATATATATATGATGAATAAAACCTTGAAGGAAAGGAAACACAGAATGGTGCTCAAGCGCTTTCGTCTAATGACATCCTCAGGAACACAGTGTTCCTGAGGATGTCATTAGACGAAAGCACTTGAGCACCATTCTGTTTCCTCTCCTTCGTGGTTTTATTCATCATAAATATTATTCACGTGTTACTTTCGTGAAATAATTTTCATATATATATATATATATATATATATATTACTGTATATATGTGTGTATATATACAGGGCGTCCCAAAAAAATGTATACACACTTTAAATACTTATAAAGGCAGTTTTATTAAAATACATTTCATTTTCAAAATGTAATAGAATCTACAGACATTATTTAATTGTTTTGTCAACGCCTGTTTTCAAACTGACGTCCGTTCTGGTCCAGGCACTGCTGATAACGCGAAGCAATGGAATCGCAAACATCACGAAACATTTCGTTTGGTATTTGTGTGCATTCTCGTTCAATGGCTGCTCTCAATTCAGCGACTGTTGCAGGTTTTATAGCGTAGACTTTGTCTTTTAAGTATCCCCATAAAAAAAAGTCTAGTGGTGTGAGGTCTGGTGAACGCGGAGGGTATTCTACGAAACCCCTTCGTCCAATCCACATCCACATCGTGCCAAGTACCACTCGCAATACTCCACTCTTCGGTCCGGATCATCTTCATTAATAGCATGGACTAATCTTGGAATGTAACTTTTCCATTGACAGCGCTTCAAAATGCGTTGGACAGACGATTCTGAAATTCCTACCTCACGACTCGCTTGCCGCACAGATTTTCTTGGACTTTGGTGATACGTTTCCAGTACTCTTTCTTGCTTTGTGGGGCTTGTCGATGTCCGTGGTCTTCCGGAACGCTTCTTGTGGACATTCTGAACAGTTCCATCGGCTTCAAACTTATCTCTAATTCGAGTGATGGTAAGTCGCGTTGGTGGATCTGTTTGAAACTCCCTCCTAAACTGTCTGCACTTCAACTGCGTTTTCACACTTCCAGTAGCATTTTAGAATGAATTTCCTTTGTTCAAAGCTTAGTCTGACTGCCATTATTAATTCTAATGGGTTTAACTTGGAAAGAAAGAAACATCAATTGAGCTATCAGCTGTTAAAGTGTGTATACATTTTTTTGGGACGCCCTGTATATATATATATATGTATATATTATATATATATACTGTATGTATTTACTGAATATATATATATATGTTACACCCCGTTTGTGTAATTGCTCAGTTCATGAACTGAGCAATATAATTGCCTATTTCATGAAATGGGCAACTTCCTGCCCATGAAATGAAATGGGTATTTATATTGCCCATTATACGAAATGGGTATTTATATTGCGCAGTTCGTGAAATGGGCGGAATTGAGGGTTGACAAAAGTAAATAGACAGTACAATGATTATCCTCAAGAACAAATGGCAAAGCTCATCAATGAAATGAAAGAACGTGTGCCACTTTACATAATGCAAAGTGGAAAGCAACACGTTTCTAAATATATTGATTCAACAAATCTGTTATTATTTATTGACTTATTATCAAATCAAAAACTATGGAAAAGAAACCGAAGATGTCTATTTACTTTTGTCAATCCTCTGTATATGACATCTGGGCAATTTAAATTCTTTATCTATACTGAAGTTTTTCTCCTTTAGGATAATTTTTAATTATTTGTATGACAAAGCATACCGAGTGAATAATAACATCTTCCATATGGATCTACTTCAATCATGAATTTTTTTTCCAAGAAACTTTGTTTTCATTATAACTTTGAACGATATTACTGGCATATTTTTTTTCAAACTATTTTCCAAAGATAATACGTAAAGTAATTAAATTAAGGATAGTTTAAGTGCCAGATGGTGAATCCGTCAGTTATTGTCTTATCACCAAACAGGTATCAGTAGAAAACACAAATCTACGAGGGCCACTCAATATATTTTGTCCTACCTTTTTTTTTATTTCCAAGTTTCCTTGTAAACTCCAGAAATTTTGTACACAAGTAGTTACATACCTTTTTTACAAGTTTTTATTTTTCCACATAGTCTTCATCCACCATAGTCTTTCCATCATAGTCTTCCTCCACCTCGAAACAAGGGCATTTATTTTTTGCTGGTAAAAGTCCGCTGGCTTCCGCTGGAGCCACCTCTTAACCTCCTCAACAACCTCATCGTCACTCTGAAACTTTCTTCCACGAATACCATCTTTCATTGGCCCAAACAAATGGAAGTCTGAAGGTGCCAGATCCGGGCTGTATGGAGGGTGGGGTAACAGTCAGGCGCATTTTTGTGATGGCCTCTCTTGTTTGCAAACTGTTGTGTGGTGTTGCTTTATCGTGCAAAAGGACGTCTTCCAGTTTTCTCTCCGGTCGAACTCGCTTCATACTTCTCTGGAGTCTCTGTAGGGTAGCAATAGATGCCTCTGAGTTGATTGTTTGTCCTTTCTTCATAATGTCCACCAGAATCACCCCTTTCATGTCCCAGAAGATGGCCATAACCTTTCGTGCAGAGGGAGCCATTTTGAACTTTTTCTTGCGTGGGGAGTCTGCGTGATGCCACTCCATGGATTGGCGTTTTGTTTCAGGTTCAAAGTGGTGTATCTAAGTCTCATCCGCAGTCACAGTTCGTGAAAGGAAGTCATCACCTTCTGTCTCGTATCGAACCAACAACTCAGAAGCAATTTCTTTTGTTTGGGCTTTGTGATCTTCAGTCAGTTGGCGAGGAACAAACCGTGAACACACTTTTGAGTATCCCAGTTGCTGAATTATCGTATTCACACTTCGTTCACTAATTCCTAGCTCCAATGGTAGCTCCTTGTATGTGACGCGCCGATTTGATCGAATGGTGGTGTTAGCACGTTGCACAGTGTGAGATGTGACAGCCGATGACGGGTGACCGCTGCGTGGCTCATCATCGAGGCTGGCTCTCCCTCTCTCCGATGATCTCACACGTTTTGATCAGTGTCCAACTGTGCTTCGATCAACAACAGCATCTCCGTAAACGTTTTGTAGACGTTTTTGAATATTTCCAACTGTTTCCTTCTCTGCGGTTAAGAACTCGATAACAGCTCTCTGTTTACGACGCACATCACTGTCAGACGCCATTTTCGAAACTGCGTTAACCATCGGTTTTATACCATCGCTTGTATAAAAGCGGTTTTATACAAGGCGGGGAGGTTCAAACTGGAAAAATCCGGTTATGTGAAGCGCAGAAAGTTCAAACTTACGGCCCAAAAGACATTTTAACCCCATGGCCTATTATTTAGCTAAGAAAAAAGGGTGGGGCAAAATATATTGAATGCCCCTCGTATAAATAAATCTGTGATGTAAAATAAAAATAGGCCTTCAGTGTTGACTATGACTTCACCTCCAGAAACCGAAAGGATATTTTGCAGCAATAAGTTATTTTCAAGTTTACTTCCTTAACCCTTAGCGCCCATTGTTACTTTACTGATTTTGTTGTGGCTAACGCCAGACGATTTTATTCAGTCTCGGAAAAGACCTACGGGAGGTAAAGGGTTAATATTCGAATTATATTGGAAAGAAAAACTATGAGAAGGTACTGTAAACCCTCAAAAGTCGTATATTTTATAAGTTCAGTAATTAATATAGTTTTACTGATTTACACGTATTTATAAGACAAAAAGCACCAAACTTTATCCAACTTTACACGCAATACTCATAAAATAAACCTACTAAACTGAAAAAAATAATACATTAATACATTGTATATGTCAAAGACTGGAAGAACTTTCAAAAGAACAACGACTATAACAATTACTTAGCACTTACATAATTTAATTATTAACAAAATATTAGAAAATGTATTATAAACAGAATCGGAAAAATAAATCATTAACAAATTTAGGAAAAGATTATATATATATACAGGGTGGGGCACGGGAATCAAGTGTTTTTTGAATAGCTAGTAATCGGCCATTAGGAATGGGAGGGGCGTGCGGTAGGTAGCATTCCATTCCTGGGTTCATAGCATTTAACTTTAACTAACACTCACCTTTATCTTTCAGGTGCCATCATGGAGCAGTGGACGTTAGAACACCGCATGTTCGCGTATGATCATTTTGTTAGGAGTGGCGAGTCAGTGACAGCAGTTCAGCGTGCGTTTCGCCGCAGATTCAACATTCATCGAAATGACTCTGTTCCCGCTCGTGACACAATCTTACGTTGGGTTAACAATCTTCGAACAGGAGGCTCAATAATGAAAACAAAACCGAAGGGGCCGCAACGCACTGTGCGTACTCCAGAGAACGTTGAAAGGGTCAGACAAGCGATGTTGCAAAGCCCAGGCCGCTCTGCTCGGAGACATTCAGCTGCACTCGGAATCAGCAATCGTACTGTTAGACGGATTTTGCATGAAGAATTACATTTTCACCCATACAAGTTAGCGATGGTGCAGGAATTGAATGTAAACGATTGCCCCCAACGACTGAATTTTGCACAGGAAATGCTTGCACTTTATGAGCAGAATGAAAACATGATGGTGGTAATGAGTGATGAAGCCCATTTCCACCTTAATGGGGCCGTCAACAATCAAAACTGTCGGTATTGGGCTGCTGAAAATCCGCGACAACTCCATGAAAAACCGCTGCATAGCCCTAAGGTTACAGTTTGGTGCGCGGTGGGAAAGTTTGGCGTCATCGGTCCCTATTTCTTCGAACAAAATGGGGTTACCGTTACCATAACATCTGGGCGTTACATTGAGATGGTGAACACCTTTTTCATCCCTGAGTTACGAAGAAGGCGTATTGCTCGTCGACATTTGTGGTTTCAGCAAGATGGGGCCACGCCACACACCGCCAGAGCGTCAATGGCTGTTCTTCGCCCCCTGTTTCCCAACCATCTCATTTCGAGATTTGGTGACATTGCATGGCCCCCTCGGTCCCCTGACTTGTCCACATGTGACTTCTTTCTATGGGGGTACCTCAAGTCACGTGTCTACGAGGACAAGCCCCGTACATTAGATGCATTGAAGGAAGCGATCCGTCAACAAATCATCCAAATCAACAGAGACCTGCTGGGAAGAGTGGAGGCCAATTTTCGTAAACGCCTTCAACAATGCGTCGACGGCCAAGGACATCATATGCCAGATATAATTTTCGGTACATGATTATTATGACATGAAATGCTATGTTCTTACGAATGTTGTTGTACCAATATATTTTCTTTACAAAAATAAATATCATTTTCCTGATTATTCCAAAAACACTTGGTTCCCGTGCCCCACCCTTTATAATATAACAATGAAAAGAAACTACGCCATCAAAAAGTTTGTATATTTACATGAAATCCATTTTAACCATTTAAGATATTTAAAACCTTTTAATTTTAGAAAGTTTTAGAAATTTTTTGAAAGTTTCAATCCGTTTTCATTTGATGAAAAGTAAAAACTGAAATGTAGGAGGCATACTCACTTTCTTCTTCAAATTTAACAAATGTCGGTCATAAATCATACATTTTGTAAGTTCACTGGTTAATATAATTGGTTAATAAATACTGATAGCAAATTATGTATTCCGAAAGAAGTGTATAAATAAATACATTATTAAAAATAAAGCTGTGATTCAAGAAAAATTTATTCCTATATAGTAATACATGCGTACATACCTAACAAATTCATGCCCAAGTCATCTTTTCAACGAAAGAATATTTAAAACATTTATATTATTCCCAAACGTACTTTGGTATAGAGCAGTGGTCTTCAAACTTTTTTGATCACGCACCCTTTAATCAGCAAAAATAAATAACACGCACCCCTAATGAACATGAAGATTTTATATATATATATATATATGTGTGTGTGTGTGTGTGTGTGTGTGTGTGTGTGTGTGTGTATATATATATATATTTATATATATCCTTTCATTATTTACTAGTAAGTTAATAGTACTGTATACAACAGAAATACGATAGGGTGAAGATATACTTACCAATATAATTTAATGAGAACAATGTGGCTGACTGTGTTTCATAATTTCTGAAAATCTTGGTTTGAAACTTTGTGATACAGCGATTCGAAGGTCCGGTTCCAAGTTCAGTTTATTTCGATTCTTGGTTTTAATACCTATCATAGCAGAAAAAGACACCTCACACAGATATGTAGATCCAAATGGAAGGAGCGCATCGTTCGCTGCGCCTACTAAATCTGGGTACTCATTTTTTAATCCAATCCACCAATTGTTCACAGTTTTCTGTTGAAATTCGGTTCGTAAACTTATATCTTCCTTGATGTCAATCAACTGTTATTTTACAAAATAATGCGGCGATCTCGAATTGTGATATTTAGTTTGCTAAATTTTAATCGCAAGTAAGCGATATCGCGGATACTATCTCGCAAATTCCCAGGAATGACTGTGTGTTAGCGAGTATTTTCTTTCTCGGTCATCTTCTTGAAATTCAAAAACTTTCTACGAAAAAACAATGATAAATCAAAATCATCAAATTTTCTTCGCGCACCCCCTAGATCGGCAGGCGCACCCCACTTTGGAGACCACTGGTATAGAGTATAGTGAATTTTTAAAGGTAATGCACCCATCATCAGTGCAGTGCGTTGTAAGAGGCTTATATATATATATATATCTATATATATATATATATATATATATATGTGTGTGTGTGTGTGTGTGTGTGTATATATATATATATATATATTTTTTTTTTTAAGTTCGGGAAGAACCGATTCGCCTCTATTTAAAAGGGCATATCTCGGCGGAAAAACAAAGAAAAAGTGAGAGGAAAGACAGAGGAAAAAGAAAGGGTGGAGGGGACAGTCGAAGTGGAAAAAGACCAAGGATGACAAGGACTGCAGGGTCGAGCCCCATCATCCTTGGGTGCTAGGGCCGGGAGGGCGCACGTGAAACCTCCAGGAACAAGCACGTACAAACGAGCACAAAGAGCACTCAAGAGCTCGAGCTTAGAACCCCCTTGCGGGGTGTATATATATATATATATACTATATATATATATATATATATACACAGGGTGATTCATAAATGTGTTTCATAAATTGCAGAGTGTATTCTTGAGACAAAAATAAAGAAAAAACCATATAAACATAGGTCGAGAAACCCGTAGGTTTCGAGGTATAGCACGCGACAGAAAAATGAAACTCCTAAAGTTTTTTAACATTTTATGCAAATACACATTTACGTCATTAAAGTAAATGTTCGAAATTCTTTTCTACTTCTTGAATGCATGCCTCAGCACGTCACACCAGTGATTGTCTGACACTCAAAAATTCCTGGAGTATTGCGGATCGTTTCGCAATTGTCTTGAACTCATTGCCACAATTCATCACGTGCTCGTACTTCTGTAACATAAACTAGGCTTCTTAAATGACCCCACAAGTAATAATCAAGAGGATTTAAATCTGGTGACCGAGGTGGCCACGGAATAGAACCACCGCGCCCTATCCACCTGTCAGGATACACAGCTACCTACAGCTACAGCTACCTACAATGCACAGATGTTCGTGAAATACAGCTACCTACTTCTGCTGACAAACGTCGAATTGACTTCTGCGGACCGCGCGCAATAATTTCATAAACAATTTTATACAGAAAAACCATTTTATACAGAAAAATGAAACTCCTAAAGATTTTTTACAGTTTATGCAAATACAGTGTGATATATTTGCTTCAATAAAGTAAATGTTCAAAATTCTTCCCTCTAACGGGCGAAATGAGCTGGTGCACCATCATGCATGAACCACATTAGTCGTCGATTTCACCATCAAAGTAGGAAAGAATTTCGAACATTTACTTTAATGAAGCAAATTATCACACTATATTTGCATAAACTGTAAAAAATCTTTAGGAGTTTAATTTTTCTGTCGCGTACTATAACTCGAAACCTACGGGTCTCTCGACCGATGTTTATATGGCTTTCTTTACTTTTGTCTGAAGAATACATCCTGCGATTTATGAAACACATTTATGAATCACCCTCTCTCTCTCTCTCTCTCTCTCTCTCTCTCTCTCTCTCTCTCTCTATATATATATATATATATATATATATATATATATATATACACACACCTTTTTTACCAGGGCAACAAACCCACAATTCCAAGGATAACTAAATGAAACAAAAATCATATTACACACTTTGTATTGTCCTTAAAATGAGTAGAAGTTTATTTCAATCGGATGAGTAGTCTCTTTACAAATTCAACTTGAGCAATAGTTGTCAAAAAGTAAATTTGAGAAGAAGGGTAAGTAAAGATTTAGCTGAACATTAAAGAAGTTTGTAATGAACAAAAACAAATTGAATAAAACATTAACGCAGCAAGTGTTCAATGTGTCCTCCATCATTATCAATAACCAATTGTTGCCTTGTGTGCAACTGGCGAACTGCTGTAGAAATGGTGTCTTCATCGATCTCATTCCATGCTGTTAAAATGCACTCTCGAAGATGACTGACATCTTGAATATTTTCTCCGTAAACTTTCAACCAAACGTCATTGGCGAGTCGTGGTTCGGATTCCATATTAAGGTGGGACGACAAGCCTGTCTTTCGTCAAAATGAACAATTCACGCGGAAGAGAAAGCCAAGGTTATACAGTATATATATATATATATATATATATATATATATATATATATACACACACACAAACTCAGAATGGTCCCCTATATATATATATATATATATATATATATATATATATATATATATATATATATTATAATATATATATATATATATATATCTGTGTGTGTGTGTGTGTGTGTGTGTGTAAAAATGAACAATGAATAATTCCTATATAATCCTTATATGAATCCTTATATTCATTGTCTTCATACACTACTTATGTTTGTATGGTTTTTATGTTTGAATGTTCATTTTTACATGAGAAACCAAAATCGCCTGAGCGAGTTTGGATAGAATTTCGATTTTTTGCTTTCCATTTTTTTTCAGTGTCACAACCATGCGACCTACCATTTCTATGGTTGAGTAGTATTCATGTTTGTGCCATTAGAAGTTAGCTGTGAGAAGCGAATGTCCCTTAACTGTGTCTCTCTAATTCGTCTCCTTTAATTTCTCGCAATAATGACTTATACGGTACGTACAAAGTAAATAACTATGACGTCATAAAAGTAACTTAATTTCCTTCACGTTTTCCATACCTTGAACACTGAATCACGTGTTTAGTATGTGGACATCTTCTGTATTCAATGTATGATAAATTCTTCAATAATAATAAAAACTTCATTCTCTATAAGTCATTATTTATAGGTTGTGTCCAGTCTAGTGTTATGTAGTATAAATATTATTATTCGACCATATTCATCCATACGTCCATATCTTATCTTGACCGTTATCCTTTATTAATTTTATTACTTATTCATTCTCCTACCTATTGTCTACTGATGCCCTATCAACCTATCAGTCCATGTTTACTCGTGTCTATATTACGCACACAACCTATTGTGTTACGTACCGATATGTGTACAATACTTTGTTCATTCGTACATGTCCCCTGATGATCATGCTTACGTGCATAGCTACGTACCTACATGTAAATACGTCCACATGTATTCTTTTTACTTTTTCTTTTAAGTGCGTTCACCTCTCGCAATAAACTCGAAAAAGCTTATGCAAGTGTACGCAATTCGATGATCACAGCACAAATTGACATCTGAAAACGTAAAATCTACTCTCGCTCTGATTCGAATTTATAAAACATTATTATGTGTTATGTTTTATATATATGTATATATTATATATATATATATACAGGGTGGTGCAAAAGTCTGGACCCATAGGCAATTTACTATATAAAAAATATCTTTCGATTTTTATACTAGTTTTTATAATTTATTTTGTTTATAATTTTACTAAATATTTTTCAGATTGTTACCCTATGGCAGAGAAGTTAACAATAGCAGAAAGAATAGAGCTTGTGCTTTTGTACGCAAAAGAAGGAGCCACCTCACGTTCAGTCGCAGATAGTTTTAATGCTAAGCACCCCGATAGGCGACTTGACTCCTTTGGATTATTTCTTATGGGGACACCTTAAATCAGTGGTTTACGTTAACAAACCAAGAACAATACAAGCGCTAAAGGATAACATCACAACAGAAATTGAAGCCATAAGAACGAATATTACTATGCTTACAAATGTGCAAAGGTCTTGTGTCAACCGAGTAGAAAAGTGTTTGGAAGAAGATGGACATCAATTCGAACACTTATTGTAAATTCTGAACTAGAACGTTAAATTTAACATAATTTAGTCACTGGTGTATGGTTAATTAAATTTAATTTCATAATAAACTTCCTGCAGGCCACACTTTTTTTCCATATAAACCGCCTATGGGTCCAGACTTTTGCACCACCCTGTATATATATATATATATATATATATATATATCGTATGTGCCCATGTACTTTGTGTTATATTCCTAACTAACATCTTAATTGTCTATAAATATGAAGCACTGTAAAAAAAACAAAGCTATAGTTAACTGTTTAATTGTAATTAACTGTAATACTTTAATATATGTAATTAATGTACTTTAATGAAACTGTAATTAATTATAATAATTTATAATGTAATTAATGTACTTTAATTAACGATAATAATTTAATATAATGTAATTAATGTACTTTAATAAAACTATAATTAACGATAATAAGCGAATGTGAATTAATTGGTAATCGTAATTGTAATAAACCAAAATTACGACGTACTCAGTGATGTACTTGGGATTGTACTCCATGTACGACCCGACATTATGTCGCCATTTAGGAATATATACTCGGCGATACTGTTATTATTTTTTTATTATTATTTTTCCGTTGGGATAAATTTTGATGTGCTTTCTACTTTGCCAAATAATTGGTGACTTGCACTTTTTAAAATTTCTTAATCATTTTAGATTTAGCTTAATAATGAATCCTGAGAAACTTTTTGCAATGTTCATAAATTGCATACATTCTCTCTTCGTTATAAAAGATGAAGTCATGTCTTACCTAAGTATTTAATTGTAAATCTCAAACCTTTAATTTTTACTCATATGCATATTTTAGTGTAAAGATGCACAGTTCAATTTCCACTTTTAGTTAACTTGGTAGATCATGATAACATCAGATCTGAAAATACGCGGTTTAAGATAAAAATATGGCTTCATCTTCAAATATCTTGTTTATTCGTTTAAACATTACCACAGCTAAAAGATTTACTTTATTTTCAAATATTGTGCAAAAATAATGCAGCTTCTTCAACATTTAATAATGATGATGTTAGTAGAATCGGGGTATATAAACCCCGATAATTTCTTCCATGTTTATTCTGATTCAAACTACGAGGCTGAGCATTACCTGTAACATTTTAGCAGTAAATTACAGTAAGAAACAGTCTTTATCTTCTCTTTCGAGCCGTGCTCTCTTCAGAGAACTTAGTCATTAAAATCTCCCGATACGTTACAAGAAGAATCGGGGAACCCTCAGAGAATTTAATAAGCCTCTCAGAATCCTCCGAGCCACTAAAGAAGATCTCGGAGAATAGTATAGAAGAAACTACTGCAAGTAACAGATCCGATACGTTACAAGAAGAATCGGGGAACCCTCAGAGAATTTAATAAGCCTCTCAGAATCCTCCGAGCCACTAAAGAAGAACTCGGAGAGTAGTATAGAAGAAACTACTGCAAGTAACAGATCCGTTGCTGCCTTCTAACCAGAACCCCCGTCGACTTCGAACCAACCCAGGCCATAGACAGAGGGGTTAACAAATATATATAATAACCGGGAGCACCATTAAGCATTTATTAGGTCAACATTTTGAGTTTCACTGGACTCATTATCTAGAAAAGACATCTAAATATTACAACTAAGATTACAAACTAATAAAGAAAAAAGTTCAAAATAAGTGGCATTAATAGTTATAAGAACGATAAAATAGCAGTTTGAATCAAAGAAAAAAAATTAAGGTTAATATCATTTATAAAGAGTTAAGAGACAAAATTCGATGGAACGACAAAATACAGTAATCAAAATTAATTTCACCGATAAAAACTTATCAAACATTAAACGAGCTCTCGATCATATAACATCATAATTAACAAAGTGTTTGAAAGATAAAATACAAAATAATAACCCAAAACAAGACATTATTACAGGGTGTTCAAGAACACCGTTTTAATGAACTAAAAAGGACGAAAATCAGACTGTGTCTGAGAACTATTATTTGGATGGTTGTTAAAATTAATGAAAGGAAAGAAGAAACTGGTTAGTAAAGTTATGCTAACTTATGATTCGTTAGAAGTGCTATTAATTTTTATTTTATTTCTTTGTTTGAAACTACTATTTCATTGTTCTTATAAATGCATAATTACACTTATTTTGAGTTTTTGTCTTTATTATTCTGTGACCTCAGCTGTAATTTTCAGAGGTCTTGTTTTGAGAATGAATTCAGTGAAATTGGAAACAGCCACCTAAGAAATACTTAATGATGCTTCTTGCTTGCAACATTCATGTTGGAATTCCATCCGCTTTTGTTTTTGAACATTAGTCAGTGAATTTTGTGAATGAATTTTGCAGGAAAAAGGTTTAATTCAGTACGAAATATACAATGCACAGATGTTCGTGAAATACTGTACCTACTTCTGCTGACAAACGTCGAACTGACTTCTGCGGACTGCGCGCAATAATTTCATGAACCATATTTACGTGTTGTACGGTTCTTGTGGATTATCACCTACCATTATTATCCTTATGTTGATTGCTTACATTTCCTTTTGTTTTAAATTTTTTAACCTCTTTTAATCAAAATATCTTCCTAAGACTTTTATTGAGAAATAATCATGAATTTTTCAAGAACATAATTGAAAATACCTTAAACTTCCCTAACCTAACCACCTACTCAAACTTGAAAACGATTTCTCCTAAGAAAAATCCATTATAAAGTTTCCAAAGCCTAACCGCCTGGTTATGTTCGAGGATATAATTGTGGATGTATTTCTTTGGTTTAAAAAATTCGATATACTTCTCATAGAAAAACTATTTCAGAGTATTTCTATATAATCATTAAAAAAGGATGCGAGCGCGATGCCAAGGGCACGTGCCCAAAGTGCTCTGGCTTTAACATGATCCTGAATAGGTGCAAGCGACAGAACACCAAGTCCTCTCCCAACACGTTTTGGCAAGACTCATAAAATCATGTAACACCATATGCCAGAAGGGAAAGAAGACATAACGCCAATTTACATGGAGGGGATTGTAGACACCAATCGACCAGGGAAGTACTCCAGGAGGGACGTTAGCCAGAAGATAGGGAGTGCTGGAACCCACGTTTCTCCTGTCACTGTCCTCCTTTGTTGATCTTTATTCTGTGTCTCATCTACCCTATGAACACTACAGCATGCTCTCAAACACACACACTACATGCATCTTACACACTACATAGTCTTTTCAAAATTAAAAAAAAAAAAAATGGCATCAACTTCAAGAGCCTCGGAGTCCCCTCGGGAGGTGACCATAAATGTCCCACTTCTGGATCCCCTGGGTCGATACCAGGAACGCAGACCCGGACGGCGGGGGTGGATCTGCTACCGCCCATTCGAGATGTTCTGGGCCTCTGCCTGATTCATTTTTCATAAACTTCTGCAACATCCATATCCTTCCCTCAAAGTTTCAATCCTCCTCTAAACCCCACCTTCTCTTCCTCACTGAAACGCGAGTGTTTGGGACAAATGACAGCAACCCCTTTTCTGTACCCTTTTACTTTCTCTCTACTCAATTTCACTCCAAAAGTGGATGTTGCGTATATGTACGCAATGACCTAACTTGTTCTCGTATTCCCAAACTCAAATCTTTCGAATTCTATACCCCTCTGGCTACGTCTTACATGCCAGTCTCAAACTAAATACGTCTGCGTTGTCTACCTTTCTCCTAATTTAAACTTCAAACTTTTTTTACCTTCAAACTTTTATTCAAAAAAGAATACAAGTGGCAGTTTTACAGCTTTTAGATATTTGTTATGACATCAATAAATTCACAGTACTTTCATCTGAATATGCCTTTGGAAGCATGGAGGCTTTTTAGGCAAAATTAATGGCATTTAGCTTATTTATTACATAAAAGTAGTGAAAGTAGCAAGTAATAATAATAGAGACTACAAAAAATAATAATAATAGCAATAATAATAATCACAAATACAATATAAAGTTTACAAAATGTTACATGATTTTAAATTCAATGATATATTGTATATTTAGTAGAAAATATTACAGAAGAAAGTGAAAGTGGTAAGCAGTAGTAGTAATGACAACAGAAATAATAATAATTATAGCAGCAGTAATAATAGTAAATGTTGGATACTGAACAACTTTTAATGATGAAAGAAATACAGTACATTTACAATTTACAATGACGATCGACGATCCCGATCGCCTTGGAGATAGGTTCAAAATTGTGGATTTATTTCCACCCTCTCATTCTTATTCTTACCCTGTCAAACTTTTTCCTCCGTTGGGCTCCGCCGACCACAATCATATATTTGTTTCTTGTCCTATCGCTCTAATTCGGCCTTTGGATTCTCCCAAGAGCAGACGCCTTTGGCACTTTAGCGCTGCTGATTGGGAGGCCTTTAGGTAATACTTCTCTGATTTCCTATGAAATGATTACTGCTTCGGTGGCCGGGACCCTTCCAAGTGTGCTGAGCGCACCACGGAGGTGATTCTCTCGGGCATGGAGGTGTACATTCAATATTCTATTCCTACCACTAATGTAAAAAACCCTTGGTTGAACTTTACTTGTTCTAATACTATCTGCAACAGAGAGGAGGCTTTCAGAAGGTACGGTCGCCACCCAACCACTTACTCCCACTCAGCTTATATTTTTGCCCGGAATCGTACAAACTCTGTTCTTCGAAAAATTCCTTCGAAGAATTCCTTCATCAGACAAAAATGTGAAAACCTACCCAATTCTAATTCTTCTCGATCTTTCTGGCATCTAGCTAAGAACCTCTTCAACAACTTTACTTCTTCTTTCCCTCTTTTCCATTCCGACGGTACAGTTGCCGTCTCTTCTCCTGACAAAGCTGAACTTTTCGCTCAAATTTTCGCCTCTCACTCAACCCTGGACGATTCCGGTGCTGTTCCTCCATCTCTTCCTCCCTCGGACTTTATGTCTAAAATTCTTTCTGCCCTATCTGGGGTCAACTCTTGGAAGGCGTACGGTACAGATTCCTCCTATTGTTCTCAAGAACTGTGCTTCTGTGCTGACACCCTGCCTAGGCAGGTTAGAGTAAACAACTCCCGTTTAAACCCATGTCTAAAAAGCATTTACTAAACAAATGCAAAATATACAAAAATATGAAGGAAGGAAGGCTTACTTTCTAAAGCAGTGTATATTCACTGTCGAAACAAATTTAACTCATTCATACTCAAAGCAAAAACTAATTAAAATAAATGTTTATTCACATTGCAATAACTGTTCAACCTAACCTAACTGCCGAACCAGGTGTCTGACCAAAAGATGCATCAAAATAGGTTAGGTACTTGTCTGTATATTTTGCTTTAAGTATATTTTGCTTTAAATATAGTTTGCAACTGACAGTTGAACTCTCAATTTTTTCCTTTGCGTATTTCATGAAATTGACAGAGCGATATTGTGTTTCATGAAATAAGTAACAACTTTGCTTATTCCTTGAATTTGGCAAATGGACTGCCAATTTCATAAAATAAGCCTTATTTTGCTTATTTCATGAAATACACAGTTTCACCAATTACACGTAGTATATATATATATATATATATATATATATATATATATGATACAAGCATCATAACTTTCTATTAGTTTTCGATTACTGTAGTAATATACTGACTTTTTGTAATTTGACCTTTAACTGGGTAGGCGTCGCATGCCCTGCTTACCCTGACTGCACGCCTCTGAATTATATATATATATATATAAGAGAGAGGGAGAGAGAGAGAGAGGAAATCGTCAGTGTTCGAAGCCGTAGCAAATTTTATGAAGGTTCGTAAAATTTATTATAATTATTTGCAATCATCGTACTTCAACAATTACTCGAGTCAAATGGCTCTCTCTACAAGAAGACATAAATGTACCCCCACCTTTACTTATGCTGGACTGCTCCAGTCCTCAACAACACTGAAAATGGAAATATGTCGAATTATTCTGAAAAGTTGTCAGATGGACAAGCTTTTAACTTGAATGGATATAGAAACCGAAGGAGGGCAGTTTGGAGATTAAAGATTTGTTCCAGAATCTATCAAAAGCTTTTGATATATCTATGTCTAGCGCAATAGCAAAAGTTTCACCGAAATCCCAAAAGAGGATGACCAAGAGTCAGAGAGATATGCAAGAAGATCGTCAACATGGGCAAAAACGCTTTAAGGTTAACTTCACAGAGTGAGGCAACTCTAGCTTATTTATTACGTTTACCTGATCTAATTATGGAGTTAACTCCCCGACGTAGGTTTATATAGTTTTCTGAATTAGTCTGATTGAAATGCGACTTACGTAAGTAGTTTGTCGGCTCTATTTCTTTCCGTGGCATTGCTAATTTCGTTGTTAAACCATTTGGTGACTTTATTGAAAAGGAAACTATTTTCGTGGGTATAAAAGTGTCCTGTATTGTTTTAAATTGCTCTCTATATGAGAGAGAGAGAGAGAGAGAGAGAGAGAGAGAGAGAGAGAGGGAGAGAGGATAGCCTATTTCGAGATCCAAGTTAAAATTACCTTTCCCGCTTGTGTAAACAGTTTTTTTTTCCGAAATGAACAAAAACCAAAAAAAAATCTACTTACAATAAGCTCTTCTCAGACAACCATATCTGAGCACGCTTTACCGCAAACAATACTCTTCCTCTCGCCTTATCATTATTCATCTCTGAACGCGCCCACCATCAAACAATGCTATGGCCCTTCCTTTCGAGATTTCATTGTCATATCGGTCACTGAGATTAACCTTTTGTTTATAACCTTTTTCTATGTGTCACTCAAAGTTGTCCTTAAAACAAATACGCTTTGTCTGTTGTTACATAAAAGAAAAGATTTCCCATTCTATTATTAAAGCTAAAACCCCCCAAAAAATCAACTGAATTTTATTCCCGATCAAAGAACATATTCCTCATAAATCATGTACTTTAATTAACTTGAGGACAACGTTCTTCGATACTTTCGAAGGACGATGTGATAACTTTTCCTTTGACATCTGAGAGCACTCTTAGAGAACAATTTTAGAATGTACAGTATCTACAAGAAAATTAATTATTTAATCCGAAACATCACGGATTTACATCTGGACGGTCATAACTTCTGCATTAGACCACCAAGAAAAATGCTGGAAGCATTACGTCGCACAAAAGAATAAAGCCGTAATTTATTCTGATTTTGGCAAAGCTTTCGAAAAATTTGATTGTGGGAAAATTAGAAAACTGGGAACCTGGAAAGCTGGGACTTAGGGTCTTTATTATTTTTTTTTAGTAAAAATTCACAAAGCATAGTGGTAATCGGAATTAAATCTGAAATTTCAGAAGTCATAAGTTCTGTTTTAAAATGTATAGCGTTAACCCCTCTGTTGTTCTTGCGAACATAATTTAGATATTAGTGATAGTGTTGTATCGTATTTCGCAGATGACACTAAAATATTTGAGGAAATATCGAGAGAGATAACATCGAAAAATTGCAAAATGAAATCTGTACATTATTTAGGTAGTTTGAAGACAGTATTATGAAGTTCAGTGAAGAAAAATTCCGACTCATTAGATATGGTAACTTACAGAACTTACTTAGGCTGAAAAATATTCTAATGTCTACTCTGGGTTAACTCATGAGAGAGAGAGAGAGAGAGAGAGAGCGAGAGAGAGAGAGAGAGAGAGAGAGAGAGAGAATACTAAACCTCTCATACTTTGCATGCTCACACATATGGGCGTAAAAAACTCATAGGAGCTGCAAAAGGAAGTATACTGAACCGTGAAAGATAAATACATTATACCAAATCTGCAAGATTATCTAAAACAGAGGAAACGAAAGATGAAGGTTACTGGTCAAGACTACAATCTTTGAAACTCTGTTCCCTGTAATTAATACGGGAGCGACACATAATATGAAAAATATTTAAAGAATATGTTCCAACGTTTATAAATTAAATAAAACCCACTGCATGGAATATGAGAGCAGGTAAATTTTGTATTATCTATGTTGAAGCAGGACAAGGAGCCATAACAACAAAGATGGATAATACTCCCAAAATACGAGTCCAAAAACTCTTTTATGCACTAAGTGAAGAACCGAAGTATCCAACACATCAAATTAATTACATTCAAGAACAAACTGGAGAGGTTCGCGAGCAAGGTTCTTCATGAGCCATACGAAGGGAAGGATGAGAATGAAGGACAAAAGTAGAAAACAAATTTTTCCTTCATCAAATCTCCCAAATGAGATTGGATGTTGCAGAGGGATCGGCCTCAGTCCAACTTAAAACATTTGTTGAAAAAATAAAAGTAAACAAACAATTATATATTTATATATATATACTAGAAAGCTAATTCATAAAAGTTAAAAATAACTGTTAAAAATAACCTAATGATCTAAAATTGAAAAACAGAACTGCTAAAGAAAATCGAGAATGCAACTGCTTCGAATTTCACCCCCTCATTGACTGCTAAAAATCGATATAATTTAAAGGAAAATGAACTTGCGGCCACAGGAGTCTTCGTGGAATGTATAAATGTATAAAAATTTATGTATATTAAAAATTGAAGAAGAAAATCGGGCGGTGAGCTTCTTTGGATTTGCGAAGCTGAGCATCTCGGGGGTAATTTATGTAAGAGTCTAAAAGACCTGTTGTACAGCAAATTTAGGGTTCTGCCAGAACCTTTTTTATAATTCACCCACAGTTGTTGTCCGTGTATATTACTGCAGAAAGTACGAAAGAGAGTGTCTTTAGCTTCACTTGTACAGAATCGAAAGTTCCTTATGGTCATATTCGCTTTAGCACACAGGCTTCGAGATTGTTTTCTTATATCGTAGTCATCACTCAAGGAGCTGGTAATAGTTTGACCCAAATACTTAAACTCTTGTATTTCCTCAACTACCTCACCATTCATTTTAAACCTTATATCAGCTGGCTGATTACAGCTTTCAGGATGAAATTGCATAACCTTAGTTTTTGCAACATTAAAAAGAATATCATGTTTCTGCTAATATACTTCGCAGACTTTTAGTAGCCGATCCAGACCTTTAACAGAGGGACTTATTAACACCATATCATCGGCATAAACTAAGTTATTTATCCTTGTTATCTATACAACATCCCACTGTTGCCTCGTTAAGTGAAGCAATTAATCCGTCAATATACACATTAAACAGCATAGGAGAGAGCAAGGAGCCTTGTCTCACCCCGCAAGAGGAGCCAAAACACTCGGATAGTACATTGCCCCACCTAACAGTGAAAGATTGGTGGGAATACCAAAATTTCAATAAATTTAATATGTACATGGGAACCTTACTGTTTTCTAGTTTTGCAAATAAAATATTGTGGTTCACCCTATCATATGCCTTACTTATATCTAGGAAACAGCTATAAATAGTTGAATTACTGTCAATGTATTTAGATATTGTTTCTTTAAGTACATAGATACACAGGTCAGTTGAGTGGGACCTTTTAAAGCCAAACTGATTAGGAGATGTCCATAGGAAATCATTTAATCGGAGTACCAAGAGTTTTTCTAGTAGTTTCAAGAAGCAGGAAGCGATAGCAATAGGCCTGTAATTATTGCTGGACAGAATGTCTCCGTACTTATTTTTGACCAGGGGCAACATATATACCCTCATGAACTCTGCAGGGATATAGCTATGCGCAGGCATGGCTGATAGGAGCAATGATAGATACAGACATACTACGTTATTTGCATATTTTAAGTGCTCATTCGATAAGTCATCTACCCCTGACGCAGAACCAGTTTTTAACTCTTTAATTAACCTCTTTACTTCAGAAAATGATATCAAAGTATTTTCCCTTGTCCCTCCCACAATCGTTTCGCTGCAATCTATCTTAAGATTATCCCTACTCACACTGTTAAGAATGTGAGAATAGTGGTTTTTCCACAGCTTTGCAATTTCATCCTCCCCCGACACCCCATCGATTGTCGGAGGGAGGACATTTTTGACACCCGTTTGATTCTTAACAAATTTCCAAAATTTGTTATTATCGTTATTTATGCGAGCTTCACAGGCTTTTGTTGTTCGAATAGACTCTTCTTCTTGTTTACATCGTCTTATGGCCGCCTTACACTGACCCCTACTTCTACACATATTCATGTATACTGGTCCTACTCTGGGTCTACCATGAAAGCACCACAAATCATAGGCGTCTTTCGATTCCCTCTTCAGGGGGGCAATAAAATCGTTCCATCCAGGAATAATCTTAGTATAATAGTTGTAAGATTTAATCAGGGGGCTTCCTGCTTCTCTTAACAGGGATATTATCTTACTATAATACCTATCTATGAGTTTACAGTGAGAATCATTTGAGCAGGGATTATTACAGGCAAGATGCAAAATTTCTAAATTATTAAAAAGGTGACTTGTTCTGTCTTTGTATTCTATTCTCTGCTGCATATTAACATTGGACCAATCGACGCGATTATTCTTACCTATTGAGTTCTTGTTAAGTCGTGTTGCGCATAAATTGGTAAAGTTAATTAATATTTCTAATGGTCTATGATCAGAAAGAAGGAAATCATGCAGAATATGAACTCTAACAATTCGATCCTTTAGATTATTACTAGTAAGACAATGATCAATCCACCTGGTAGTACCACTCATATCACTAACGTATGTAAAATTACCACTGGTTACCCCTAATACCTCTACATCACTTATACTTAAATTGGCCGACTCGCATATGTTACCCAATTCTACAAAGAATTCCGAATTCACATGTGCGTTAAAGTCTCCCATTATTATACAGCGAGAATATTTGGGGTTATCTGATAATGACTTAATTTTGTACAGCAAATCAATGTATTCATCTAGATTACTGCCGTTGTTGTATGGTAAATAGCAGTTTGCAATTAATGTGTAATCATTGTTCACTTGTAATTCAATGCCTAACAACCTTACATTATCGCTTGTTAAAAATTTTATATGTTTTGACAAATTTTTCCTTATTAAGAAAGCAACACCACCAAAAGGCCTACCGTACATTAATTCATCTGACAAGTGGACTGCTGATGACGCATGGTACATAAAGTCATCATGGATGGTAGAGAGGAATTTTGGCTCTTGCTTAGGTAGCCAGTGCTCCTGCAGGAGTATCAAATCTGCACTGTCGCAGATTTTATGAACATCTACAGTTGAATTCCTCACTGACCTTACATTATATGAGACTATTTTCAACAAGTTATCCGCCATGACTGATAGAAAATTTATTATTAGTAAGATTATTATTATTATACACAGTACAACTTTCAGGCATTACCGTTAGGGCTCCTATTATGATTATTATTATTATTATTATTATTTTGCCTGTTATCAAATCTGGAAAAGTGAATAAACTCAACAATAATACCGTCTGGCCATTGACTCATATTATACGGGTTGAAATGCGCATTTACACCTTTGATTATTACTTTAAATGAGTTATAATACGAAGATTTCGTGTTTAGTTTATTAACTATCAATATACTGTGTTCACCATTGACTTCTTCCATCATGTGTCGAATATCGCTTGCCTCGTTCGAGAGCTGAATTCGCGACACAAAGAGGGTGAGATTCCCCATCAGTGGCCTCGCCGCAGAGACCGGTTGAGAAAACCTTCGGGAGGGGCGCCTGTTAACAGTGACCCACCCGTGCTCCTCCCTCGATCTCCCTGAGGCAGGGTTCGCCTGCCTGGGGGATGGGTGGCACAATCTTTGGATATATATATATATATATATATATATATATATATATATATGCTGTATATAAAGAGCTACACAAATACTGTTGTCTTTATTTGTATCCGGAAAAAAATCTTAAAACTTCCGTTATATAACACTAGGCAACAAAGATTTTGTTACAGAAGATCAAATAGGTGCTCCTAGCTAATTTCGGTATGCTGATTTCAAATCTATAATTAGATTTTTTCTATCACGTCTAGATTTTGTGTAAAATGCAAATCACTTTTAGTAAAATTTTCTACCACGTCCAGATTTTGGTTTTAATCGGCTTAATGCCAGTAATATGAAACTTGCTTTTCAAGGTTAAAGCAATTTTTTTGGCCAACTATATACAAATTCGAACAATTTTGATAAATAAAATTTATCCCGAGTTGGCAACACTGAGTCAAGAGCATAGTAACGGGCAACGGCCCAACGGTCAGTCGCTACGTGACAGTCAAGCAGAACGGTTGTTGAAGCTCTCTGCTGATGAGCAAGTGACAGGTTGTGGTGACTTGTGTGTTTTTATAGCATTTGTTTTGTACTACGGTGTGTATTTCTTTTTATTTTGCACATCGTAATAATTACTTTCTACGTTTTTTCAGATATTGTATGGTAATTCAAAATGGCATCAAATAGACGTGCTTGTGTAAATCACCCAGACAACTTCTGCTTTGTCTGTGGACAATATACACCTAAGCCACAACGTAGAAACATAACAACAAAGATTAAACTTGCCTACAAGTGTTATTTTGACTGTAAGTTAGGAGACCAACAGAGGGACTGGGCACCACATATTTGCTGTGCACAGTGCAATACAATGTTAATAGCTTGGATGAATGGTAAAAGAAAAGCTATGCCGTTCTCAGTCCCCATGGTTTGGCGTGAGCCGAAAAATCACTTCAATGATTGTTATTTTTGTTTGACAAAGATTGCTGGTTTCACAAAGAAAAACAAATCAAAGATCACGTACCCAAACTGCGAATCAGCAATGAAACCAGTACCACATGATGAAACAAATCCACCACCAGTTCCACCAGCAACGATAACAGACAGCAGTTCATCTGAAGATTCTGCTAGTGATATAGAAACAGGGAAAGATGGCATATATGTTCCAGATGCAAATATTTCCCCACATTTGTTAAGTCAAGCGGAGTTAAATGACTTAGTGCGCGATTTGGAATTACCAAAAGAAAAGGCAGAGTTGCTTGGTTCAAGACTTCAAGAATTTAATCTTCTCCAACCAAACACCAAAGTTTCCCATTTCCGCCATCGCCATTTGCAGTTTTCATCATTTTACTTACAGGAAGAAAACGTTTGTTTCTGCCACGATATCAGTGGTCTGATGCAAGGGATTGGCTGTCGCTATGATCCAAAAGAATGGAGACTGTTCATTGACTCTAGTAAAGCTAGCCTTAAAGCTGTATTACTGCACAACGGCAATGAAAAACCTTCAATACCTGTAGCACATGCCACTGGCCTTAATGAGACTTATGAATCGATGAAACTGCTGCTAAGACTCATCAAATATAAGGACCACACATGGAATATTTGTGGCGACCTTAAAGTTGTATCATTACTTCTTGGGTTACAGTTGGGCTACACAAAGCATATGTGCTTTTGTGTCTATGGAACAGCAGAGATGACAAGAACCACTACAAAAAACATGATTGGCCATCTAGAACTGAACATGTTGTTGGTAAATACAATGTGAAACACCCAGCACTTATTGACCCTCAGAAAGTACATCTTCCACCACTTCACATTAAACTTGGCCTTATGAAAAATTTCGTGAAGGGTATGGATCATCAAGGTAGTGGTTTCCAATATTTAAAGGATAAATTCAAAGGAATATTGACAGATGCTAAGCTAGAAGCTGGAGTTTTCACTGGACCACAGATCCGCAGTGTCATCCACGACTCATCGTTTCCATCTAACCTAAATGAGAATGAACTAGGAGCATGGACATCTTTCGTTGAAGTTGTCAAAAATTTTCTTGGAAACCACAAAGCTGAAAACCACCGTAAACTCGTAGAAAACATGCTTAAATCTTATGAAATAATGGGATGCAGAATGTCTTTGAAAATTCATTTTTTACATTCTCATCTTGACTTCTTCCCGGCCAACCTTGGGGCTGTAAGTGACGAGCATGGTGAGCGCTTCCACCAACAGATCTCAGTTATGGAAAACAGATACCAAGGTAATTTCAACCCAAATATGATGGGAGATTATTGTTGGTTCCTGCAGAAGGAGAGCTCGTCATCCTACAAGCGACAAAGGAAGAGGACACACCAAAGTTTCACTTAAGAACAGGAATTTGCCTTTCAGTAGTAACAAAAAAATACTAACGCGCTTTGGGTGGATGGTTGGGCGCAGGGGTGGTAACTCCGCCAGCGGAATTCCGCTGTCTGTCTTAAGCCAGAATAAAGGAGGAAAGACATCCCTGTTCACTAATTATTTAAGTATGCTTAACATAAAACGTGGCACGGAAAAGTAGCTTAGACGGCTTTCGTAATAGAAGCGGGTGAGAAAAAAATGAAAAATAGGGGTTTTCGGTTACACAAAATCTGGACGTGATAGAGAAATTTTGATATCAGATCTGAAATCAGCATCAGCGCTTTAGTAGGAATCAGTAGTTCACGTGTCTGTAACAAAAAAAAAGTTGAAATTTGTTGCCTAGTGTAATCTAGTGCACCTACTACAAATTCTGTTGCATCTACAAACACCCGTGACCATGGGATAACTGCTAAACAAATGAAAAGCCTGACTGTATGTATTCGGAAATGCAGCCAATTCTAGGCAGGTACGAGTAGCGTCGAGGTTTCTGCGATAAGCCTTTTGTCGTTTTGTTTATGAAAGCATTTGTTTCATATTTTAAAAAAAAATTTAACCATTATGTTTTTTCCATACTTGCACAATATATGTCAAAAGTCTCTGTACAAGTTCAGAGCTTGTATTTTAGTTACAAATTTTGATCATATCTTTGATCTGTTAGCCGTTAGGCGGTTCATCTCCTCAGATACACTAACTTAACATAATTGCCTTTTTTGTAGGTTTAGTATAAATACTTGCATGTATACATAAACCATTCTCAAAGAGATCTTTGGGTTTCTGCTTGACCAAAACTTTTAATCTGGACATTTTCAATTTTTTCCCAAATTTAAGACATTCTCCTACAGCGAAAAAAAAAAAAGAGCTAAATTAATCCATTTAAAAAATTTAATTAATTTACTCCGAGTTAATCTGAATAACAGTGAGGCATCTCCTCAGGCTAAAGAAAAGATTTCAGAAAAGTTTTAAAAACTTTAATTGTAATTAAAAGTGTCATAATAGATTTCCATGATAAAATTTTTCGTCGAAAACAATTACATTAATAAAAGAAAAATTAATAGTTAACAATTTCTTACATTTTTTCTTCTTCTTCTTCTTCCTATTATTATTATTATTATTATTATTATTATATTCTTTTTGACGATGAAATATAATTGAAAAATACTAATTACTATTTTATGGGGTCCTTTTAAATTTTTATTTTCAGCGAATTTATTTCCGCATCTGAACATAATATATGAACCATTCTCTGAAACAATGTGGAGTCTTCATAACGAAGTCAACTACAAATTAGTGGAGAAATTATATAGTATCAGAAATTTGTCGAAAGGAAGAAACAGCTTAGACAATTCATAGAGAAGAATTCTTAACAAAGAAAGCTTTGAACGGAAAGATCTAGGGTACGTCGGATTATATCAAACATTTTAAAAGATCGTTTGGCCAGTTACTGACTTACTTCTGCCATCTCGGAAGGTGTTAAAACTTCATGTTTGCTTTTATGAGGCAAGTCCAAGGGCATCCGTTTGTCGTAGTGATACAAAACGAAATGAGGGGTATCACCGATGCGCACATTATAGCCGTTGTTGATGGCCGTTTGTACCATAGAGAGAGAATCATCCTAGGTACTGGAGAATGCGTCGACAACATGGTGGAGGGCTTCTAAGATTTTTCGATTGTGTCTTTCCACTAAGCCGTTTTCCCGCGGATGGCATGCTACAATGTGTGTTTTTTTAATTTTACACATTTTGAGGTGATTCAAACAGCTTGGAAGTGAAACTAAGGGCGTTATCCAAAATTAGGATGGAAGGAGTAGTATGGTTTTGGATGACGCGTTCCACTAGGGTCTGGTTTGGAATGGCAACTGATTTGCTGTAACGCGAGAAGTGGTCCGTAAAACGATTATGTATTGGTTTCCTTTTGATGTTTTGGGGAATGGCCCCAGTATGCCCATTCCGGTTCTCTGCCAGGGCCGTTGGCATACTGAATATTTATGCATAGGAGCTGTGGATGGTACGTTGCTTTTATATCTTAAACAAGACGGGCATTCCGCGATGTATTCATGTACTTTTTGTTCATTTCGGGAAAATGGTATCGCTCTAAAAGACTCTTGATGGTGCCATCCGGCCCCATGTGGCCATACAAAAGTGAGTCATGACAAAGTCTACGAAGATCTACGAGATCCCTTGGTATTTCCACGAGGTCGTTTCCTTCTCCGTTTCTAAAATGTACGAGCTCATATTTTATGTTATACCGCTCTTTCACCTTAGAGGGTTCCTTTTGTTCCAGATGAGCACGAATGTTCCGGGTGTGTAGGTCTTGTTGTTGAACTTATTCAAACATTAGAGGTCGAACACAGGAAGAGTTTCTATCTTATTCACTTGGGTGTCGGGTTTGAGTCTCGACAATCCGTGTGGAATAACTTGAAGTTTTCCTGGTTTGTATACGATTTTTGCAGTGAAGTCCTGGATCAACAGAGCCCATCTACTCAACCGTCCTCAAGTAGCTTGTCCTTGAAGAGATACGTGAGTGGCTTGTGGTCAGTTTTTGTTGTCAGACGATAAGTTGGAACTTTTTCAGGGCCCAATGTACCGTTAGGGCCTCTCGGTCCGTTGTAGAATAATTCCGTTGAGGTCCAGAAAGAAGCTGACTGGCATAAGTAATGGGCAATTTCCCACCATTTACGTCCTGTAATAAGACGGTTCCAAGTCTGTAGGAGGAAGCATCCGTGGCTATGACAAAAGGTTTGGTGTAATCGGGATATTGGAGGATGAGATGACAGGTTAGTTTACCGATTAGAGTTTCAAAAGCATGTTGGTGATCGGGTTCCCATATAAATTTAGCATTTTTCTGGAACAAATTAGTAATGGATTTAGCAATGTCCGAAAAATGTGGGGTAAAATTTCGATAAAACCCGATAAATCCAATAAATGCACAAGCGTCGTCAATGGTTTTAGGTACAGGGTACCTTTCCAGTGCTTCAAGTTTGGCTGGATTAGGTTTAATTCCAGTGGATGATAATAGAAATCGTAAGTATATTAGGTATTCCTGTAAGAAGTTGCACTTTGCAAGTTCAGTTTAAGATGTGCTTTCCTCAAACGTGATAGCACATTCTGAAGACGTTGGCAGTGTATTTCGATATCTGAACTATAGATGATAATATCGTCAAGACAGAGCAGAGCCTCGTCGCCTAGTAGGTCGGAAAGAACTATATTCATCAACCTAGCGAAATTAGCAGGCTCATTTCGGACTCCGAAGGGTAAAACCTGGAATTTGTAATGGGTTCAATTAGTGAAAAAAGCGGTCAAGGCCTGAGATCCGGGACTGACCTCTATTTGGTAGTAACCTGATGCTAAATCAAGGGATGAAAAGAAGTTAGCTCTTCCTACGTTCAGAATTGTTTCCTGCATGTTTGGGATAGGAAAACTGTCTGGGATGGTAATTTAGTTTAGGCGTCTGAAATCTATACAAAGGCGAGATGTTCTGTCGTTTTTGGAAACAAGAATCATAAGAACCGACCAGGGACTAGCTGACTGCTGAATGACGTCCTAATCTAACATGTTGTTAATGTGTTCCTCAATAGTTATAGGGAGGAACGAAGATGGGTTTGAAATTGAGTTCCAGCTTGATTTCGAAAGGGACCAAATTAATTCGACCCAAAGGATCTCCTTTTAGGGAAATCACATCTTTATTTCTTATCAGGAAACGAAAAGCGAATCCTATAGTTTCGGATCCTGTAAGGCTGGTGACTAGGGCGGATCGAAAATGAGGTTTTTAAACCTTTTTTCGAAATTCAAATATGGCTAGTGCGGAACATATGTGGGTGCTATAGATAATGACTGTGCATAAATATTAGTCCTGCGAAATTATATCTTCAGGTGCCACAAAGCCGTCGAAAAAAGTGAAATATAATGATTTTCTTATATTCTGCATTAGTACAATAACTGAAACTTACTTGTTATTATTATATTAAGTGTTCCAATTACCAAAATAGTTACTGAATTACGCAGCTCTTAGTTTATTTAGATCAATGTTCTTTTGATTAATGATCTAAATAATCCAGAACTCACCACGAGGAGGTTGCTGCGTGTCGAGCTCCACCCATGCCCTCCCAACCACCCATCCTTGCGCATGTTTTTTTCTATTAACGTTTTATTTAAACTTTATATTCAGCTTTACTTTCGAATGATGGCATTTTTTTACGTGACTGAAGTGTTGATCTTATGAAGCCATCTCGCGCGTTCAATCCAAATACTTTTGATGATGCTTCAGTCACTAATTTTACCATTCTTTCTACTACTTGTGTATGACAAGGGAATTTCTCGAATGGAGGGGTACTCTTGTTTTCTATGAATTCTTCAATCTCATTTTCTGTCAGGTGTCTTGTCACAGGTGGTTCAGTGACAATGCATTTTTGCCAATTAATTAAATCAGTATAATCAGTAGCTTCAAATTGAATAACAGGGACTGTGAAACGCCTCACAACTTTTTCCTTGTTTGTTTGCCTTGCTTTCTTTATTCGCCTGCACGCTAATTCTCTTATGGCGCTGCGGTCATCATGAATCATTGATGCTAGAATATTTTCTGGATTTGCAAAAAATGCATTTCTTTGTATGACAGGGTTTACAATATCCTTTACTTCGTCATTCAGTGTTCTTGTTAGTTCAATAGTTTTGAAAACATGTTTTGAGCCAGTGACAAAAGACGTACTTTGCTTAATAGAAAACCACATTGGGATGTAGACCTTCATTATAAAAGAAGCAATGTTCATGAGGTTCTCAGATGGACTTACAGTTGAAACGTATAGACGAAGCAAACGATTTGCTGTAGTCAGCCATCGTGAATGTGCCATTTTGCCTGGACTACGATGAGCAAGATCTGGAGAGCAATATCCCTTTGTTATGGCCTGATGAATATCAATTAGATATTTTTGGTCGGTGCTAAGATCTTCACAGTCTACAGTTGGTTCCTCAGCATCAATCCTTTCAAACTCGACAATAGGAAGACTCTCACAGTTCTCTAATTCCCTGCCAATAGGACCGGTGAATCCGCGGGGGCCAGATGTTTTTCCATCCAGCTTTGCAACTAAATGGCGTAATGGCAATTCATTGGCATGGAGCTGGCACACTAAATGTTGAACTGGCTTCTTCAGTTTCAATTCTATAAGCCTTATAACGCCTCCCTTTTCTCCAGTGTTGACTGCTGCACCATCGCATCCAATGGCAACAAGGTTTTCCAGGTTCATGTCATTATTTCCAATATACTCAAACATTCCTTTACATATTTCTTCAGCTGATCCAGAATTCACAGAATAATGGCCCAAATAATCTGAACCAGGTTCTCTCACTAAAGTGATATGTTCTTCTGTTACCTTCTTCTGATATACTTTGGACTCTTTTTTTTTCTTGGAAGAGTGTAGAATCTTTTCGACCATCAAAATAGATTCCTCTGATTGGGACCTGATTTTGATCTTCCATAATTTCTGATCTCTTCTTTTGTCTTTCTCTTCTGATTTTACTCCTATCCACTACTTCAGATGTATTGTCAATAGAAACTTCTCCAATATCTTGCAATACTGCACTAACAATGAATGCTGCAGCTCGATCTGAAACTGCAGTCCTGTCACAAGCAGTAGCCACTGAAGGTAGATTTGTAGTTTTCCTTTTCTTGAATAATTGTTCTTCAGGTTGTTCGAGCTTTCTCTTCGAGCTAACTGGCTCTGGAAATGTATCGTCTGATATTTCGCCAGATTCACTTTCACTGTTTGATGTCGATGATGATAATTCAACATTTGTATCCTGCAATTTCTCCTGTGAAGATTCTTTGGTGAGCCTCACAGCTTCTTTTTGCTTTCTTAGCAACGTAGATGCTTTTTTCTTTGAGAGTGTAATATCTACTCTATCAATAAACAGTTTTCTTTCACTCCTTTGATCTAAGAGGAACGTCACTTCTTCCTTTGGAACCGTTTTTTCTTTGGGACAAGAACATTGTGTTAGTACTTTGCACTTGCACGCTGCAATGTCAAAAAGTTTCGTGTGTGCTTCTTTTTTGAACATATCAATCTTTGCTTTGTAAGCTTCAGAATTTTTTCTGCTTTGGTATGGCTTCATAATGACACGATACTTTTCGTGGTAGCTTCTGAACATTGTTTCAATTCGCCTGTCTGACAGAATTGGGACGGAAGCACTTTCCCAAATTGTTTTCAATTTATTAACAACTTGTTCTAATATTTGAGATATTGAAGGATCTTTATTAGTATTCTGTTTCAAATCGTTTCTTACAAACAAGTAATATTTAAAAACTCCTTCGTATGTAGGAAGATTCCTGTGCCACAAATCTTCCCCCATACCAAACATGGGGCACTCAGTTGAGGCCCTGGTTGATTTTGTACAAACTCGAGACATTTTGAAAGTATACAAATCTGAAAAAGAAAGAGCTAATATCAATTATACGTTAATTTCAGTTAATAGTACATGGCAAACTTAGGGCAACACAATACAGAAACGCAAAATATATAAGAAATATAGTTTAGACTATCTGAGTAACGCCAACAACAGAACACCCACCTGCTACGAGAGCGACAGCTACACTGAACCGAGGTACTCACGTGACAGCTGAGTGAGCTGACTATAGAAAACTGTTTTTAGAGAATAGAAACTTTTTTTAAAGGTTGACTGAGCTATTTTTATACAAGTGTGAATAAATTCTTGTCTATTGTGCATCGTGGACTCTTCTGTAATTATTGGTTAAAATCTGCTTTTTTCAATTTTTTTCAATATTGAAGGTCATTGTGGCACCTGAAGATATTAATGTTATGATTTTAAATTTATACCAGCTTATTTCCTCACTACTCCACACATTTTCCACACTAGCCAATTTGAAAATTCGAAAAATGAGTTTTTCACTCCGCCCTACTGGTGACTCCTGAAGGGAAAAACTGGGAAAAACAGTTCCCCTTTTCTGATTTGAAGTTAATTCAATAGGGCTTTTTTCTTTATTTAGACAAATAACAGGGATAGCTGAATTCTGACTATGACTAAGAACTTGGGCAATAAGAACATCTCTCTTAAAAAAAAAAAATTCTGTCATTAGAGTGCGGTTTGACTCTAATAGTTTTCCTTGACCGTTTACTACTATTGCTCGGAAAAAATCTTCTCATACAGTGCTACTGTATGTTATATGCTCCGAAGGGCATATGAAAAGTTGTGAATTTGTCTCTGGTTCGGTGATTAAAATTTGCCTTATTGGCTAAAAAATGGTTTCTGTTGGATTTTGAATCTCGACCACTGAGTTAACTGAATTAACGTAAACTGATTGACTGGAAACTAGCTGACTGAAAATTGGCTGACTGGAAACTGGCTGTGTTGATCCTGCCGGATTCAACAACTGGAAATGATTACTTTCGGGGCTGGTTTCTGGGGCGTTGTCCCTCTGGATGCAACCAACCGACTTGAATTGCTATAAACTGGCGCAGGGTTCCTATTTCTTTGGAAATCCGAGCTAAATTGATTCTGTTAGCATTCGGCTGGACTTGTGGTATCTGTCTATTATTTTCACAGAGAGGGTGTGTCCTATTTCTGCACTTTACTAAATTTCTGTCTGGGTAAATATCCCATTGATTATACCGGTCTGCATGAAAATCGATTTCTTTATTTTGAGTTGTGATTCTGAAGCAGTTCGCTGCACTGAATTAAAAAATGCTACCAGTTTTTTTCTATCACCCACAGTTTTAAAGTTATTAGCAAAACAATTTTGGGGCGTTTTGTAATTTTTTATCTTTTTTATCTTTAATTAATTTCGTTTTTTCATATTTTTCAGATAGATAATTCTAACATTACGTCTTTAAAATTTTAATAATGGCTTCTAGAGGATGTACCCATAGCCCAGACATATTTTGTTATATTTGTGGTCGGTATGTTGTAAAACAAAGGGCAAATGTAACGACCTTCATTAAGAGAGCTTATCATGCTTATTTTGGAATTAAATTAGGAGATCAAGCCAAAAGTTGGGCTCCACACAAGGTTTGTCTTACGTGTGTTGCGGCACTAAGGAATTGGAGCAAAGGTAAAAAGAAAAGTTTGCCATTTGGGATCCCTATGGTATGGCGCGAGCCTAGAAACCATACCGACGACTGCTACTTCTGTTCTTGCAATGTTAAAGGTTATAATGCAAAGAATAAAGAGAGCCTTCAATACCCAAGTCTTCCATCTGCAATAAGGCCGGTACGGCGGTACCCCATGGTCCAGAAGTTCCTATTCCCCGCCCACCCGAGAGTCTGGATCAATACAATTCAGATTCTGATTCAGCTCCAAATCCAGACAATGATGATGTTTATGAACAGCCAACAGCTGACCGAGATCCTCCTAAACCATTAACCCAAGCCGAACTAAATGACTTAGTCAGGGATTTGAATCTGCCTAAGGACTCTGCAGAACTTTTGGGGTCTAGATTGCAGGAGAACAATTTATTGGCATCCGACACATACTTCGCTTGGTACAGAAATCGTGAGAAAGACTTCGTACCTTTTTTCGAAGAAGATGGTCCCTTGGTATTTTGCAAGAACATCACAGGATTAGTGTGCAAGCTAGGCATCGAATACCAAACCAGTGACTGGAGGTTGTTTATAGATTCCTCTAAAACCAGTCTGAAAGGAGTGTTACTGCACAATGGTAACAAATATGCATCAATCCCAGTGGCCCATTCTACTCATTTAAAAGAGACCTATGATAACCTGAAACTGCTTCTGGAAAAAATTCAGTATCAAAATCACAGATGGATATTGTGTGGGGATCTCAACGTCCTTTGCATGTTACTTGGGCAGCAATCAGGATACACTAAGATGCCATGTTTCATCTGCGAATGGGATAGTCGAGCACGTGACCAGCACTGGAAGAGGAAAACTTGGCCTCCTAGAGAGAATCTTACCCCAGGATCAAAGAACATTTTACATGAACATCTAGTTGAACCAAATAAAATCCTCCTACCACCCTTGCACATTAAGTTAGGCTTGATGAAGCAGTATGTCAAAGCATTGAATAGAGGAGGTGAGTGTTTCAAGTACATTTGTTCAAAATATCCAAAGATTAGCTACGAGAAAATAAAGGAAGGTATTTTTATAGGTCCTCAGATTAGAAAGTTATTGACAGACGATCATTTCCTGAACACAATGACCAATAAAGAAAAAGAAGCATGGCTTGGTTGCAAAGATGTTGTTGAAAACTTCTTGGGAAACTACAAAAGCCAAAATTATGAAAGACTGGTGGAAAATATGCTTAAAAAGTTTTGCGCCTTAGGCTGCAACATGAGCCTGAAAGTTCACTTCTTATTTTCGCATCTTGACCGCTTTCCCGAAAATCTCGGAGATGTCAGTGAGGAGCAAGGGGAACGATTTCACCAGGACATCAAAACCATGGAAAGAAGATATCAAGGAAGATGGCATTCAAATATGATGGCGGATTACTGCTGGTGTCTGCAACGAGATCAGCCTAACGCACAGCATAAGAAAACATCAAAGAAGCACCGGTTTAGTCGTCATTAGTCGGATCTACCTTCGTAGTCTTAAGTCTTTGGAATAAGTCCTGAAATGTTTGCAAGTAAAGAAGGTAAATATATTTTGTTTCTTTCAGTTATTTTTTTATTCTTTCATAAACAAGCAATATGCTTGTCCAAGAGCTAGGAGCTATTTAATTCTGCTTTAATTAGGTTTTACTCTATCACCTAAAGATTTCGTGCTACAAGGGGTGTTGTAATACCTCATCTGTCCCCAAATGTTAACCACCCATTGATGGGAGGGGAGAGAGTATTTTGCTGGGAACGGGACTGGTTGTTATATATATTTACCCTACATTATTATGTAAGCGTTACTGTAGTCTATAACAACAAAATTTATGGTTTAGCATGGGCAATCCAATGTTGGTCTCGATAAGATGGTTCACATTTGGGGATAAATGGGGGATTTATGACACACCCTGTGGTAAGAAAACCATACGTGATAGGGAAAAACTAACTATAGTTTTTAGATCAGCGCACTCAAATTATATAGAATCACCAACTAGTTTGTAAAAATCGATCGACAAGTTTTCAAATGTGTACTGGTGTTAAGGTTGAAGCAATCCATACCTAGTAAGATATTGGTCTGAAAGGTGGCTCCCGTGTCCACAATACAACATTTTTCGGGATATACCCATTACCAACTTCTAAATATAATTCGATTTTAGCATATATGGGCATGGGTGTGACTGTAACTCCTCTGAGTTGACAGGACGGTTGCTTGATTTCATATTTATAATTTGTATAATCTTGTAACTCATCTACACATTGTTTCTTAATTAGTGTTGCATGTGCCCCTGTGTCTAGGAGAGCGGTTAAATCTAGGTTATCTGTGTTGCAATTTATTATTAAATCTAGTAGGTTCGCACCTATAATCCTGATGGGTAGTGTATGGATGTGTGTGAGTTTATTATTACTACTTAGGAAGGGGGAGGCTGAACTGAACTGATTTTTATGAGCGAATCGGGGTCATATGCTACCGGATCATTATACACTGAAAGGGCTTCTTGAAAAATGTACACTTGAGAAACTGATTCTTCAACAGGCACTTCTACGTATCGAACCACTCCGATTATATTGGAGGGTTGGACATAGGGTAATAGTGTGATTGACGTTGTGGTTGTGACCTATTTGTTTGGTAGTTCTGTCGAAGTGGGGGATTAAATGGTTTCTGAAAATTAGATGGTTTTTGGAAGCGCTGATGATTTGTTTTCTGGAAGAGGGGTCTATACCCTGAAGGGGCTTTGTCAGCATAATTTTGTCGGTCACCACGGCTGTGACCATGTTCATGACAGTGGAGCAATAAGTGGGATAACTACATTGGCTCATCATGTGCCCAAAACTGTATCATGTGCGTTCCCCTCTTTAGGGTCAATAAACCTTTTAGCTTCCGTAATTTTAATATCATCTGTGATGTTTTCTCGCAAAAAACGGCTGTTGCTAATAGCAGAAAGCCAATTAAAAATTCTGTAGGTCCCCGAAAAGATAGAAATGGTGTACTGAAATTTAGTGATAAAGATATAGCTAATACGTTAAACGAGCTCTTCGTTACAGCCTTCACGGAGGAAGACTCAATTGAAGTGCCAAATTCACGGATTACGTATGACGGTGACCATCCCATAGAGACCAAAAGTTTTACGAGAGATGAGGTACAGCAACTAACTAACAAGATGAATAAACACAAATAACCTGGTCCCGACTTATTTCTTCCAAGGGTATTAAAAGAGGTTAGCCACAATGTTGTTGACGACTTAGTAACCATATTCAAACAATCACTCGAGTTAGGGAAAGTTCCAACCGACTGGAAGTTAGCAAATGTAACCCCACTCTTTAAAACGGGTGATAGGGAAAATCCTTTTAATTACCGTCCGATCAGTTTAACATCAATTGTCGGCAAACTGTTGAAACCCATCATTACAGAATGTGTCGTGTATCACCTTGAATATAACAATCTAATTTTTTATTCGCAACATGGATTTAGGCGACATAGATCTTGTCTGACAAGCTTGTTAGAATTTTTCTATAAAATGCATACTCTATACGATCCAAGTAGGGCAATAGATAGAGTGTATCTCGACTTTCAAAAAGCCTTTGACAAAGTCCCTCACGCGAGATTGATGGCTAAAGTTAGAGGACTAGGAATTACCGGGCTCGTTTCCAGCTGGACTGAAGATTGGTTAAAAGATAGAAAGCAGAGAGTGGTGATAAATGGAGTGGCTTCGGAATGGGCGCCCGTCATCAGTGGTGTCCCACAGGGTTCCTTTCTGGGCCCTTTACTTTTTATCATTTATATTAACGATATAGACGTCGGGGCTCCGAAGAACAATTCCAAAATTTGCAGACGATACGAAATTAGGAAGTAGTGTAGGTAATGAGAAGGGCGTAAGAACGCTTCAAAATGATCTTCACAGGTTGGGCGAATGGTCTGCTACTTGGCAGATGTCATTCAACTTGGACAAATGTAAGGTAATGCACATAGATTACAAAAACCTGAAGACCGATTACTCTCTCTTGGGAAGGAACTTCACTGAGATCGATCTAGAGAGAGACCTAGGAGTATATATCAGTAATGATCTGAAACCGTCAAAGCAATGTGCAGAAGTCGGAAAGAGTGCCTTAAAAATATTAGGTTATATTAAAAGACAGTTCCACTTTGCGAACAAGGGGACTACATTGTTTCTTTATAATTCACTAGTCAGACCTTAGCTCGAATAGTGTGCGCAGTTTTGGTCTCCGTCCCTTAGGAAGGATATAGAAAGGTTGGAAAGGGTACAAGCAAGGGCTACAAAATTGATCCCTTCAATGAGAATGCAAAACTACCAACGGAGATTGGAGTGTCTAAATCTGTTTACTTTAGAGACTAGGAGGTTGCGCGGTCAGCTTATTCAGGTTTTCAAGATGCTCAATGGAATAGACAGGGTAGACTCCAGGAATTTATTCTCACTTAATGCCAATCCGACAAGAAATAATGGGTTTAAACTGGAACTAAAGATATTTAGTACCTTTATCTGCGGCAATTTATTCTCCTATAAAATAGTTAATATCTGGAACCAACTTCCCTCAGAGGTTGTTTCAAGCAAAATGTAGATATGCTTAAAAATAGGCCTGACAAAGTACTGAATACTTTCATGGTTTAAGACTAAAGCAAAATGTAACTCTGCAGGAGTTCACCAGCGCAGTTTCTCTGTGTGCATTAGTAATTACAGAGCTATCTTATAAATTCTCCATCTTCCTGTAAAATTTCCTTGGCTACTTTTCCAAGGTCAAGGTATTTTCTTCAGCTTTTTTCCATACCAGACTCTGGCAGGGAGGGAGCGAATGATGGGGAGAGAGGCTTATACTTTTCTATCCAGGTTTCTACTACTGCTAGAATAGATGAAAGAAAAATGAATTTGTTTAATAACAAGAACCTCCCAGAGTGGACCGGAAGGTCTTTGAGGCTTCCTCTTGTCCTCGTAATTCCTTGTTCTCTCTCTTCTTCCGCTTTATCTCTGTCTCCCTTTCGTTCTCTCTCTCCCCCCTCATTCCATCCCTCTCCATCTCTCTCTTCCCATGGCACTTACGTACATCTATGAATGGGGTTATGCTTGATCTCCCACATTTCTTATTTCAGTTCTTATAAATGTGGGAAATGATGCTGCAGAAGGGTTCGGCGCATACTTTGAAGAAAATTTATCTGATAAAGTTTATTGTGAGATGTTGCAAAAAGTTAATTATTTCCAACACAAAAAGTGAACATTTTAATTATAAAGAATGAAGTCGGGGGTTCGAGTCCCGATGTTATTATTTCGTTGTTATGACTAAGTCAGAAATGAATGGTGGATGTTGAAGTTCACAGTATGACGTCATACATACAATTGGGTGTGGCTTCCCTCATATTTTTATTTCATATATATATATATATATAGCACGAACAGAATAGGGTTAGATCGTTTCCCACTCCCTCATCAAAGGGTGAGGGAGGTCACTGAAGTACATAGAATGACGCAGAGGCACACATACTGTATATACAAAAATTTTATATTTATTTTATATTTATTTTTTTACTTATCTTTCATCAAACCTGTCCCTACTCCCACACTCCTTCAACCTTTTGTCTTATATATATATATATATATATATATATATATATATATATATTATATAATATATATATATATATATATATATACTGTATATATATATATACTGTATATATTTTTTTAATTTATTTTTAATTTTATATTTAAATTTGTTTTACTAAGGAAACCTTATGTTTACACGATCAAAGTTTTGTTTACACTTATCAATCCTATTGTTTACACTTATAGTAGGCCTAGTATTAGCCGATTGAGGTGATAATGATTAATTAATTGATAATGATTGCTTGTTAATGACAAGGCTGGGGTCAACAATTTATAATGTCCTACGGTATCACCGGTTTAATGTCGCCAATGAAGTAGGCTTACTATAATTACTTTCTGGAATGTTACGAATGATTCGAGGTCACCAGCTTGGATTACACCCAAGCAAACAATATTAATAAGGTTAGAAAAATCACCTTGCTGTTTTGCGTTTAATTAAGAAAATAAATCAGTTATTTGCTCACAGCGATTAACATTTCAATGAAGGTATTTGCGATGATTAACAATTATATAACGGCATTTATATTATGCTAAAGATGACTGAGGATTAGCAAATAAGGAAATAGTTATACAGATTAATTGTCAAGTAATACACTCATTTAGATAGGCTAATGGTATGCAAAATGGAACACAGCATGAAAATTGAAGCCTATTGATAACAGAAATTCTGCACGTACGTTTGGTACACTGAATGGATTAGGCCGTCTAGAAGGAAATGCGTGAAAGAACACGTAAATAGTAGGATGTATGATAAGTAAATTGTCCGATGACCACAATAACAGGGTGATACAAAATTACGGTATTTGACACAACGCAGGAAATAGGCCTACTGCAGTCTTAACGGGAAGGTTAGTTTAAACATTATTGAAAGCACTTTTAGGTATAGCCTAATCACGCCGCTGCCGTTACACTCTGTAGGCTTAGCGAGCATTGCTTAAGAACTAGGCACAGAGAGCTTACCGACAATGTTAAAATACCTCTGGAGATGGAAGAGATACTTGAAAGTTGACCTTGTAGACCGTAGGCCCGAAATGCTGAATACCTCTGGAGATGAAGAGATACTTGAAGGTTGACCTTGTAGACTGTATGCCCGAAATGCCGAATACCTCTGGAGATGAAGAGATACTTGAAGGTTGACCTTGTAGACTGTAGCCCCGAAATGCAGAATACCTCTGGAGATGAAGAGGTACTTGAAGGTTGACCTTGTAGACTGTAGGCCTAGATGAGGTTGATGTGCTGAGAACCGGTAGGGCTGTAGTAAAGAGGCCAACTAGACACCTACAATTGTGATTTGCTTCGTTCTAGTAACGGTTGAAGTGTGACTTGGAATGCAGCCGGCTAAAGTCGGTGATGGCACTGCGTAGAGAGTGTAGACGTTCGAGAGGGAAGTACGAGCGGAGTGAGGGTTGGTAGAGAACCTTACTTGATTATAGACTTCGTGTAGGCCCGACCAAAACCTTGAAGGAACAGCAGGCCGCTCTCCGGCCTTCGCCGGGAGAGCGGGTGGCTTGACGTGTGGTGCTGCTGACGAAGGATGCTGAGCGTGAGACGTGACGACCAAGACGAGAAAATTGCAAGCAAGAAGTGAAGACTGCGGAGAGAGGAGTGAGGAGGTGAATCAGTGGACTCAGCCTTTTATAACCTCTTAGGGCGCTATCATTCGCGGACTTTTGAGATTCCTAAAACAAGCGTCCTGTTGTTCCTGTGTCCTTGAACACCACGTGTGTTTAAGATGTCTGCCAACGTCGAAGAGGAAAGAATTTATTTGTCTGTTCTTTATCTGTTTCTTCGTCTGTTCTCTACACACTTGTCAATCACTTTGTTCACATAACTGCACTTAAAATTTTGTTCTTTTCCCCTTTTCTCCTCTTTTCCCTTTTCTCCCTCCCCGCTTCCTGTTTTACAATTTCCAGTCGTTTCTCTTCTTTTCTCTCACCCCTTCCCCCCTAACCCTACTCTTAATTTTTGCGTGCATACTACTGGTCCTCATTCATAACTTACTTTAGAAGCCTCATTAATTTATAGGGCCTCATTTATACTATATTTCTCACACTTGATTGACATAGTAAAAAAATCATTAAAACTGATATCGCTTAATTTGCTTATTAATGTCTTTTTTATCGTTGCTCTTTTAAATTCATGATTTTAATTTTCCACTTCAATAATTAATAAATCTCTCGAAATTTCTTTACAAGAAATATGTGAGGGAAGTCTATAAATTATGACCCCACTTGAATCACGGTCTTCTAACCGACTTCCTTCATTTGAAATCTGGGAATTCTTTCAGAGGATAATTTACAAATTAAAAAGAAAAGAGAAAAACGAGAGAACTAAATTAATAAGCAGATGTACTTCTGAACACAAGTTCATACGCACACGTGTGAACCATCATGCGCGAATTATATAAAGGCAAAATTAATTTATATGAACAATTTTTATATTATATTTTAAACATTAATCATCTCTTTATCCTGTCTTGTTCGTTACACTTGTCGCCGGATACAAGCACATCTTCTAAATACATATAAGAAATATATATACACCACAGTGTAAGACGTGTACCCCAGTAATTGTAATCTACTGTATTTTCTCACTCATTTAACTTCTCAGAAATTAAATGTTTCTGTGTATCGGGTGGATTTTTAAACATCTGACACATTTAAAGATTAGCATTTTTTTTAAATGAAACAAACGCAGAAGATATTTACCTTCTCTACACATGGGGAATTAGTCCCCTGATGCAAAACATGCTCTATGTGATATTCCTCTCAGCTCATAATACTTACACAATACTTTCAATGGAAGAGTCTTGTTCAACAGATTTCCTGCGGTTTATGATAAAGGAATATGATGGCCACCAACATCACCAGATCTAAACCCGTGTAACTTTTATCTGGGGGTTTATTAAAAAGATAGAGTGTTTAAACAGAATTCACACGCAAGAGAAGAAATGAAAGCATCAATTGAACAAGAAATTACCCAGATTTCAACAGATACTCACCCAAAGTACTGCAAAATTTTGTTGTTTGTGTGCAAAGCATTATGAGCTGAAAGGGCATAAGATAGAGCATGTTTTGCACTAGAGTACTAATTCTCCATGTGTAGAGAAGGTACAGTAAAAAATTCGTGCTTTCATTTCAGTTAATAAAAAAATACAAACCTTTTAAAGTGTCAGGTGTTTAAATAATCCCTCGATACATAATACCAATGAGCTCCTCTTATAATTTAGCTTCTTTCATTTCCCTTAAATTGTTACTGTTATTTCTCTTTCATATACTGTACTAAAATTAATTGCAAGTATTTTCTTCTCTCTTTTAGATTCGATTGACCTCTACATAATAACATTCTCTCAAATATTCACTCTCTCTCACATTCTTAGACCTATATACTTCACCATGGTATACCCACACCTACAATATTGAATTAGTGGTTACGGAACTGCACGTCGATATTTTTTTTGTAGTCACCAATGGCAATGCAGGAAGGAATAATTTGGAAAATCTATAAATCGAACAAACATAAAGTACAGACAAAATGTTGCAGGAGTAAAAAATTCTCAAACTAGTAGAACTCTACAAACTAAGCATTATATATATATATCAGGGTAAGCGGGGCATGCGCCGCCCACCCAGTTAAAAGTCAAATTACAAAAAGGCAGTATATTACTACAGTAATCGAAAACTAATATAAAGTTATGATGCTTGTATAATGTGTGTGTGTGTATATATATATATATATATATATATATATATATATATATATTCAGCTACCGCTTACCCTGTGGACACACCCACCGCACGCCAATAATATTATATATATATATATATATATATATATTATATATATATATATATATATATATATATATATATATATATATATATATATATATATATATATATATATATATACACAGTATATATATATATATATATATATACACACAAGTATTAGAGGGTGGCGCAAAAGTCGCGCATCATAGAAATTTTCAGTGTTGATTATAATATATTATTTTTTTTTTTTTAAGTAGGGGATGGCTGCGAAATTAACAATTGACGAGGGTGAATCGGTACAGAATTTAAATTCGACCTATATTGTATTAACCTTTTTACCGGTCTGCCATACTTTGGAGGGTGATTTGTGGGGTGATATCGAGTAAAAAGGTTAATACAACATAGGTGCTATTTCCAACCATTGTGGAGCTACGGACGTTTTAAGATGTGCAAACAACAAATCCCTACTTGTGTGTAATTCGATAGATAGCAGCTGGTGCTAGTTTCGGTTAACGAAGTTACCACTACTAATCCTCAGGGGGGTTTTTCAGTTGGTTCTGATCTGTGGTACGAGACACTGTGTTGCGCTAAGGTGAACAATTAAAATGAATCAAGAGTTCACACCCGCTGAATACGCTGATATCCATTTCATTTACGGATTCTGTGATGGTAACAGCAGAGCGGCAGTTCACAAATATCGAAGACGTTTTCCGAACCGCAGAATACCAAACAAGCAAGTGTTTAGTGACATACACACCAGAGATTAAAGGACACAGGGACAATTGTTTCACGTAACCAAGAACATGTAGCACGACGGCCCGTTGCTGTGGAGATGCTCATACTGGACCTAGTACAACGTAGCCCAACTACCAGTGTTCGAAGGATTTCTAGACGAATTGGTGAATCCGCATCGCGTATATGGCGAACCGTACATGATGAGGGTTTGCATCCCTATCATTTGCAACGTGTGCAAGCTCTTCAACTAGATGATTACGATAAACGTGTTCAATTTTGCCAGTGGATGGTTATGCATCGCCAAATTCTTAATCGCATACTGTTTAGTGATGAAGCACAATTCATTCGGGATGGAATTAACAGTAGACGAAATTTCCACTTGTGGTCCGCCGATAATCCCCACGGTATCGTTGAAGGAAACTTTCAACATCGATTCTAGGTGAATGTTTGGTGCGGTGTAATTGGAGATCAGCTGATTGGACCGTTCGTTTTGGAACAACGATTAACTGCTGATACTTATCTGAACTTCCTGACCAACGAATTGCCGCTTTTGATAGAGGACGTGCTCTTGGAGACAAGGCGCAGGATGTTCTTTCACCATGATGGAGCGTCACCACATTTTGGTCGTCATGTTACGGATTACTTGAATCAGCGGTACGGGAATTGTTGGATTGCTCGTGCTGGTCCAATATCATGGCCCCCGAGATTTCTGGACCTAACCTCATAGATTTCTTTTTATGGGGCCTTATGAAAGAGATGGTCTACAAGACCAAAGTACAAACGAGAGGGGAACTCTTGCGTCGGATTATGGATGCCGCTGCTTACATACGAGAACACCCCGAATGATCCAATGGGCAGTGGACTCTTGTTTGCAACAAGCAAGGCTGTGCATTGAAACCGAGGCGGCCATTTTTAATATTTATAAGGTGTATCTCATAAAATATAGCAATAAATACATCAGATTAATACTCTCATTTATTTTTTTTCCGTGAACGTTAAAACGTCTGTAGCTCCGCAACGGTTGGAAATAGCACTGATGTTATATTAACTTTTTTTTATTCAATAACACTCACTAAATCACCCCCAAAGTATGACAGATCGGTTGTGAAACACCCTGTATATATATATATATATATATATATTTATGTTATAATGTTATAATGTTTCAGACCAACAAAGACCCTAGGATCCACTCATGGCTGGTCTACCTAACTGTGTTCGTAATCGTGTATTGTGTATGTCCTCCGTGGTGGCGGAGGGGACCTACAATTTTACGTGGGTTCCGAACCACAAGAACATAAGAATTTATGTAAAAACCGCCGGTAAATTGGTAACGACCAATTTTTACGAAACTAAATAATTATCAATTTAAAACTAATTAATTATCGATTTAAAACTAAAGATAGAATCTCTGGATCCAGAGGATCAAGTCATAATAGACTACTATCCACAAATGTTACACTCTATATCTATTTATAACGGACATGCAAATATATCAGATCCAAAGAATCCAGTCAATTTCATTACGGTATCCATCAAGTCACGGTCCATATCGATTGCGGACCAAGTCAAAATTTACAACCATATACATTACAATATATACACTTACGAGGAAAAGTGTAGGTGTGGCCGTAAAGACCGTACAGTAATGTAGAAATGTGTGTGCACCCATTATGGGTCTCCCATTTAAAGGTGTTTGTGGGGCAAGTGTAGATCATGAGTTTTTCAATACCTCACATACTATGGGGGGCACCGCTCGGCAGAGGAATCTCTTTAAATGGGGTGTGTAAGGACAGAGAGTATCCCCTAACCCAAGACGCTGCCTCCCTATATCCCACAACACTTGTGTTGAGCTGTGGGATCTATCCCCACAAAGCCTTAATTTTACTACCTTATACTATACCCTTTCTATCAACATGCGCGTCTAATCGATTTTTAAACATGTTTATAGACGTGCTACTAATTACTTCTACCGGCAAACTATTCCAGCTATTTACTATTCTATGCGTAAAAAAGTTTTTCGCAACTGCTGTCTCGAACCTTCTACTTGTCAACTTACACCCGTTATTTCTAGTCCTATTATATTGAGATATTTGGAAAAAGCTATCTCTATCTACGTTATCAAACCCATTCATAATTTTGAAAACCTGGATTAGATCACCCCTTAACCTCCTAGTCTCGAGAGTAGTCAATTTTAACTCCTTAAGCCTATCCTCGTACGACTTTGACCTAAGAGACGGAATCATCTTAGTTGCTCGTCTTTGAACTCTTTCGATTTTGTCTATATCTTTGCGCATATGCGGATTCCAAAATTGGACCGCGTACTCCAAATGGGGTCTAACTAATGATTTATATAGAGGAACTATAATATCGCGCGATTTGTACTCAAAATTTCGAGCTATAAAACCTAACACTTTGTTCGCCTTATTGACCGCTGCTGTACTTTGTTTCGCTACTTTTAAATCACCAGTGACTAACTCCTAAATCTTTTCCTGCTCTACGCTTGTTAAATCTTTCCCTGAGATTTGAACATCAATAACTTCAAAAATATGCAGTTCACACTTCCAAAATTTACATAACTTTTACCTCAATCTATTGATAAGCCATCATAAAATTTCAGACCTCTACATAAAATACTTTTTCCACAGCTGAGTGAACAATGAGGTATGGTGAAAGAAACGAATTAGTAATAAGTTAAATAACAGGTCGGAGTAAAAATAAAAATACTTAAAACAGCAATTAAGAACAATTGGACAGAAAAAAGTGGAGCGATGTGGTATATCGGGGGGGCGACGGGCTGGCAATGTGTCACCTCATGGTGTATGAACCGGTCTGGGTAAACCGTGGAGTAGTCTGCGGGCTGGGCTGCGGAATTGTTTGCCCTGAGCAGGTGCATTATTGTCATGTCAGCTGATGAAGTGAATGTGAGTGATTGAGGCGCTTCCTGCCTGTTCCTGATGCGACCGCACTGCGCTGGGAGAGGTTTGACTATAAAAAAAAAGAACAATTAAAATGACAAAAGATTACTATAAATGATTAAGATCTAAATATAAGATACATAATTTACATTAAAACATGAAATGTTTACAGGAAATACTAATCCGTAAAAAGGATAAATGCATACATCTACTGTACCTCCATTCTTGACATATGATTGAATTAAATAAAAACACTGATAAAATGAATGGGTAATTTATTTGGTTGATTGGGTATGGAGGGTATTTTCAAGGGATTAACAAGAGCGATTCTCCGGTTAATTTGAGAATATAAATTTTTAACGATTTACTTGTTCATTATGAATACATAAAGAAAGTTAACTATAATATGGAAATTTAATATTTCTTAAGTCGTTTTCGACTGTTATTGGAGAGAATTTATCACAGAAAATATTAAAAAATCTTTTAATTGGTTAAGAAAAACTTGTGTGGAATAGTTTTTATTTATAAAACACTGTCTTTGAAACTTATACTTTAAATCCAAAGATAAATAGTTATTCCTTTGTAATAAGTTATGATGACAATAATTTTTATTTGTAGAAAATACAACTCGAATAATTGATGCCCATACCCGTGAAAGTTTGATTCCCGTAAAGTAAAGTATAAAATTTGTGGTCAAATCTTTTTTATAGTTTTAAGTTATTTCATTTTTAGACTCTTACTTGCTTAATTATATTCAGCGTCAGTGACATCGATGTTGCAACTCTTAATCATTCGTAACGCCGTTTCCACTTAAATCAGAGAGGTTAAACAATAGTGAGTCTGTTCAGTAGTTTCGATGGGTAGTTTGAATCTTGAGTAAAACTGTCTCCGTCACATGAGTCTTGCCGTTACAAAGGAGGTTAAACAACCCCAAACATCATTATTATTATTATTATTATTATTTTGAAGATTCTCCATTTATGTTAAATACAGTTTTCTCTTTTATTTAATGTTATAATAGGTACATAATTTTAAAAAGTGCTCTTAAATGTTCCACAAGAGTCCATTTTTAAGCTTTTATATTGTTAGTTGGGATGAAACATTTTAGATATGTATTTTACTATTTTGATGAATTATTGATGAATTTTTCAACGGTATAGACTATATTACTAAATTAATATTTTTAATGAAGAATTGCAAATTGTTCACCAACCTGTCTACCAACCTGTCTGTCTCTATACAACAATTGTGAATTATGATTTGCTTTGAAAAGTATAGTTACGTGAATATTGATTATGTAACTCCAAAGGAAGGCTGATGATATATGCATCATCTAAAAAAAAAATCTATTTCGCCCAAAACATCATTTAACATTTGTTTGAACGGAAAGCAAAGTCTCAAAATACTTTTAGCTGCGAATCTAAACTTGTTTTTTAACGGTACCTCGTGATTTCTCCTAAATTTGCCGTGAGAAATTCAGCGTGTCTCTCTCATATAATTCTTTGAAAACCCTCTGCGCCGGACAATAACCGCATGAAGACAAGAATTTAACAATAACCATGTGAATTCCGAAAACTCTTTTGTATTTTTCTTTTCAGATAAAAAAAAAACTTTTGTGCAATAAAAATGTAAAGCTTCGTCTTTTCATGTGAAAGCTTTCGAAAAGAATAACAGGAACATTCGCAAAATGGTCGAATATTTGCCTTTGAAATAACCATTTAAGGACAAAACCAGAGTTCGATGGCGCGCACCTGCGGTCCAAATTTTCAATTATAGTTCTCTATTTATTGCTCCTTTCACCAACGTTTGAAATAGATTTCTCCGAACCAAATATTGGGCTGAAAACTTTTTGTTTTTACACTAATTTTATTTATCGATAAAACCATTAAAAGCAAAATAACTTTCAAATGATAACTAATATTGCAAAAATTTTACGTTCCTAATAATGATTATTAGATGATTGATATTGGAGTTATAGAAACTGAAGTATAAATTTATATAATTCTCTCTCTCTCTCTCTCTCCTCTCTCTCTCTCTCTCTCTCTCTCTCTTTCTATATATATATATATATATATATATATATATATGAAAATTATTTCACGAAAGTAACACGTGAAAAATATTTATGATGAATAAAACCACGAAGGAAAGGAAACACAGAATGGTGCTCAAGCGCTTTCGTCTAATGACATCCTGAGCACCATTCTGTGTTTCCTTTCCTTCGTGGTTTTATTCATTATATATATATATATATATATATATATATAATATATATATATACACACACAAAACAACAAACAACACTCATCCAAAACCTACAGACTATACAATGGCGTCCCACAGGGCTCCATACTCTCTCCAATCCTCTTCAACCTTTTCATGCACGACCTCCCACGACCTCTCTCCCCCATGTCCACGTTTCCTCCTATGCAGATGACCTGACCATAACAGCACAACACCATAACCGTAACACCGCCACACGCCTGATCCAGCAGTACATTACCAATCTGGAACTCTGGCTGACTAATAATAGGATGTCAGCATCCCCTCAAAAATCCTCCATCACCCTCCTAACCTCAGACCGCCACGAATCCCAAGCACACCCGAGAGTCACCCTCATGGGACATCCCCTACCTCTAAACAAAACCCCAACAATCCTCGGCCTCACCCTAGACACACACATGTCCTTTTCCCCTCACATATCAAACATTTGCTCCAAAGCAACAAAAAAAACTCAACGCTCTCAGAACACTCACCTCCACAACATTCGGTCAGCAGAAGGAATCCCTTAGTATCCTATACAAACAGTTTGTACGTACTACCCTAACTTACGCTGCCCCCGCCTGGTCCCCGTCCATCTCCCACACAAACCAGAAAAAGATACAGACCACACAAAACAGAGGTCTCAGAAGCATTACTGGCTGCCTCCGAACCACACCCATCCCACATCTACATGCAGATACGAAAATACTCCCCATCGAACACCACATGAACATGACAGGGACTCAATTCTTCTCCAGAGCACTGGCCCCAGACAACCCCTGTCACCATCTCACATTACACAATCCCCCACCCCGCAACAAAAAACGTACTCCTGCTGCTCACTATTCGCAGCTACTGAACAATATCCCCCCTCCTCCCCTAAACATCAACCCCATTAAACATCTCCACACAGAATTTACCCGGAAATACCTACTCGACCAACCACACAACACTGTCCTTCACGATACTCCCCCTGTAGTCCATCAGAGCGAACAAACCCTCCCAAGGAAAACAAGAGTTACTCTGGCCAGGCTCCGTTCAGGCCACCACCCCTCCCTCCAACAATACAGACATAGATTCCACCTAGCTGACACCTCCACCTGTCAAAAATGCTACCTCCACCCTGAGGACACAGAACACATACTCTTACACTGCCACACTCTCTCTCAACAAAGACACAACTCCAACATTACCTCTCTACGAGACCTATGGACCCGTCCCACGGTGGTAGCGGGATACCTGAGTGCCGCCGGGTTCGCATAAGAGAACCCGGGGGCTACGAAGTAAGTAAGTAAGTATATATATATATATATATATATATATATATATATATATATATATATATATATATATATATATATATATAAAATCGCTGTAAAGCATACCGTACCCTATAGTCATCATATTAATCTTTTATTTTCGGTATTAAAATTAAATTTAGAAAAAATTATTATTCTCCAGAAATCTGATCCTTTTGAGATTATTTCATCTTTCAACTCATGATCTCCACAAATAAAGTCTTTACTGGAAGTGGCGAGACGTGGGTCCAAAATACACACACACACACACACACACACACACACACACACACACAACGAACATACACATTCCCCACTCCTCTCAAAACTATTTCCATACAAAACCCAAAAGACAGAAAAGTCCTTCAAAAGTCTTGAATAAAAAAGTAGTTATGAGGAAAATCTGTACTGAGAAAATAACTTCTAAAAAGAGTTGACGATAAATATTAAAATAAAAATCCATTTCGTCCTTCTGTTCTATTTCGTTTGTTATTCCTCGTTCAAAACTCAAAAAATTTAATTCACATATATACAGGGTGTCCGTAAAGTCACGCATCAATGGAACATAAGCAATGTCTATTTATTTATGTCTCCATCAGGCCAAATATGTTGAGGAACATTCAAAGAAACCCGCTTTTTCGTTTGCAAACATGTTTTGAGATTGGTGGGAATCATTTCGAACAAATAATAAAACAAAATAAATGTATTTTCCTATGATGCGTGACTTTATGGACACCCTGTAGAGGGAGAGTTTTACAATATTTTAAAGAGAGAAATGGATAATTTTCTATACAAACAATTTTAATATCTGATATTTAATTAACTCAGCGAGAAAAGTTATTATTAGGTTAGATTAAGTTAGGTTCGGTTAAGATGGGTTACGCTAGGTTAGGTTAGGCTAAGTTAGATAAGGTTAGGTTAGGTTATTTTTTTAGTGTCAGTGTTTTTTGGTCTTGTCAACGAAATGGGTATAGGTCCGACGTACTACAATCGAAATGGTTGTGAATCATTCACCCACGACTAATATTACTTTTCAAATACAGTATTATTATTAAAGTAATTATGAATTAGCAAGATGCATATTAAAACCCTCTTCCATGCCAACTAGAAGAGCTGCGCGTGCCGCAGATTGGGAATTGCTGATTTATGGTATTCTTATCTGAATATCCTGTTTGAACCATGGAAGTTTTGCAAGGAAAATCCAACCCAGTCATTTCATTTATTGTATAATGAAAGTAAAATGGTAATTCACAAATAATAATGATGCTAATGATGATGGTCATGATGATAATGATGAAAATTTCCTTTCATTGAATTTTTTTTTTGTCCTTTATTAATATAATATTAAGTTATTTTTTACTTATATATATATATATATATATATATATATAATGAATTTCACACCTAAACACGTGAAATGAATGAATGATACAAACCAACAAGGAAAAAGAAAACATTATTCCAAGTCCTTTCGTGTATTCAGCAATATACCTCGTCAGGGACGAGGTGCATTGCTGAATACACAAAAGGCCTTGGAATAATTTTTCTTTTTCCTTTTGGGTTTGCAATATATATATATATATATATATATATATATATATATATATATATATATATATATATATATATATATATATATACAGGGTGTTTGAAAACTTTCTGTACAAATTGTAATGGGGGATAGGCAACACCAAGACAAACCCTTTTCGTCTATAAGTGTATGTCCGCTGACGTCACCATTCGGCGCGAGAGGGCGCCGCTGCAATTGGCTAAAAGGTGAAGTGGGCTAGACTCGCGCTTGCCGCGGGCATTCTTAAATCGGACGTAGTACGCGTAACATGGAGCGCTTCACGACTGCTGAGATGGCTGACATGCATATGGTGTATGGGGCTGCCAATGGAAACGGAAGAGCTGCTGTGAGGTTGTACCGACAGCGCTTCCCAAACAGACGTGTGCCAAACCACCAAACGTTTGCGCATTTGCATCGGCGACTGCGAGAAACTGGAACATTCCATGCAAACATGCATGACACTGGTCGGGAGAGAAACGTGCGCACTCCTGACGTCGAGTCGGGCAGGCAGCAGGTACGGCCCGATCAACTTGCCATGGACGATACCCGCCCAAACATTGACGGCGAACCGTTCTTGATGAGCATGCACCCGTGTAGCATGTGGATTTGCGTGCGCCCACACGTGAGAATTGTGCATGTTAAACACACCTTCACGTGTGAAACAGGCCTCATCTGAGAACAGCACATAAGTCGGAAAATTAGGCTGCACCGCTGTCTGCTGCAGAAACCAGCGTGCGAATTCCACACGAAGAGGGTAATCCCGAGGTTGTAATGCCTGGACTCTCTGACGATGAAACGGATGTAACTGCTGCTCGTGCAACACTCTCCAGACCAGGTCGTCGTTCACACCGAGGATACGTGCAACACCTCGCGTGCTTGCGCTTGGATTGTCCTCAAATCGCCGTAGGATTTCTTCTTCCACGTCAGGAGTGCGCACGTTTCTCTCCCGACCAGTGTCATGCATGTTTGCATGGAATGTTCCAGTTTCTCGCAGTCGCCGATGCAAATGCGCAAACGTTTGGTGGTTTGGCACACGTCTGTTTGGGAAGCGCTGTCGGTACAACCTCACAGCAGCTCTTCCGTTTCCATTGGCAGCCCCATACACCATATGCATGTCAGCCATCTCAGCAGTCGTGAAGCGCTCCATGTTACGCGTACTACGTCCGATTTAAGAATGCCCGCGGCAAGCGCGAGTCTAGCCCACTTCACCTTTTAGCCAATTGCAGCGGCGCTCTCTCGCGCCGAATGGTGACGTCAGCGGACATACACTTATAAACGAAAAGGGTTTGCCTTGGTGTTGCCTATCCCCATTACAATTTGTACAGAAAGTTTTCAAACACCCTGTGTGTATATATATATATATATATATATATATATATATATATATATATATATATCGTAAAGAACGACGCTTGTATAGGAGAATATTCCGTGCAAGATGAGGAGAGAGAACGAAACAAATGAAAAAATGAGGTAACCACCCGGGAATCGAACCCGGGATCTTCCGATTGCCGGTCAGATATGATAACCATTACACCACGGACCTCACTCGAACAAATGCCGTAATTCTCCTACATACGCGCAGAAACCAATGCCCCAAGAGGGCACCTCCCGCTTGCCGTACATTATATACCTTTTAACTGCAAACACGCAGTATAATTGACGTAAAGAACGACGCTTGTATAGGAGAATATTCCGCGCAAGATGAGGAGAGAACGAAACAAATGAAAAAATGAGGCCCGTGGTGTAATGGTTATCATATCTGACCGGCAATCGGAAGATCCCGGGTTCGATTCCCGGGGTGGTTACCTCATTTTTTCATTTGTTTCGTTCTCTCTCCTCATCTTGCGCGGAATATTCTCCTATACATGCGTCGTTCTTTACGTTAATTATACTGCGTGTTTGCAGTTAAAACAAACAAAAAAAAAAAATATATAAAATATATATATATATATATATATATATATATATATATATCCTTTCTGGCCAATCTATAGCTGCGGTTGTAGATGACTAGTGTTCTTCTCCTAAAGCTATCAACAGTGGTGTTCCTCAAGGTTCTGTCCTGTTCCCACTCTTTTCCTTTTATTTATTAATGATCTTTTAATTCGCACTTTCTATCCTATTAACTCCTATGCCAATGATTCCACTCTTCATTTCTCCACCCGCTTCCCAAAGCGTTCCTCTCAACAGTCACACCATGCTTCGCGTGGGAGGCGAAGGGGCACCTGATATCTGATCTTTCTGCTATCTCTATTTGGGGAAGAGAAAACCTTGTGGCTTTCAATGCCTCAAAAACTCGGTTCCCCCCTCTGTCTACTCGTCACAAATTTCCACTCAACTATCCCCTTAGCTTCAACAACACACAACTCAATCCTTCCTCTTCTCTTAACATTCTTGGTGTTTCTTTTTCTCGTGATCTTTCCAAGAAAGATCACATATACTCTCTTTTCAAAACAGCTTCTTAGAGGTTAGGTGTACTGAACCGCCTCCGCAGTTTCTTCACTCCCACTCAGTTGCTGTCTCTGTACAGGGGTCTTGTCCGCCCCCTGTATGGAATATGCTTCTCATGTATGGGCTGGCTCAACCCACACAGCCGTACTTGACCGGGTGGAATCAAAGGCTTTTCGTCTTATCAATTTCCCGTCTCTTATTAACTGTCTTCAATCCCTCCCTCTTCGCCGCAATGTTGCCTCAGCACACTCTGCATTTGAAAGACTGGAGATCATAGACCGGTAGAAAGGTGGATTGAGGAAGACTATTCCAGAGTTGGTTGGTTGAGTAGATGAAAGATTGAAAGTACCGATTAACCCTTGCATTAGAGAATTGGACAGAAAAGGAATAAGAATGTGTCAAAAATCTGGTGCTGCGTGCTCTCTTTAAAGGAGGAGGCATGCAGTTAGAGTTCAGAAGAGCAGTGTCCGTTATAATAGCGATAATAAAGAGGACAGAGGCCATCTACAACCGCCGCTATAGATCGGACAGAAAGGAAATTAGAGATACAGGCACATATAGAAGGATAGAAACAGAAGGAGGGCAGTTTGGAAATTAAGGACTTGTGCTAAACTCTATCAAAAGCTTTAGATATGTTTAGCGTAATAGCAAAAGTTTCATCGAAATCCTGGAAGGAGGATGACCAAGAGTGAACGAGATATGCAAGAGGATCTCCAGTCGAGCGTTCCTTCCAGAACCCATACTGACGATCTGAAACAAGATTGTGAGACGAGAGATGTTTAAGAATCTTCCTATTAAGGATAAATTCAAAAACTTTTAAAAGGTAAGAAATCAAAGCAACTGGACGATATTTGGAGGGTTGAGAGCGGTCACCCTTCTTTGGGACAGGCTGAATGAAAGCGAACTTCAGCAGGAAGAAAAAATACCAGATGAAAGACAAAGACGAGAGAGTTTGGCTGGGCAGGGTGTTAGCATATAAGCACAGTTCTTGAGAACAACAGGTGGGACACTATAAGGACCGTACGCCTTCCTAGAGTTGAGCCCAGATAGGGCAGAAAGGACATCTTTAGAAGAGATTCTAATTTCAGATATAATAAAGTCAGAGGAAGGAGGAGATGGAGGAACAGCACCGGAATCGCGTAAGATTGAATTGCAGGCGAAAGTTTGAGCGAAGAGTTCAGCTTTATCGGAAGAAGTGACGGCAAGTGAGCCGTCTGAACGGAGAAGAGGAGTGAAAGAAGAAATAAAATTGTTGAAGAGGTTCTTGGCTTGATGCAAGAAAGACCGAGAAGAATTAGAATTGGATAGGTTTTCACAGCTTTGTCTGATGAACGAAAAAGAGAAAAACTGCACCTCCTGAAAACCTCCTCTCTGTTGCGGATAGCATTAAAACAAGCAAAGTTAAGCCAAGGATTTGTTTTTATATTAGTAGCAGGAATAGAATATGAAATGTATATCTCTATGCCTAAGAAGATTACTTCCGTGATGCACTCAGTACACTCAGAGAGGCCCCGGCTACGGAAGCAGTAATCACTCCATGGGAAATCGCAGAAGTATTGCTGAAGGGCCTGCCAATCAGCGGCGCGAAGGTGCCAAAGGCGTCTCCTCTTGGGAAGATCCAAAGGCCGAATTGGAGCGATAGGACAGGAAATAGATATACAAGATTGTATGTAAGATTTTAGTCGGAAGAACACAACGGAGAAAAAAGTTTGACAGAGTAAGAAGAAGGATGAGAGGTGAGAAATAAATCCAGAATGTTGGCCCTGTCTCCAAGGCGATCAGAGATATGAGTAGGGTGCTGTACAATCTTCTTTAGGTTATTCAAGACAGAAAAGTTATAAGCTAGTTCTCCAGGATGTTAGTGAAATGGGAGGAAAGCCAAATTTATATTTATATATCACAAATGTTTTGGCTTCTGATTGTAAGAATAAACCCACATTCATACAGTTTTGTCTGTTACAAGTAAATAAAAAAAAATAGTTTATAGATTTTATAAAATCGTTTAAATCTGTCATTTTATTAGCCAAAACTGCGTTCCACCCTTCATTCATATTAAAAAGGAGTCAACACTTAATGGAAGACTGATGAACGAAATTGTTAGAATGATTAAATTAAATTTTAACTGCTCAAACTGTAAACACTTTTGGAAAATCTTCATTCTTTCGAACTCACTGCAGGAATTTCAAACTGTAACCATTGTAATTTAAACTGTGTGTGTATATACTGTATATGTAATAAATTTTTCTATATACTGTATATATATATATACAGGGTCACCAAAAACGGAATATCTATTTTGTTTAGTTTACATGTTACAAAGTATTTAACATACAAATTTCTGCGAGTCTTTAATGAGAATGTTGTTTGATAGACTTACATGGGCTTCGTACCAATGCTCCTTGTACGTTCTCCGGAGTTCACACGGTTTTCTTTCGACCAACACGATTTTCCAAGTACTCTTTCACATCTTCAGTATCTGTCAGTAGTATAGCCAAAAAAGGGTAGAGTGCAAGAATGTTGCAAGTGATTACGTAATGTTGCAAAGGGGGATGGGGGTTGTTGCAAGGGGGGTTGCAAAAAAAAAAAAAAAAAGAAGAAAAAAAAAAAAAAGAGTACTGGCCTTTGTTGCCAACCGGGGTTGCAAGGGGCATGCAACTTGGAGGCGGAGTTCTCCCCCAAGCTATTCCCCCCAAAGGGCCAGAAAGGAGAGAAAGGAGGAGAGAAAGGAGGAGAGGTGTTCACCTGGTAGGAGCCAAGTGCATATTAAGACTTCAGCCGAGTAGGCGTTGTTTTATAGGCTCCTAATCAGCCAGTTGGCTGAGCCAAGGGGGGAGGGGTACACCTGCAGGAGAGAGAGAGAGAGAGTAGTTGCCTTTGATTGCAAGGCATGCAACTTGGAGGCGGAGTTTCCCCCAAGCTATTTTCGTTTACCTAACCTAAGAGGCCTCTAAGGGGTTTTCCCAAAGGGCCAGAAAGAGAAGGACCAGAGGTCCTTGCTCGGCTGGGAGCCGAGCTTGAATGACTCCGTCAGTCGTCTCTCGGTCTTTTATAAACCTCTATTCTGGCTGAGTTGCCAGATAGCGCCATGTATTCAGTTGCCAGATAGCGCCATGTGTCCCAGATAGCAAAAACCATATATTAATCATCCATTTAAATAGTGTACCACAATATATATTTATATGACGGTAGTTAATCCAATTAAATTCTGTTTATTAAATAAATAATTTTTACACACAACTTTTATTATAAATATTTAAGCCACGAATACTAGTGGGAAAAACGAACGGAAAAGAAAATTTGCGAATCAATTCAAAACATACGATCATCATTCCCCCACCCATCTGCGCTTGTATATATAATAAACTAATGAACCACTCGCGTGCACAAACCATATAAAATACCACAATATATGACGGTAGTTAATCCATTTAAATTCTGTTTATTAAATAAATAATTTTACACACTTAATTTTTATTATAAATATTTAAGTCACGAATAACGAAAATTTACGAAACAATTCATTTAAAAGTTGAAATTAACCAAAACACAATCCGCTATAATTTTTACACACTTAATTTTTATTATAAATATTTAAGTCACGAAACGAAATGAAAATTACGAAACAATTCATTTAAAAGTTGAAATTAGCCAAAACACAAATTCCCCTGCGAAGAAAATTGAAAAAAAACGAAATTTAAAGAAATTAATCAATTGAAACATAAATTTCTTTTCATTTGGAGAGAAGGGAGACTTATCAGGGATTGGGGGGGAAGGTCTCTCAACGAGCAGGTGTTCCTAGGTCATTTCGAATCGTCCCCCTAGAGACCATTTTCTGGTCGATAGTTAACCTTTCTTCGTATACTTGAACAAAAACAACCTTTCACATCAATTCTTATATTATTACTATTTCTACAATGAAAATATTTACGCGTAATTTGTATGTCATATTCTTATAACTACATCTTAACTGCTTAAATCAATCACCTTTCACATCAATTCTTATTATCATTATTATTATTATTATTATTTCTACAATGAAAATATTTTATATTTACGCGTAACTTAGACCCACTGTTTAACGTTGAAACCGAATGCTCTTTTTAAAATATAATTAGGATATATTTCTTTATATCCTCGATCCTCCTCCCTCATTCCCCCAAACCCCCCACCCATCTGTACTTGTAAAAAATAAACTCAATCCCTGATAAGCCTCCCTTCACTCTCCTCTCTCTCTCTCTCGTCCCCCTTCACTCCAAATCTTAACTTTCACACAAGCACACACACACACCACACACACATTAAGCATTAAGCGTTGTTTTTCCTTTCACGAGGAAAGGAATTCCGAGAATCTGGTCAACTCGAAACACAACTCTTCACTCCATTTCTTAGATATACCCACAATTATATATATATATATATATATATATATATATATATAGAGAGAGAGAGAGAGAGAGAGAGAGAGAGAGGGTTAACTATACCCACAATTATAATAAATAATATTTCTCGCCGAATTGGAAAGGTTTTCACCCAGCCTTAGACCCACAGTTTAACGTCGATTCAGAATTACATCTCGTCGATTGCTCACTATTTCATCGAGATAATTTAAGCTCAGGACATGCATTGTCTACATCGACTCCATCTGTGTTTATATATATATATATATATATAAGGGTTGACAAATATACATGATTATTATGATTCTTTCTCGAAAACTATGGGTGATAGAAAATTCTGAAACCTGAATCAGCATCAAAAGTTCTATAAGAAACACCAAATAGTTTTCGTTGTACCCTAGTGTAATTTCTCGCCGAATTGGAAAGGTTTTCACCCCGCCTTAGACCCACAGTTTAACGTGGATTCAGAATTACATCTCGTCGATTGCTCACTATTTCATCGAGATAATTTAAGCTCAGGACCTGCATTGTCTACATCGACTCCATCTGTGTTTATATATATATATATATATATATATATATATATATATATATATAAGGGTTGACAAATATACACGATTATTATGATTCTTTCTCGAAAACTATGGGCGATAGAAAATTCTGAAACCTGAATCAGCATCAAAAGTTCTATAAGAAACACCAAATAGTTTTCGTTGTACCCTAGTGTAATTTCTCGCCGAATTGGAAAGGTTTTCACCCCGCCTTAGACCCACGGTTTAACGTGGATTCAGAATTACATCTCGTCGATTGCTCACTATTTCATCGAGATAATTTAAGCTCAGGACCTGCATTGTCTACATCGACTCCATCTGTGTTATATTATATATATATATATATATATATATATATAAGGGTTGACAAATATACACGATTATTATGATTCTTTCTCGAAAACTATGGGCGATAGAAAATTCTGAAACCTGAATCAGCATCAAAAGTTCTATAAGAAACACCAAATAGTTTTCGTTTTACCCTAGTGTAATTTCTCGCCGAATTGGAAAGGTTTTCACCCCGCCTTAGACCCACAGTTTAACGTGGATTCAGAATTACATCTCGTCGATTGCTCACTATTTCATCGAGATAATTTACGCTCAGGACCTGCATTGTCTACATCGACTCCATCTGTGTTTATATATATATATATATAAGGGTTGACAAATATACACGATTATTATGATTTTTTCTCGAAAACCAAATAGTTTTCGTTGTACCCTAGTGTAATTTCTCGCCGAATTGGAAATAACTTGTAAGTAAAAATAAAAATATAATATAAGGGACTACCATCGAAATGTAAGTGTCTATAATTTATTCACAAGAAACACGATTTTATATATATGTTACTCGTCCGGTCGCGTTATAGCGGATTGGTACACGTCATAGCTCCACCCAGCTACACCGGCAGCCAATCACTACGAACATCTGGTCTTTTGGGGCGGAGCTTGGCGATTGTGCATATAAAAGGGGCTATTTTTCAGTTGGGAGTAACAGTAGCTATTTTCGCGTCAGTGAATAATCATTCCCTCCACCATGGACCTGTACGTCTCCCCAGACTTGTATGAAGAAAGTGACGCTGCAGCATTAACGACAATTAGTCTTTTTAATGCGATTGACCGTGATGAATTATTCCCAACGCAAACCGTAGAAGATATTTGCAGTGACGCTCCTTACAATCCGACGCAAGGGACTACCATAGAAATGTAAGTGTCTATAATTCGATTTATATATTTGGAGAGTTGTAGTATCTCATCAAATAGATACTCGCCAAAAATTTTTTATGTCAATCAATGTTATTTGGTTTTCCCTCTTATCCCCATTATGCTAAAATCGAAATTTTTTTATGGCAATCAATGTTATTCCTCTTAAATGAACCAAATATATCTTCACATAATGGGGATCTGTCTGTATACTCTGTATATGTTTTAAAAGAATGAACATTATTCCTTGAAGGTCCGATGAGGATTTGACACGTGTTATACAATCTTTTGAAGAATCTCGGAATACGGAGGATATACTGAACAGTCAGCAATGTCACACATCCTCCACCATGGACCTGTACGTCTCCCCGGAATTGTATGAAGAAAGTGATACTGCAGCATTAACCGCAATTAATCTTTTCAATGCGATTGACCGTGGCGAATTATTTCCAACGCAAACCGTTGAAGATATTTGCAGTGACGCTCCTTACAACCCGACGCAGGGGACTACCATAGAAATGTAAGTGTCTATAACTCGTTTTTATATATATATGGAGAGTTGTAGTATCTCGTCAAATAGATACTCGCCAAAATTTTTTTATGGCAATCAATGTTATTTGGTTTTACCTCTTATCCCCATTATGCTAAAATCGAAATTTTTTATGGCAATCAATGTTATTCCTCTTAAATGAACCAAAGATATCTTCACATAATGGGGATCTGTCTGTATACTCTGTATATGTTTTAAAAGAATGAACATTATTCCTTTAAGGTCCGATGAGGATTTGACACGTGTTATACAATCTTTTGAAGAATCTCGGAATACGGAGGATATACTGATCAGTCAACAATGTCACACCGAAATAATGTAAGTGTTTTTCGATCTTTTTGGATAAGACACAATATATTTTCATAAATTTATTAAATGAAAGAAATCAGTACAATAAACAACTACAGAATATATCGTTACAAATATACGAACAAAAACATTATAATATACAACGAGTACGTACAATTGGAAAACGGATTTTTATCTGTCTGCATACCATTTCATCGTTTCGGCGAGTGTGACACGGGTCAAATAAATTTAAAAAATTTATAAATTCTTTATCACTTGACATATGCATGAGAAATGAGACGCAGTACATTCCGCAAACATTAGAAAAATATCCTTGTATGCGAAATGGGTTCCATACAACTTCGGGAATATGTAACTGAGCGAGAAATTTTACAATAATAGGGTCACTCCAGGGTTGAGTACCGAGTGAATCAAAATAGTACAGACGCTGTCTATTTTTAAAATAGACAGCGATCCAGTGAATCCCTTCATTACCGATGATATCTGTGTTCACAATAAGACTACCGCATTCTCGCGTACTTGGCAAACTCAATGTTTCATTCTTCGCAAACACGCCGATAAATTTGGAACGTGTGACTCGCTCCATTACTTTCTGAAGTGTATTAGCATCCATTTTAAAAGTCAGTGATAACGCTCCTAAATCTATCTACTTCTATTAGGGCTTGCGATTCGAGATATACTAGTACACTAATAGGAGCGTCTATAGGCTTGGCGAATTCCAGCCGCACTGAGATGTTTCCGCTCTGCTGTGGGGTTAAATGGGTATTTACGCTAGCAGATAAGTCAGGTGTAATGTCAAACGGATAAAGGTTAAATTGATCAATGAATTCTTCCTGCGTTACCCCATTACCAAGCTCAACACAATCACCTGCTATATGGGTCAGATTACTATAGGCTCTGGCACAAAGAGGTAACACAGCGTCTGATGAATAGTCCGTACCCATTGTTCCACCCAAAGCAGTGCCATTAACGTATAGAGTTATATTTTTAAGTCCGAAATTCTCGAATTTAAAGGCACTCTTTTTATATTTTCCATTCACCGAAGCGTGGTCCTGCATGCCGATTAATATCCTTTTAGGAAGATTTCCCAGGGCAATGTTTTCTATCTGCTTCGATGCCAACCCTGCAGGAACCGTATATAGTTTGATCTGCACTCTGTTAATAGGATATTTCACTGTAGCGTTTAGTAAATTTTTCTCAATTTCTAGTTGTTTTAGTGGACTTAATTTCACTCGCCGTACGCGGAGGTATGTGTCCATAATGTGAACCACAACGGGCTTTGCACCCTCTTCTTGATCCGCATCCAGATTTAAGCAGATCTCAGGACTCGTGCGGGTGAGCTTTATTTTCATATCCACCCCGTTCACAAGCAACTTCTCCTGGAAAGTGAAATCTGTGTGCAACCGTCCAAAACACTCGTATATTTTCTTTTTAGAATTTTTAAATTTGTCCTTTATACTATTTTCATCTTTAGTTTGATAATATCCCTCCGCACTTAAAAAGGTAGCCTTCGCTTCTTTGGAAAAGTTGAGGACATTTTCCAGATAGGCTCGTAGATGATAGTACCCCGTGCCTGCCGATATGTTGGTCTGATTTAAATATACGTCACACTGGTTGAATATGGAGTGCAGAAAGTTTGTTTCAGGGTATACAGCATATTTGTCATCGCAGACCGTTCCATCAGAATGGGCTATACGTAGCTTAGCGTACATGTGCACACAGCTTGGATCAAAAAAGTAAGGACCTGAGCTGGGTATCACGAATTCTATAGGTGCACTCGGGGAACTAATTGTGTTTAAAGGGTTAATTGTAATAAAGTCACTGTGCTCAATAGAAACTTGGGTTGGAGGTAGCTCAAAAAGGGACAGCTCCGATTTACAGCATTGTGAACTACATGGGTGGATGAAGCGTGCCATGGCGAAATAGTGACTCCTCTCTCGACAAGTGGTAAACAAACTATGATTCATGAGATCAATGTCCTTAGCTTATATCAGTCAAAAAGTGGTCAACCATAGGTTTCATTCGCTTACAGCACTTCTTTTTTGATAGCCTTTTACGTTTAATACCACGTGACCCCTTCTTCTTCCGGGCAGCCCGCTTCTTCTTCTTCCCGCCACCACGCATTTTTCTCTTTGCATCTTTGATGATTTCGTCCCGTGTACGCTTTAAATGTTTTTTTAGAGCCTCTTTAGGTTTAGCCCCGGCCAATATGTCTTCTGCAGTGTTAATACCTGATTGCAGCGCTTTCCTTCCAAGGTATCTGGCACCCCTCTTCAGCAAAGGAACAGCCGTACGTAGTATGGATGAAAAAATGGACCCAAGTCCACTACCGCGCTGGTATCGCACCCCTCGATAGACGGTGAAAGGCTTTCTATCCATTATAACTCAGTGCGTCGAAAGTGTAGCTTCACTGTTAAGCTCCCGTTACCGAATGGGAAGTTTTCACCCTCAATCGTTCTTATATATATTGAGATATTGGTTATTAAATTAGTTGCGACATTCACATAATGGGGTCTGTCATATGTAATACTCAAACTCCTTCCTCTATGGTTGGGGATGTGAGCAATGCGCAGCAGGCGTGCCTGGGTATCCCAACAAACTGGTGCTCCACTATATTACTGTAAATATAGCACATGTCTGGGGACCTTTCAGCCAATTTCTCCATCTTCAATTGATACATTAATCTGGACAAGTCATGCTGTGTCTCGTGAAATGTGTCTCTTTGGAAGGCTGCGCTATATCGGCCATTGGCTAGAATTTGGAACTTTCTATGGTCTTTAATACGTCTGTTAGTCTTTGATTTTAGGATTAGTGTATGTGCAGGGTTGTTTACGATTTCGTATACTAAATCATTCGTAAGGTTTGAGTTTCTTAAACTTACGTTTAAGCCTCTCACAACATCCTCGGCCGAACCATATTGACCCGGTCCTAGTCTTACTTCTGTACTGTAATACCGTGCAATCTTAGTCCGAGCGATACGCATAGTTTCATCCATAGCTACCCCAGCTTTTTCACACTCGTCAATGTCTCTAAGAATCGTAAAAACGGTTTCTTTATGTTCAATATTTAAAAAGATGGTGTCCAGCTGAATTTCGCATATCCCCACCTCATACGAATCACGACCCAATTCAATGTGCTTGTGGAGTTCTGTTACAAAGTTGGCTAGTGTGTTGTTAGGGTGTACAGACAGGGACGAGGAGGACGGGAGTGTGACGTAGAAATGGTTAGGAGCCATGTTGCATACTATTTAAGCTTCATTATTGCATCAGCTTTTATATAGGTGTTGAAGCTTTCTGGGTACCCTAGCCATTTCACCAGGTACATTTTTCTCTTTCCTGAACCTTTGCTTCCTAAAATTTTCTCAATTTTAAACACATTTTTTCTAAATTAAACGCAACTTTCTGCAATTCCTCGCGGTAAAAGCCTCCTGAGATTTCTTCCCCATTCAAATCTTCAATGTAATACATCATTATCTCACCTTTAGGTCTCAGCCCTAACTTTAAAAATCTCGCGTGTCCATCCTTGCTCAAAACCCTTTGCGAATTGTTCCCCGAACGCGACAGCCTTACATAATCATTGATTTTGAAGCGCGCAGAGTGTGGTGGTGGTGGTGATCCATCTCTCTCGGGAGCGTACCTCTTTCTAAAACTTCGTTAGGTGTTGTCCCAATCGTGCGATGGTGTGAGCGGTTGTAGGATGATGCCAATGATTCCAGAATGTCTAGAAATCTGTATGTGTTTTTATGTGTAAAATAACGGTGCATGCGTTCCTTTATGGTGCGCTGAACTCTTTCAGCTAAAGAAGCCTTATGTATAGAATTGGTTGTGTAATAGCTGATATTAAACTCTGTCAACATGTTCTGAAAAGCACGGCCTATAAATTCCTTCCCCATATCCGTACAAAAATAGCCAGGAACCCTGTTTTCTTTTAACATTAGCGTTTTGGTGGCTTTAGCAACTGTTTCAGGTGATTTATTTTTCAGAGGAACTAGCCACAGATATCTAGAGAATACGTCTATTATGAATAGAATGTAGCGGTAACCATCGTTATACACAGAATATCTTTGCATGTCTGTTAAATCTGCTTGCCAAATAGAATCAATCGAGGAAGCCGTTGTCTTGGCTGTTTTAAACCTTTTTCTCACAGGCTTATGAAGCGTATAAGCGTCCTGCTCCCTCAAAAATCTTTCAACATCTTTTTTTCCTACTCCGTAAACACTTCTGTACAGTCTATCTACGCCGCCGTAAGAGGATGGGGTAGAAATGTCATAATAGCGTTTAGTTAATACGTTAGCCATTTGCGTATTTTAGATGCACGTGGGTAGGGTTGGTTTAACCTCTTCTTGCTCCTCTTCAAAGGTGTTACCGCCGGGGGTGACGGCGCCTTCAATTGTGTCACAGGCGTTGCATGTTCCAAGTCTTTTAACCTGTTCAGATTTCCTATCAACGTTTTAGGGACATTTATTTGTTGTAGTCTTGCTTTAATATGCTTCCATCCTGATGGTGATGGCCTATCCCACTTTCTCACCAGATCATGGACAATGTCTACGATATTCGATCCCTGTACCTTTGATCCTTCCACAATGATCTCCCCTGTATCGGTCCATTGTATGGCGGGATCCTCATTCAATAGATTATAAAGACTTAAGCCTTTACTCCTCAATGTATGTGGGAGGGTATTTTTAATACATGTTCGATATGTTGTGTGGCTAATCTTTTTGGTTGGTCAGCTGTATCGTCGGGCTCAGATCCTATGTCGCCATGTCCATCGTCCCCCGTGCTGTGCCTAATAACCACAGGAATCTCTGTAGGGCTCTTATAATTTTCGTACTCGTGAAGAAATTTCTGCAGAGCTTCTTGGTATAAGATTCTTTTCTCATCAGGTGTTTTTTCACTGTTTAATAGGGCTACAATTCGCTTTCCATTCTTTTAAGTCTGCTTTTACGGGGATCTAGATACGTGTCTGGATTCCTTTGCAGTGAAGCGTACACCTCGTGGGGAATCACTACCACTTTCTTCATTATATTAATCTAGTCAGTAAAGGACCCAAAACTGAAAATAAGATGGGGAGAAATGACCCTCCTGTTTGTACAATAATTCGTTTTTTCTTCGCTACAGTTTGACTTTTACGAGCGAGTGCACGTATTATGTTCTTGTAGCGGCGTAGGCGAGCCTTCTGATGGGTTTTCATTGATACATTGCAATTTATAACGTTAAGACAGATTTCACAGATGCATTTTAAAAAGTCGGCGTCGATATTTTTAATAAACATCTGCTGCATTGCCCGGGGCAGTCGATGATAGATTTTTATTAATTCACGGTATTTCTTTAGTCTCTTTGTCATTCTGGAATATACACCGTTTCAGGCTCGTTTGGAAATATATTCGTTCGCAGAAGCACTCTAAACGTGTTTCGCGGATGAAGGTCGCAAAGCAAATATCCGTAACGCGTGCTTGTAGCTTCTTTATAAACTTCCAAAAACTCCTTACGCTGATTCGGGAACATTTGATTGGCTAATACCCCAATTTGTGATACATCTCTACGTTGCGCGAATAAGACTAGATATTGCGTATTTAACGACACATCGCGCATGTATCTATTTTTGAAAAATAGATTCTGATTGATGAAGAACACGCTTATGTTAAGATGGTGGGAGAATACTGTAAATGTCTCGGCAAACGTTTTATCCATCTCCAACATGAGATCGTCAATTACAATGATTGTATGTTCATTTCCCTTTAACGAATTAACGTCATATACGCCTTTGTGGAACAAAATATCATCTTGGTACTCGTTGAACACTGATTGATACGTCGAATAGCACCATATAACTTTATGCACAAATTTCGAGAACATCTCTCCCTTTTCTTTAATGATTTTAAGCATAAACACAGTTTTACCACATCCTGTAGGTCCAGATATAATACATGTGGATGGCTCGTGAATCTGAATTTTTCTACAGAGTCCATTTCTAACACGTCACACTCCTAAGTGGGTCATTTACAAAATATTACAAATTTTGAGTGCTGTTCCTTATATTTTGCTTTCTTCTCCCACAGAACCGTGAATGACGATGAGGTAGAGCATCCCATCATTGACATTACGGATGACCTCGACGACAGTGTAGTTGTGATCTCCTCCCCTGCCAACGAACCCTCACCAGCGATACCGGTAGCACGTCCAAAGCGGAGGTGAGAACCCCACGTCAGGTATAAAGCGCCCGAAATACGCGCCTGTTGCAGCGGTAATAGATCCCCAACCCTCAACCTCTTACGCAACAACCCCCCAGCAGCACCTCCCGCTAATATATCCCCTTATTCATCCGCCGCCCCCGTTCTGTTAAGTCTACAATAATAGAGCCCCAACCATCAACCTCCTACGCAACAGGCCCCCCAGCAGCACCTTCCGCTAATATACCCCCTAATTCATCCGCCGCCCCCCGTTCTGTTGAGGATGATATAACGCTCGAATTGGTGCGATCCGCAGCCCCACCCCAGCCTTGACTAGAAATCGGTATAGAGTCAGGGTCGACCCTAGAGCCATGTATAGCAATGGAATTGAGCGCGGCTACGCCGGGTTGTACAGCGTATTATAGAGTTTGCTCTTCAGAATCGCGACGAGCGTGAAGTCAGGACGAGTCTGTCCTTTGGATTCGGGTCAGATGACGGTGATGTAGACGATTATTGGGTGATAGTGCCATTTAGACGTTTGGCGGCTGAAGATGTAGAATATATATTAGGACGTATAATGCAAGCCGCCCAAAGTAGTATAGCCTTCAATATGGACAACTTCACGGTAAATATTGACCGTGTATTCCGTGTTGCGGGTCATAGTGCCATACCGTACACTCTTAACCTTCAATTCTCGCTATTATAGAGCATATAAACGTCGATCGTGGTTGCGGCTTTATAGCAGTATCTTGGCTATGTTTACTGTACAAAATACACGGCTCAAAAAATTTGGCTGCCTACGGTCGTGGACGTGCCCGTAAACTAGCTGTAGACTGTGAACTTGAATTTGACTGTAATATGGGCCTGAAGAGCTGAGAAGGGTAGAACAGGAAATGAATGTCCGCATAGTTGTATTTGGGTTGGATGATCGTCGTAGGACTGTGTATGTTTTTAAAAGCTGTGTGAGAGATCGTACAAGACCCCTACTTATTTTAGGATTGTCAGGGACAACGTATCTCCCCATCCGTAATATAAGGTGGCTTTACGCGAGTTATGACAAAAGTCGAAAATATGGGAGACATCATGATTTGTGTAAGGGTGCCTCGAGTTTGCGGATGATATTGTGCGACATTGTAAAGAATGTCACATGGTATGTGAGCAGTGTAAAAGCACCAAATGTGAAAGCCGTGTAGTTGAAGCTGAGAAGAGAGACTGTGATGTGTGTAGACGCACATTTTTCAATAATAGCTGTTTTGATTTCCATAAATCAATTGGCACGTGCAGGAAAATGAGAATCTGTGAATGTGGTATGTTTCACACAATGGATAATTGGGGAAAATTTAAGCACAAGTGTGACGTAATTCACTGTCCTACATGCCAGGAGGAATATAAGGCGGATGGAGTAAAGCATGTATGTTATATGAAAGATGCTAAGCCTAAAAATAACCCTTGTATAACTGTGTACTACGATATAGAAACATATACGAACGCTGAAACCAAAGAGGTAATTCCACATTTACTTGTGAGCCAGACCATCTGTGATGAGTGTATGGGTATCGAATGTGACGAGTGCCCCAAATGTGGTAAACGGACAAACGTTTTTAAACGAATGTCCGCGATAGTCCTGTGAAACTATTTGTGTCCTATATTGTCAAGTTAGCCGACAAGTTCAAAAAAATGACTGTGTATATTCTCGCCCATAACGGGGCAAAGTTTGACACGCAGTTCCTTTATAAGGAGTTGCTTGAACACGAATCCTCTGAGATATTTACAGGTGATCCATTGAAAAGAGGCAACAAATTAATACAGATGCAGATAAGAGGCAATGTACAATTTAAAGATACTTTATTATTCACACCTTGTAAATTAGCAAAGCTACCCAAGGTGATGGGAGTAGCAGCTGAAGTTTCCAAAGGATACTTCCCTTACACTTTCCTCACCAGCGAGACTTTAAACTACGTAGGCCCACCACCCCCCAAACATTATTTTGACTGTATGGATGAACGTGAAGACTTTGATCGATACTACGACAGTTTTAATGAAAGTAACCCTTATAATATAGCTGATGAATGTGAGCGTTATTGCGTGAATGATGTGCGCGTGCTTAGAGTATGTTTCCAGGCCTTTAGAAGGATGTACATAGCCCGTTTCAAATGCGATCCACTGCAAGTCGCAACCACCATCGCATCATTATGTTTTACGGTGTTCAAGAATAACTTCATGCCTAAAGACACCTTAGCCATTATTCACCGAAACAACCCCGCAGTTACGGACACAAGGCTATTTACTGGCTCATACACCTACAGCAACAGACAGGTGTATACATAAAGCACGCCCGCAACACGGGTGAAGTACCCATTAAGATTAATGGACGTGTTTTTTGGGTTGATGGGTTAAGTGAAAACCGTGTCACTGGTGTGAAGACTGTGTACTCCTTTAACGGTTGCTGGTGGCATGGATGCCCCCGTCCTGAGTGCGGAATCACCGGAGATATCCACGGTAGGTCTCCTGCCGACTGTCTTGCATCGACCCGCACCCGCGATCAACTTATAGGATCACAGTTCACTCACAAAGTCTTGTGGGAGCATGAATATGATGCACGGATGGAGACAGACGAGGTGTACCGTGAGGAAATAAACACGATCAAGCGTTCAATGGTGCTGGATCCTCTCAAATGTGGTGATAGCTTGTTTGGAGGACGTACAAATCCTTTCAGACTATACTTTCCACCTACGGAGGGCGTGAAGCTCCATTACTACGATTTCTGTTCTTTATACCCATACGTGATGAAGAGCAATCCGTACCCCGTGGGCGCTCCTGAGAAACTGGTGGGACCTAGCCTACCCTCCATCAATGAATTTTCAAAAAATTTGAATGATCGTTACTTTGGGCTCTCTTTCGTAGACGTACTCCCCCCACGCAATTTATGGATGCCGATCTTACCTGTCGTTATCGACGACAAGCTCATGTTTCCCCTGTGCGTGAAGTGCGCGGAAGAGGATAACGGCGAATGTAACCATATACCCCACCAGCGTAAGATCAGAGGCGTATATACAAGTCCTGAGCTGGCCCTAGCCGTACGCCATGGTTATAGAATACTGAAGATACATGAGGTGTGGAGGTTTCAGAAGCTACCCAACCTTTTCACACCATATATAAACGCCTTTTTGAAGGATAAGGTTGAGGCATCAGGGTATCCGCGAGGAGTTGATACCGAAGATGAAAAGTCTGCCTATATTCAACGTTACCGCGACCGCGAAGGTATACAACTTGATCGTGTCCAAATTGTAAAGAATCCTGGCAAGCGCTTTAGTGCAAAGTTGTGTCTAAACAGTCTATGGGGAAAATTTGCGCAGAATACCGGCAGAGGGAGCATTCATTTGGCACAAAGTTATAGCGATGTCTGGGATTATGCCAATGCTCCCGATAAAGAGGTCATGGAGATCGTGAATGTAGGTAATACTTACATAATAAAGTACAACAACACTGAATTTGCCACAGATACCTCAAGGGTTACAAACATACCTGTGGCCAGCTTCACAACAGCCTACGCCCGTATAAAACTTTGGGGTCTATTGCATTCTCTTGGGCGGAGAGTATTGTATGCCGATACAGATAGCGTGATATTCACAGAGAGGGAGGGTGAATACATGCCCGCTATTGGGGAGTTCCTCGGCGAGCTCACTGATGAGATCAAGGACGAGTATGGGGACAACGCTTACGCCGACTCTTTTGTCTCAACAGGACCTAAGACTTATGGGGTACGGGTCAGGGTGGGGGAGGAAATGAAATATATCGTGAAGGCAAAGGGTATTACGCTCAACCATGCGAATCGGCGGGTTGTTAACTTTGAATCGTTGAAGGATCTAGTATGTTTGGACGATGATGAGGGCGAACAACCTCCCCAACTAATTGTAGGCACCCACAATTTTCGGGCGCAGAAGCTGGGGGCGTGAAGGAACTTAGGGGTACGAAGGTGTGCCGTAACACCTATAGGAAACGTTACCAGTTACCTGGTACCTATGATACCGTACCCTTTGGATACCAAACGTATGATGCTTCTATTGTTAACTCACACGTATTTGTCTTGTATATAATCGTATCTATTGATTTATTACACGTATTTGTAAATATATATATAACTTGAATATCTCATTTATTAAATCGTATTTGTAAAGTATCTATTGATTTATTACACGTATTTGTAAAATATATACAGGGCGTCCCAAAAAAATGTATACACACTTTAACAGCTGATAGCTCAATTGATGTTTCTTTCTTTCCAAGTTAAACCCACTAGAATTAATAATGGCAGTCACTAAGCTTGAACAAAGGAAATTCATTCTAAAATGCTACTGGAAGTGTGAAAACGCAGTTGAAGTGCAAAGACAGTTTAGGAGGGAGTTTCAAACAGATCCACCAACGCGACTTACCATCACTCGAATTAGAGATAAGTTTGAAGCCGATGGAACTGTTCAGAATGTCCACAAGAAGCGTTCCGGAAGACCACGGACATCGACAAGCCCCACAAAGCAAGAAAGAGTACTGGAAACGTATCACCAAAGTCCAAGAAAATCTGTGCGGCAAGCGAGTCGTGAGGTAGGAATTTCAGAATCGTCTGTCCAACGCATTTTGAAGCGCTGTCAATGGAAAAGTTACATTCCAAGATTAGTCCATGCTATTAATGAAGATGATCCGGACCGAAGAGTGGAGTATTGCGAGTGGTACTTGGCACGATGTGGATGTGGATTGGACGAAGGGGTTTCGTAGAATACCCTCCGCGTTCACCAGACCTCACACCACTAGACTTTTTTATGGGGATACTTAAAAGACAAAGTCTACGCTATAAAACCTGCAACAGTCGCTGAATTGAGAGCAGCCATTGAACGAGAATGCACAAATACCAAACGAAATGTTTCGTGATGTTTGCGATTCCATTGCTTCGCGTTATCAGCAGTGCCTGGACAGAACGGACGTCAGTTTGAAAACAGGCGTTGACAAAACAATTAAATAATGTCTGTAGATTCTATTACATTTTGAAAATGAAATGTATTTTAATAAACACTGCCTTTATAATTATTTAAAGTGTGTATACATTTTTTTGGACGCCCTGTATATATAACTTGAATATCTCGTTTATTAAATCGTATTTGTAAATATATATAACTTGAATATCTCGTTTATTAAATAAATCTTGTTTCAATTAGCGTTTCACTTTCTCCTTTGTGTGTGTGTGTGTGTGTGTGTGTGTGTGTGTGTGTGTGTGTGTGTGCGCAGGTGAAAGTTCTAAGCTCCGCCCACTGTAAGACCGTGAGTCATGCTACTATCTGGGAGTCCCTGCGTGGTCAGTCGACTGCAGTAAGCCCGAGAGATCAGACGTGTATTCAGATCAGACGTATTCAAATGGCTACCTTTAATATTGCTTGTACAACGTTTATGAAATGGTATTCAGCAAAGTGTCAGGATGTGGTGGATACCGAAAAACTTCCTATTCCTCCCTCCTATACCTCTTTTAAAAACATATTGGATTGTGCGAAGTTCCACGATGTACAAATACTCTACGGATGTTCTGGTGAGACCGTTGAAGGCATTCGTTGCACAGACGATGTGCTGAAGTATACTGCAGAGCTAAACTTTATAAAGTCTCACATACACCGTGAAGTAAAAGAAACAACGCGTACAGAAGAGAAGCAGCAGGTATGGATAATGAGTCTTGCGGATGGGTGGTGTGACAAGCGGTATTACGTCATGCTACACCATGTCGATTACTCATACCCTACGACTGAAAATGTGAATCTCGTGATCATGGACAATCTTAAGTATTTTTATCACTATATTAACGTATATCATGATGAGGTTCGTAGTGAGGTTGTGGCTAGTGCCCTGCGTGAGTTTTTAACAGACTTTAGAGACGAGTATCGTTTGATGGGAAGAAAGGAAAAATATGAGCATATGTTCCTCTCAAATAGTGCGCCGGAGTGTGAAGATGTTTAGTAAAACAAAGTGTTCCTAGTTCTTATCCTGAGGTAAAATGTCTGGTGCGTAGGCTGGTAGTGATGAAATTAATTCTTGTACCGAAATATGTACAACAATTCGGTACGACTCGCGGATCATACGAACAAGCCCATTCACGTATCATCGAGTCAGCCGCCCGTCGAACCGTTCCTGCCTACCTGCGTGCCTCACACGGCTCATAGTTATCTCAGAGCTTGAACCGAGTGGACGTGCGCTCCTCGAATACGATGGAACTTCCTTTGAGCAGCATTCTCAATGCCTCGTACGATGTGTCCGTGACGAAATCGTTGCGCGTGTTCAGGCGTAATTCCGGTACCATTAGCTATGTACTGGAAACGGAATGTAGACAAACAAACAAACGGGTTTATTTAAGTGTCGAGGAGATGAATAGAATCTTCGTGATAGTTGAGAAGTGGAGTGAAGATCGTTATAAAATACCTGCTAACGTAGGTACAAGAAGAGAGCAGATTAGTGACGCACCCTCATACGCCGTTGTATGTACGTTGTGTATAAATAACGATCGGCCGTGCATTGATATACGGCTGATGTGGAAGAATGCTTCTGATAATAACGCTCTTGTTCCTACGCGAAACCGTTTCATCCTCTACAGAATGTTTGAAATCGTCGGATTCCGCAAGCTGAAACCTATATTAGACGCGCGTGTTACGGACATGCTTTATTTTGATACAGTACTTGAATACGCCTACACCGCTCTGCTCGATGGGTTTACCGAGTGTAGGGCTGGTGAGAATGGTCTAGTGCTGGACGTTTATTTAAAAAGTTTAGACTCTTTGAAATACCATGAACTTTGGTACAAAGCAATTGATCGGTACAAGGCTGAGCTCACCTACACCGTTCACCCTGAAGAACTATTTCTTTATATAACGCGCAGTTGTCGTAACGATTTAGAAGATTATTTCAATTGCCGCTATGTTGATGAGTTCACGATTGAAAAGCTCGAGTCGGTAGAAATAAACCCTCGATTGGAAAAGCGTGCTTATAAACTTGTGTTTAATAATGTAGCTAACGATGAACTTTTGTGCGTGCTTTTGATTGTATTCTAGACGTATTTAAAGATGACTTACCAACCGGTTGTAAAGTGGGAACAAAAATAGTACTGAACGATATGAAAGCCCTTCATATCGAATACAGGTTTCCCTATACTTTAAGCGGTGAAATATTATTAAGCCGCATATACTGCGTAATGCAGAGCAATAATGATGTAATTGTAAACTCGATTAAGACCGAGTTTAGTATTTTGAAAAAAAAGTGAAATGTATTTATATATTTTGCTTGATATTTCTCCTGTACTGTTATGATTATATGCATATTTCTATTATTATTGAAATGTATATTTATTTCTATTTGAAATGTATATTTATTTTATATATATCACCATAATTGTGTGTATATATTTCCTGTACTGTTATGATTATATGCATATTCCTCAATTATTATTGAAATGTATATTTATTTTCTATATATTTATAATAAACAGAATGATGCAATGTTGTTTTACTTAATTATATCATGTTACGCCTTCTAAACCTACTACCGGTATTCTAAACCAACTTTTAAGAAATATAATAATGTATACAATGGTATCGCTAAAAAGTGGTATCTGGCAACTCAAGCCATTTACGCCTTCTAAGCCAACTGGCTGATTAGGAGTCTATAACAATGTATACAATGGTATCGCTAAAAAGTGGTATCTGGCAACTCAGTCATCGATTAGAATTAAATGAATACATGGCGCTATCTGGCAACTCAAGCCATTTACGCCTTCTAAGCCAACTGGCTGATTAGGAGTCTATAATAATGTATACAATGGTATCGCTAAAAAGTGGTATCTGGCAACTCAGTCTTCGATTAGAATTAAATGAATACATGGCGCTATCTGGCAACTCAAGCCATTTACGCCTTCTAAGCCAACTGGCTGATTAGGAGCCTATAAAACAACGCCTACTCGGCTGAAATCTTAATATGCACTTGGCTCCTGCCAGGTGAACACCTCTCCTCCTTTCTCTCCTCCTTTCTCTCCTTTCTGGCCCTTTGGGGGAATAGCTTGGGGGAGAACTCCGCCTCCAAGTTGCATGCCCCTTGCAACCCCGGTTGGCAACAAAGGCCAGTACTCTTTTTTTTCTTTTTTTTTTTCTTTTTGTTTTCTTTTTTTTCAACACCCCCACCCCCCTTTGCAACACCCCACCCCCCCTTTGCAACGTTACGTAATCACTTGCAGCATTCTTGCACTCTACCCTTTTGAGGCTATACTACTTCTGTCCTATAATGGAGAGAGGACCTTCTGCTCTGCTGCGATGACTGTATTGCCTCTTTGACTGTGTGACACTTGCTGGTTGAGCATCCCAGTCTCGGGGACTTGCGGTGGCGTCATCTCTCTCTTCGGTGCTAGGGGAAAATGCGTGCTACTCCAGTATCGAGATTTTTAAGTTTGTTGAGGAGGCTTCGTCCTCCTTTTGTAATTATTTTAACTCGTAGTTTTTTGTTTCCATTTCCAATTCATTCGTCCATTCCATTCACTTTATTTATTATTCATTTCGCCATCTGTTATTTATCTCATAATTTTATACTATTTAATTTTTAATTTAACAAACTTAATTGATTAATTATATTCGGCGTCAATGGCCTCAATGTTGCGACGCCTGACTGATTACGCCTTATTATTCATTTGAACTTATATTCTATCATCGTCCTTTCTCATAAATAAATGCAAAAAACTTCACTTTTTTCTACGGAAGGTCAAAATATGAAAATAAAAACCCACTCTAATTAGACAGAGTTTATTTCCACAATAGTTTCGATGCCCACTGGCATCCTCCTCGGGTGGATACAGAAAAACGAATGAACCAAAACAAGAGGGAAAAACAGTCCAGGGACCGACTGTTAAGAAATTCGCACCGAGGTTAGATCCCGTTCTCCCGACACCGGAAGGGCATTTTCATTAAAGGGACCCGCTTATAAGTACATTCGCGCAAATTTAAAACTATCTTCCTGTTCTAAACATACAGATTCTATTATTTTTTTACATAATTATTACATTTATTATTAAATTTATTACATTTAATATTGCATTATTATTTATTAAAGAAATTATAAATTTATTATTACATTGGTTATTACATTGTTGTTTATTATACAGAACTTATAAACCGAAAAACGAATGAAAAAGGCGAGAAGGAAACAATCCAGAGACCATTGAGAAATTCGCACCTAGGTTAGATACCGTTCTCCCGACACCGGAAGGGCATTTTATTACAGGGTCCCGCTTATAAGTACTGTACATTCGCACAAATTAAAACTATCTTCTTGTTCTATACATACAGATTCTAATATTTTGACATAATTACTGCATTTATTATTGCATTTAAATTTTTTTAACATTTATTATTATTACCTTTACCCTAATTATTAAATTTATAATATTACCTTTATTATTACATCTGTTGCATTTATATTTATTTCCACATTTATTACTTCCATTATTACATTTACGTTTATTATTCCATTTACATTTTACCCCCCCCCCCCCCCCCCCCAAAAAAATAAAAAACAATAATCGAATGAACTAAAAGCGAGTAAGGTAATATTATAAATTTAATAATTAGGGTAAAGGTAATAATAATAAATGTTAAAAAAAATGTAAATGCAATAATAAATGCAGTAATTATGTCAAAATATTAGAATCTGTATGTATAGAACAAGAAGATAGTTTTAATTTGTGCGAATGTACTTATAAGCGGGACCCTGTAATAAAATGCCCTTCCGGTGTCGGGAGAACGGTATCTAACCTAGGTGCGAATTTATCAATGGTCTCTGGATTGTTTCCTTCTCGCCTTTTTCATTCGTTTTTCGGTTTATAAGTTCTGTATAATAAACAACAATGTAATAACCAATGTAATAATAAATTTATAATTTCTTTAATAAATAATAATGCAATATTAAATGTAATAAATTTAATAATAAATGTAATAATTATGTAAAAAAATAATAGAATCTGTAAGTTTAGAACAGGAAGATAGTTTTAAATTTGTGCGAATGTACTTATAAGCGGGTCCCTTTAATGAAAATGCCCCTCCGGTGTCGGGAGAACGGGATCTAACCTCGGTGCGAATTTCTTAACGGTCAGTCCCTGGACTGTTTTTCCCTCTTGTTTTGGTTCATTCGTTTTTCTGTATCTACCCGAGGAGGATGCCAGTGGCCATCGAAACTGTTGAGGAAATAAACTCTGTCTATTAGAGTGGGTTTTTATTTTCATGTCCTTTCTCATTTTGGAAATAATTTATCTTTTAGTTATAAGATAATTATGCCAACTTTATATAAGAAACACATTAGATACACATTAAAACCTAAAGATGTATGCGAGAGATACTTAATTGTATACGTGTAAAGTTTGAGATATAGTGCCTTCAATATAAAACACAGAATAATTAGCTTTAATATGCAATGCCATACACTATCATTCCAATACGTACTCGAGAAACATGGATTATATAAAAATTTTGTATTTAATATAACATACACGCATCATACACGCTTCAAAATATAATTTAAATTATACACATGCAGTAAACCATCTCGCAAAAAGATGAAATGCAGCCTCCTTATTTTCATGTTTACTTTAGCGAATTTTCTTCATTTTTGATGTTTTCAAATTCATTCATTTGAAAGAACTTATGAATAAATAAAATGTGCGCATATTTTTACTCTTATCGTATGAGAGTTAATTACATAGTGCATAAAGTAAAATCTGTTTTGTAATTATACAGTTTTCCAAAGGAGTCCATATAGTTCAAATATCAAAGGGATAGGAGGCAATATATATATATATATATATATATATATATATATATATATATATATATATATATGACTTCAGACGGTCTTTCAATGGACCAGATAATGAAAAAATTATGAAACTAAAATTATGAAACAAATTTAGAAATTTATACATTTTTAACACATATTAAACATGATAAACATAAATAAAAGTGTGTTTTTAAAAAATTTGTCCGATTTCATTGAAATAGATAGTTAATTCTGGGACACCCTGTATATATATACAGTGGCGTGCGGTAGGTATGTCTACAGGGTAAGCGGTATTGCGTGCGAGCACACGCACTATATGTACATATTTTATAATTATAGTAATTATAGTAGCTAATGATAAACTTCACAACTGGCTAGTGGGTATGTACTGTAGACTATTCTGAAGAATATGGTACTGTCTTTAATATCTTTAATAAGATTTTTATTAGGGTAGACGGCGCTTACCTAGCTTACCCTGAATGCACGCCATTGGACTCTAATGGTACCCTTTTGTTTGCCAGATGAATATGAATTAAATGTTATCCATTGGCTCGAGTGCAAGGGATTAGCGACGTAAAAACACTTCTTGGCACGAAGGCATTATGTGTTGTCTTCGAGTGATGAAAAATCGCCAGGTTGTTATTTTTTATCCTGTCGTAGCCTAGTGGTCAACGCCCGCGTCTCCGAGCCAGAAGGCCCGTCTTCAAATCCCGGTAGAGGGTAAATTTTATTTATATATGTCCCCAAGAATCTGACCCTACGTATTCTGACGCTCTCTTATTCCGACTCTTGACCGTCGCATTGCCCGGGGCTAATAATCTGGTGAGTTGTTTGCATTTACACGTACTGTACTTATTTTATAGCTTTTATTATAATAATAATAATATTAGGTAGTTTAGAATAGTAATATTAGGTAGTTTAGAATTAAAATATCAGTTACTTTATATCAAATGTTGAAAACAACAATATGATTTCGTAATAAACTGATATCGAAACTTAACTTCTTTGTTTTAACTTAAAAAATAGATTATGCTTTATTTTATTATGAAGGTAGTACAAAATTTTCCGTGGATCACCTGAAGATCAGGACCCCCAGCCTTCTTTAGTTAGCTTTAGAAGGCTAACTAATGAAAATATAAGGACCTAACCTAACCAATCGTCAAGGGCGTACAGTTGACCTAACAATTGGTTAGGTTAGGTCGTGATATTTTCGTTAGTTAGCCTTATATTATAAGGTTAACTAAAGAAGGCTGGGGGCCCTGATCTTCAGGTAATCCCTTTCCGTTTTGCAGTTCATCCTTAAGATTTAGAAAATTTAAAGTTCCATAAACTGTTGAAAAAATTTTCGCTTCTTTTAATTAATATCGATCCAGTTTCAGATTTCATTACAACGCAATCCCATAAATGTTCGAAAGTTTATGCAAATACGAAACGCAACGTAAAACGCAGTGTAACGACCTTTCGTGGGAAGGTTTTCAGTTTTGAGCTTAACGACTATGAAGCTGAATTAGTTTTCTTTTAAAAGTCTTTCAATTGTGAATAAATCACTCAGCAGATTCTTCAACGGTAAATACAGCAAATAAAACTGAATATTTAAAGGATTTAATCATTATAAATCTCGTTATGGAATGTTAAAGTTTTTTCATTATCTTTTTTCGTTTCGCTTTCAGAGATGAAGCGTTCAACCATAGATTGTTAAGGAGTTTTTAAACTACCTCAAAAATAGCATAATAGACGCAATAACACCTATCACGTCACATAAAGTGCAGTTAAGTGTCTCACGAAGAGTTCTTGCGCTGCATTATCATTTCAGTTTTGGAGCAATACTCAGAGTTTTTTCACTTCGAATACTGGCGGATAAATAAGTGTGTGTGTGTGTGTGTGTGTGTGTGTGTGTGTGTGTGTGTGTATACGTGAGAGACGGTGGTGGAGAAAAGGGGCACTCAAACAAACATCCTAGAAATATTGTAAAAAAATAGAAGTGTTGCAAAATCCTTGAATGAAAACGAAGCTACGAGACAACATGAAAGAAATGTCAGCTGCAATAAATGTAAAGCAAAAATGGAGAAAGAAAAAGTCCAAGTTCGCTAACTTTATGCATAATAAGGTACTATTTTTTTTTCACCTAACGGTAATTACAAGCGGATAAAAACGGGAATGGAAAGTATGTGAATGTATGTTACGATTCATTTAAAACTCAACGTAGAAGGAACGGAAAGAAAATAAGAGGAAATTATGGACAAAGAAAGTTTTCAATTGTATTTTAAAAAAGCCGAAAAAAGATTTTAAAGGAATTTCCGGGGATTTAAGGCCACGATATCAGTCAGGAATGTCACGCAAAGAGCGCGTAATTATAAAAAAGCAAATAGGTAAAAGGAAAAACTAAAACAATACAAATTTTGAACTTTTACTATGTAAATAAAAAAAAAAAAAAAATTAAATATTGGTTTTCATATTTATATCATAGTCCACACGGGGAAAATATAACAACCCGCTTAATTTTTGATTATTTCTAGTGATGTAGCGGATCTCATTTTTTTCACATCCGCGGATGCGGATGCGGATGTCTACATTTTCGTTATTTTTTAGGATATATTCGAGATTTGTTGTGTTTAACGTATATAATAAGTTATTATATAGAGAGAGCTGTAGCTATAATGTAGTATAATTGATTAATTGTACAATAATTGCTGTACTTTTCTCTGAACATATAAAATAATATCAAGCATCTAACTAATATAGAAATCAATTAGTGAATTCGTCTGCAAATAAATTCGTTATATTTTGTTGAGTTTCAGCCACAATTAGAAACCATAATTGTGTTACCAGGATGCGGGACGTGAACCCAACTCAAATGCACCCCACCGACCTCTTTCCCCAACCTCCACCCTTATAGAAAGAGATCTTTAATTAGCTTGATAACTATTTATATTAAGTTTAAAGTTTTATTAGGCATATTTATAAATGAGTAATTAAAATAAAGTAAACTAAGATGTTCATCGTTTAATGTTCAAACTTAATTATAGGAAGGTTATGCTTAAGGAACATTAATTTTTCTGCCTTTTCTGCTGCCAGTCTGTTTCTCTTTTCATCATATATTAATCCAGCACTGCTAAATAATCTCTCGCTTGGTACGTTTGTTGGAGGACAGGCTAAATGTTTCCTTGCAAGTTTACTCAAGTATGGATAGATATTCTGCGTATTTTTCCACCAACTAATAGGATTGTCACATGCAGCCAGGCGTTTTTCTTGGTGATAGCTCTCGATCATTTTTACTACATCTTTTGACATCGCGTAGGTCTCGTCATTGCTGCTTGACTCAAGAAACTGAGAGACAGATTCTGTGATAGATTTGCTTGTTGAAGGTGTTGGTTCTGTCACTGAAACTTTTATTCTTTTGGTGGGTGGCGAAGCGACAGATTCAAGAGATTGAAGCTCTTCAACTGCTTTGCCAAGTGATGATTTAACTCGTTCTAATGTACTAGGTGAAAATAACTTAGCTTTGTAACGTGGATCTAAGTAGGTTGCAAGAGAGTAACTTCATACAAGAACAGCCTCTCGTCTTGTCGCTTGCATCACTTTTGCGCACAATGAACTAGTTCTATTAATATAGTAGAATTTGATAATTTCCGCTTATTAATGACGTTTTATCTCAACGGTCCACATCCGCACGACATCCGCAGTCCAAAGTGCGGATGCGAGAAAATGTGCGGATGTTCCGCGGATGCGGATGCGGATGCGGATGTGACCTACATCACTAGTTATTTCACTGTTCCAAACAACCTGTTCACGAGATTATTAAAACCGTATAAAAAGCGCGTAAACAAGTCGAGACAAATTGTCGTGCATTGTTTCATTTTCTCCAAGTGGAATATAATGTAATTTTAATTTCTTTGTGATATAAAGAAAACAACATTCCTCGGTTTGACATATTTTTTCCAAATTATTCATCTGAAAAACCTTTTAGAGATTTTTCCTCCAATTGATTATTGGATTATTATCCGTAGTATACTCAGAGCCAAACGCTCCCAAGAAAGTAATCAGTCCATACCCCCTCCTTTTATTGTTTAAAGCCAGCTGCATACTCTAAGACGTAAGCAAACAAACTTTTTAAATAATTTTACCCATTACTACTAATAAAAGTGGCATTTAAACCTTTTACAACTATTAAAACTGTATATTAAAAGTAGCTTTTATTAAATTCTTTAATAGTAAACACTGTACAGAGTAATTAACATAATGGAAGGACTGAACATTTGAAATCACGTATTTAGAAACAGTTCGGTAAATCCATTCATACAAACCAATTTTTAGATCCGAAATTGGTGTCATCAAACCGACCACCACCACCACCACCACCCGCAGGACCCATATCAGAATCTGCATTTACATAGACTAGCCAGCGGAATGCCATTACCGACCTATCTATTAAGGACTCTCTTTATATTTATGAGCTGAAGGCTAATTTAAACGCAAATGACCCCGCGACTGAGTTTTTGCGCTTTAAATAACTGATTTTTTCCTCTTTTTCTTCCTTTTGTTCGTATTTTATTAGTTTTGTCGGTTTGGCTTTTTCTTTATTTTATTATTGGAAAATAATTTTGTAAGTTTGGAATCGTTTACTTCGTCCATTTTTGTAGGGTTAAGTTGTTAAGTTATGAATGAGTGTATCTGAACCGCTACCAATTTGTACTTGTCGTCCTCCTGAAAGGGTTAAACAATGATTGTACGTTTTAGGTTTTAGTAATTTTATTTCAATTTTAAATCCTTTATTCTTTTCTGATTGTTTTAACGTATCATTATTCGCACATATTTTAGTACTTGTTTTTAATTTCATATACGTTTATACGCCATGATTTAAAATTAGTATGAATTTCTTTAATTTTTTTCATATTTTACGTTCATTTCATAACGAAAATGAATTCATACTGAAATTTGTTACACGTTTTCTTAGAAAATGATTTGCAACTTGTTTTGAATTTCCTTCTCACTCACTTGTTTCAAACAAAAAAAATTACGAAATAACTAGAGAAAAAACGAACACAGCATCCAATTACATTCATTCTTTGGTGACCCACAAAATACATCATTTGGTAACATACTATAAAATATCTAATATATATATATATATATAATATATATATACACACCCAAAGGTGGGATAATTGAAGTCCTGACCTATACTCGTATGATTCAGAACAAAATAACGGAACAGACCCAATTGTTCAACGCGACGTCAATTACCACAACTTACAGTATTTATATATAGAGAGTGGTCCGAAAGTAGGTATACAGTTTCATATATTGATTTTTTAAATTCATTTTCCTTTCAGGGTAGATAATAATGAACACCTGCGTGATAAACACATGTCATGTGTAAAGTTTCATTAAATAAATCATCAACTGTATACTTACTTTATACATATATATATATCAACATATGAAACTGTATACCTACTTTTGGCCACCCTGTATATATATATATATATATATATATATATATGATACACACAGACCGTGCATGGAACAAGGAACTCTTCTGGGATAATTAAATCCACTATAGTCCGAATAAGTAATGGTAAATGACAAATACCATAGTTTTTCTTTTTCATGATGCTAGCCCGACGTGGGCAACGGGTCACTCGCAAAGAGTGACCCGTTGCCCACGTCCGGCTAGCCTCATGAAAAAGAAAAACTATGGTATTTGTCATTTACCATTACTTATTCGGACTATAGTGGATTTAATTATCCCAGAAGAGTTCCTTGTTCCATGCACGGTCTGTGTGTATCATAAAAAAACTCAGGGGACCATTCTGAGTTCATTCCCATATATATATGGTTACCTCTTTTTTCATTTGTTCGTTCTCTCTCCTCATCTTGCGTGGAATGTTCTCCTATACAAGCGTCGTTCTTTACGTTAATTATACTGCGTGTTCTTTGCAGTTGAAATGTATATATATAAACATATGAAACTGTACACCTACTTTTGGGCCACCCTGTATATATTATATATAATATATATATATATATATATATATATATATATTCCTCTCTCCTTTTTAATTTAATATAACTTGCTTGCATCTGAGAATGAGATTTACTGCACCTCATCGTAAAGCTGCATTGGGATTGTTTTTTATTCGTATTGAAAATAAAACATTGTTTGAAAAATATTGGTATTTATTAAATTTATTGACATTATTGGTAAACTAGAAAAATTTGTACTAAAAACTGAATTGAAAAAAAAAAAATCTGAATTCGTGAGATTATATATACACAGGGTGGGCCACAAGTCGCTTTACCGAAATGAGTTTCGTTATAATCCGAAGGTAAAAACGACTTATGGTCTCCTGTGTATATATATATATATATATATATATATATATATATATATATATATATATATATATATTTCTCTTTCAGAAATTTCAGAAATAAATATTATACATAAGCTCCTTAATATGATGTCTGTGAAAACAATACTTTCTTTTATTAAAACAAATATAAAAAACACAAAAGAATAAATGGAAAAAAATAGAAATAAAAACGTGGTTTAAAATTGTGAATATGAAAATTTATTATTTGATATGAAGGTTGCTCAAAATGAGCTTCAACGAAGAGCTATTCTCCATATAAGAGACTTAAAGCGAGTTCATGAATAAATTTTGAGTTACCTTCTATTCTTCGTTTCTAATTAAGTTTTAGACTTATCTTCTTAACTTAGATTTAAATTGTGTGTAACTAATTAAAATTTTATAAATTCTATTATCATATTTTGTGAATTCAATTGTTTGGTAATAGATTTTATGGAATTTAATTTAAAATCCAAATGAGATTCTGTTAACTATTTTTAAGGTGAGAATTTCGGGTGTAGTTAAACATCAATGAAAGGAGTTGTAGTAGTAAGTACGCTGAACCTTTCTACCCACGAAACTATTATTATTTTAAAAATTTTGCCACAGTTTTAAAAGTTAATTAGTTCGTAAAGTAAAAGAAATTTATATTATTTTAAAAGGTTTTTACGTCAGATTATAAAAAAAAATAGAATATGAACTGTAATTTTCTTTATTTTGTTGGAAAATGACCTTTTTCGAGAATTTTTTTTTACAATTTTTTTTTGGGTAAATTCAAAATATTTTGAAGGCAAAATGAAACCAATTTTGTTTTATAGTAGCATCACTATTCTATGAGTAATGCGAGTTATCTTAATATCTCTTTCAGTTCTGAAAACTAGTTTTATTCTCGTCTTTTCCCGTTGAACCTAATTTCCTTTATCACTTTTAATGAACTAGTACACTTACGTCAAATAACCCCTTAACCGGGGTTCAGCATTCAAAATTAGAATGATTAAAATTCTACTTTCACCTTATGTTTTGGAAGGGAAATATTTTGCTAGCCTTCTAGTCTTAAAATTTAATTAATCAGATAAGTGGAGAGCAATATCCATTCTCTGAATCTGATAATACAGTCTTGAAATTTCTTTTAACAATATATGGAGACTTTTTTCTGTCTCATTCTGGGGTTACACGCGTGAGTTCTCCGGATTAGTAATTTATATAAGCCTTATCGTAATGTTACTCTAATGTTTATGATATTATACAGGTAATGTGGGCAACTGAGACGGGTGAGGAAGTTGCGGAGATAACAGAAAGCAACAGAATAGAAGGTTACGTTTCATTAAAGAAAATAATATAATTGCGAGAAAATAAATACATTTGCAATATACAAAAAATCACTGTTAAAAACTATAAAATTTAAAGACCTTTTCAAAAAAATCAAGAAGAGACATACATACTTTTAAACTTATTTTTGTAAAAGCAAATCAATGGCCTTTGAAGCGCCAATAAAATCTTATTTTATGTCTATTTAAATTATACAGTTTTTATATTAAAACCAGCCTTTTCTCTAACGGTTTTTAATGTGTTCCGCACAATTTCTGACTCAGAAAAAGAGCAATAATTTAATTTTTTATTGTGTAGTTACTGAAGTATTCTGATTAATTAAGAAATAAAAAAAATTGCGGAGCAACTGGAAAAACGCACCTCAGTTTTGCCAACTGTAGAAGATGCACCTCTAAATGAGCCAACTGGTGAAAACGCACCTCTAAATGAGCAAACTGGAGAAAACGCACCTCTAGAACATAACTCAAAAAGGATATTAAAACAAATCAATCAAAAACATATTTATTAAGGGAAAACAGACAATAAAATTATACAGAAACTAAAATCAAAAGGGATATTATTCTGATGTGTGTTTACACAAATTACTAAAAGCATAATTATGAAATCTATCATGTCACATAAATTCAGATAAATATGAATTGAGCATGTTTCTTCGACATCCATGTATCCTATAGTAACCGTTATTACATTATCATTTGTATAATTTAGGTCTCGGGGTACGGGGGCGGAGCCCCCGTAAAGATCACGCATTACAAATTGATCGGTCCTAATGTCATTTTCGTTTAAACTAACGAAAATATCATGACTTAACCTAATCAATCATCAAGGGCGTACAGTAGGTCTTAGTTTGACTATTAATCCCTGCCGGGGGCATTGACGTCAGCATTGACGTCAGCGGCGGCGGCCAATTTTCTGAAATTACCCCAACTGGAGAAAGCGCACCTCCGTTTTTGCCAACTGGAGAAAACGCACCTTTCAGTCACATCAGGTGCGTTTTCTCCAGTTGCTCCAAAATTGCATTATGTTTACATGCCCAGTTTCGATTATTTTTATTCGAACACTTTTACGACATAAACATGAGTCTCATTTAAATTTTAATAGCAAAATTAAGTAACACACAAGTACACGATCCTAAAGTTTATTGGGGTTGTTACCCTCATCCTTGTTTGTGTGCTTTTACCAGAGATTTGGGTTTGACAGTTGTCCTAAATGGATCACAGTGACAGCAAGTTTTGTTCACCATTTCAAAGAGGGGAAGCTATCTTCCCCTGGGAATAGTGCACCTGAGAAGGTAAAATGATACTTTCCCAAGTTACACCCTGCAGGAAAAAGTATATTTGCTAGATCTGTTATAAGGAATGAAATAGTATTTTTTATACAGTATATATATATATATATATATATATATAATATATATATATATATATATATACAGGGTGTTTCACGACCGGTCTGCCATACTTTGAGGGGTGATTTGTGGTGGTGATAGCGAGTAAAAAAGTTAATACAACATAGGTGCTATTTCCAACCGTTGCAGAGCTAAGGACGTTTGAAGGTGAACCGAAAAAAATAAATGAGAGTATTAATCTGATGTATGTATTGGTCGTGCTGGTCCAATATCGCGGCCCCGAGATCTCCGGACTTAACCGCGTTAGATTTCTTTTTATGGGGCCTTATGAAAGAGATGGTCTAGAACAGGGCTTCTCAAACTTTTTTCACTTGCGACCCCTTTGGATCAGACAAATTTTTTCGCGACCCTTCACTCAATGTCATAAAAGCAATAGGTACTAACACTGTATATTTATGAAAAAAATAATATTTTCAAATGTTTCTGCGACCCCCAATAATATTTACGCGACCCCTAGTTTGAGAAGCGTGGGTCTAGAAGACCAAAGTACAAACGAGAGAGGAACTCTTCCGTCGGATTATGGGGGCCGCTGCTTACATACGAGAACACCCCGAAATGATTCAATGGGCAGTGGACTCTTGTTTGGAACGAGTAAAGCTGTGCATTGAAAACCGAGGCGGACATTTTGAACATTTATAAGGTGTATCTCATAAAATGTAGCAATAAATAACATCAGATTAATACTCCCATTTATTTTTTTCGTGCACCTTAAAACGTCCATAGCTCCGCAACGGTTGGAAATAGAATCTGTTGTATTAACTTTTTTACTCGATATCACCCCTAAATCCTCCCCCCCAAAGTATGGCAGACCGTTGTGAAACACCGTGTGTATATATATATATATATATATGTATGTGTGTGTGTATATATATATATATATATATATAGAGAGAGAGAGAGAGAGAGAGAGAGAGTAATGTGACGTGTTTTGGAGTATTGCCAAAAATAAAAACAATTCCTTAAAACCCCCTTTCATTAGTGTAGGGGACATGAATATATTTTTCCCTCGACCCTCCACCGTTTAAAAGGATCAGAAAACACAAGCTTTTTGATTTTTGTATTTTGTAATATAAAATTTCTCATAGATTTAAAAAATGCATAGTTTGCACATACGAGAGGCGTCAGAAAATAAGTTTACACGGCATATAATTTCGTAACTAAAGGACCTACATTAATTATGTTTGTATCAGGTGAATTCGTTAATCATTGTCGGCAACACTGCACGTTCATTCGGCTGCCATCTACCGTACATTGGTTATATGAGTCGGTTGAATATGGCGGCTCGACTGGAACAGTGCCCTGTCATTTCTGCAACGATATTCTGAGTCTGTCAGTGGTCAAGAATTTCTCGGTCGCATTGTCACAGGAGACGAGACATGGGTTCATCACCGTACTCCGGAAACAAAACGTGCCAGCATGGAATGGAAACACCCTGGGTCCCCGCGACCATAAAAGTTCAAGGTTGTGAGGTCCGCTGGCAAAGTGATGGTTACCGTGTTTTGGGACCACAAAGACGTTTTGCTTGCAGACCTCATGCAAAAAGGCACAACAATCAATGCAGCTGCATATTGTTCAACACTGGAACGTTTACGAGCGGCTATTAAACGTAAACGCCCAGACTGCTCCGTAAGGCAGGGCATTGTTCCAGTCGAGCCGCCATGTTCCACTGACTCAAATAACCAATATACGGTAGATGGCAGCCGAATCGACTTGCAGTGTTGCCAACAATGATTAACGAATTCATCTGATACAAACATAATTAATGTAGGTCCTTTAGTTACAAAATTATACGCCGTGTAAACTTATTTTTTGACCGTCTCTCGTATTTTAAAAATTAAGTGAAATTTAGCTATATAATTTTTAGGCGGTTTGTGGCATCATCATTTTTGCAAAGTTCAAAGTTTTTCCCAGATTATTTGGGTTTCTGTTGGTTCTATACTAAACGCTTAAAAAAAAAACGGCTTTCATTGGGCGATTTTTGGTAAATAAATCCCAAAACAAAAATACTGTTATGTACATAGGACCTCACTTGTAGACTACAAATTTCAAGTACCTATAGATAAAATACTATTGGTACGATTTGTTTGAAAGCAGCATACCTTACGTATAATATTTATTCTTACTACTAAATTTCAGGAGAGTTGGTTTTATACAAGAATTTTATGACGGGTGAAAATTTTGAATGTACTGAAGGAAAGTTGAAGTGGCGAAGGACTTGTGCGTGGAGTACTTAAAGTAGTTGTATCCAAAAAACTATTCAGATCACTTTAACATATTGCTTCCCAGTGTATATCACTTTAACATATTGATTCCCAATATTTAGGATAAGGAGTACGATAAAAAATGTTCGCTTTAATAAAGTAAAGGCATAAAAAGTAAATCATAACATGTTAAAATATTAGATTGAAAGTAAACTTATTAGAATTGTTGCGCTATATGGTCACACAAAGTAAAAAATGGATTTCAGAAGAATCGGTCACGCCACATCATTTGCCACAAGTACGAGTTGAGTAGCTCCTTTTTGCATCCTTTCATTTTCTTTATATATTTAATGTAGGTTAACTGAATGCCCGGTTAGGTCAACTGAATGCCCGGTTAGGTCAACTGTACGCCCTTGACGATTGGTTAGGTTAAGTTGTGATATTTTCGTTAAAACTAACGAAAATATCACGACTTGACCTAACCAATCATCAAGGGCGTACGGTTGACCTAACCTGGCATTCAGTTAACCTACATTAAATATATAAAGAATGCCCGGTTAGGGCATTTAAAGCTTTGTTTACGGTCGGTAGGTTATCTCCTAGATTACCAACCTCTTTCTAACCAACCAACCTTTCTCTTTTTAACATATTGCTTCCCAGTGTTAATCACTTTAACATATTGCTTCCCAGGAGGGATCACTTTAACATATTGCTTCCTGAATGCTTTGGTAAGCAATATGTTAAAGTGATCCAACTATTCGTACGATTTTATTAAAACTTGCTCAAAACTGTTCCGTGTAATTGACTGACATCAAACCAATCTTTATCAAAATCCAATGATTGAAAATACTTTTACAGACAATTGGACTCCAACGTCCAATTTTCTTCAAATCGAAGTCTCGAAAATACAAGAATTCAGACAGACATAAAAGAACTTGACATACATTGTTTTTAAAACTTACAGGTTATATCGTACATTCATTATACCTTCCAAAAAATGTACTTAGAAAAAATTTCGTATAACAATGCATAAGGTGAACCTAGGTCACACCTTTTTCGAAATTTCAAGTTCAAAATGAAATATCTAAACTCTTATTCACAAATCAGGAAATGCCGTCCAATGGGCTTTTAACGTAGATCGTTTGGAATGGGCAAACTAGGTTTCAAGTATCATACATATCTTCAAAATTCATGGAGGAGAGTAGAATTTTATGAAAACAACCTGAAACGTAATGACATTAAAACTTTTCGGACCAAATTTCCTTCCTTTCATTTCATTCCTTCCTTCCTGTCCCTGATTATTCCTAACTATTAACCCTTTCAGGACGACTGATACAAATTGGTAGCGTTTCAAATACACGCATTCATAACTTAACCCTAAATAAAATTCCGGCCTTAAAGGTTAAAAGTGCAGAAGCGAATTGAAAATATTAAATATCCTCTACGGGAGAGATCTCTAATTGGCAGACCGCAGTTCGATTACGAACCACCAACGTATTTCATATCGACGGCAGGAAATAAACCCATACACTGACTAGCCTATAAGATTTACTTTAAAATATAGTCAAAATTTGACATTTCAGAAGAATCAAAATCAAACTTTGTCTATTCTTTTTTTGTAAAGTTTAAATCTCGTTTCCATTCGGGAGATTAAAAGCAGTGATTTTAAGATGATTTTGGTAATGTCGGCCACATTACGAAAACATTTAAAAAATGTGGACTTTGGTGATACAGTATAGCATTTGCGTCTAAATTTAATTTATACCCCAAAATGGGTTAATTTTCCATCGTTTCGTTTGGGCCAAACAGTTCCTTTCAATTGTGCTAGGTTCGTTAGGTTCTATAAATTAATCTACCCGAGAATTCAAACTAAGCTAACTTAACTAACTTAGCAAAACCAGATATAGAAGTAAAAGGACGTACGTCTTTCATTTGGCCCAAACGAAACGATATAAAACGAGCACATTTTGGGTTGTAAATTAAATTCTGGCGCAAACGCTGTAACCCTGCAGCAGAGCTTTCCAAACTTTTCACGTTGGCGACACACTAATTAATTTTTATTATCAAATATCAAATATCAGATAATTTTTCAGTAGGTGGTTTATCTTGTAGCCGATTTTGTTGATACAAAAATCAAAATTTTCAAAATACAAAAAAATTGAAAATAATTAACTAAATTTGGCGACACACCTGGGAGGTATTGGCGACACACAGTTTGGAAAGCTCTGCCCTACAGAAACAACTTTGCGGATAGCAGAAAAAATTAACTAGTGACTCCTGCTCTAGGACTTAGGTTTAACATTAATGAATATAAAATCTTTTATAATTTTTGCATATGATGCTGGATATTTTCTTGTTTTTTATAGAATTTGGAAAGTATTTATTTGCTACATACAGGGTGAGTCAATAAAATGTTACCACTTGATAATGTCTATGAACGTTGATAGAAAAGTACTAACATTTTATTGACCCATCCTGTACTTATCTATATTTTTTATTTGAAATGTAAAAGCAGCTATAGCTATTAGGCCTACATATCTTATATATTTAAGCTATACATAGAGTATTTTTGTTTTTATAATATATAACAAATACAGGCATACCTCGCTTTACGAATTATTGCGTTCCCAGCGTCCAATCGTAAAGTGAGGCATCGTAAAGCGAGGCATTATTTCCCATAGGCTTAATGTTATATTAAGGGATACGTTCTTGGAACAAATTTATTAAAAAAAATCGCAAGAAAAGGTAATAAAACGATAATTTATGCAGCAATGGTTTAATGAAATGAAAAACAAAGCAAAGATATATGTAAAAAGACACACACAAAGTTTCATTTTTATTTGACTCACTCGTAGAAGCGAGAGTGAATCAATAACAACCTCTCACTTCAACGCCACGATACAAACTGACGATAAAAATGCTCCGCCAGAGTGAACAAACGCACGCACGAACGATATGTACTTATTTTTGACGTGTACGATTTATTTTTGACGTTTAATATTGTTTTTTTTAACTATTTATTTTTTATTTCGTTTAAAATAAAATTCGTAAACCCGGGGTATCGTAAAGCGAGGCGTCGTAAAGCGAGGTATTACTGTAATTAATTTATTCACACAATGCATTTATTTCCTATGTAAGCGGATTTTCTATTGTAAAGAGCAAAGAGAATTTTTTTTATTTTTACGAAAGAAAGCTACCAATTTTTTCGTGTGTCTGTGTGTGTGTGTGTGTGTGTGTGTAACAATATATATATATATATATATATATATATATATCGCAGTGATCGTAAATGTTCTAGAAATGCTAAATTGTGAGATGGTTTAAGAGTTGTGTGTTCATCAATATGACCAAATCTTCCAGTCTCCTCATTTTTCATTCATCTGACATCTACACTCATAAGAAAATTGCTGTCTTTATGTGCTGAAAACACTTCCTTTCCAAGAAAGAAGTGTTAACTGCGATAACCTAAATATTCTAGAATTATAAGTGTAAGGGATCACCTGAAGATCAGGGCCCCCAGCCTTCTTTAGTTAGCCTTATAAGGCTAACTAACGAAAATATCACGACCTAACCTAACCAATCGTTAGGTCAACTGTACGCCCTTGACGATTGATTAGGTTAGGTCGTGATATTTTCGTTAGTTAGCCTCATAAAGCTAACTAAAGAAGGCTCGGGGGCCCTGATCTTCAGGTGATCCAGTGTAAATAATTCGACTGAATAGGAGAGGGTTGATAGTTAAAAAAGATAAGGAGCAAGTGTAGTTTACGTCCATCTGTGGTGCCTAGTGTAGTTTACGTTCCCCTACATTATCCTAGTGTAGTTTGCGTTCCCCAACTTTGTCCGGGTATACCTAATCAAATAAAACGTTAAAACTAACGATTAAGTCGTAATATTTTCGTTAGTTTTAACGTTTTATTTGATGGATTCATTTAAAAATGTCTACTAAAGATTCTAGTGTAGTTTACGTTCCCCAACTTTGTTTGACCTAGTGTAGTTTGTGTATGTAGGACAAAAGCCCCCTAGGACAAATAATAATCAGAAGGTTTTTTAATCATTATTTTTATTCTTTATTATTTACAGTTTATGAGCACTTCTCTGACATGTAAAATATCACATTTATTATATCATAAGACTGCAATAAGGAAGGCATTATAAGTATTATACAGTAGCATACATTAACGCTAATATTTAGTTTATTTACACAACCCTAAAAAATTACATTATAAAAGGATCATCATGCCTTATCTAGGCAAAGTCAGCTTTATAAGTATTATACAGTAGCACACATTAACACTTGCATTATAAATTTACAGTATAGCTTACTATTTTACAGGAGCACAAAATTATTTACACAACCATAAAAATGAACATTATAAAAGGAACATCATACCATACCTAGGGAAAATCAAACAAATAAAGCACAATATTAAAAAGTCCATTAAGTGTTAAGGTTCATTTAAAGTTCATTTTACTTCCACCTAATGCTGTGACCTACGTACACCATTCAGAAATTCCTCCAAGGTCTTCCTCTCATTCATATAATCCAGACATAGGTTCTTCAAACGCTGTTGATGCTCCTTTGTGGCACGTTCCTAACCTAACCTAACCTAACCATTCAGGTAGACAAAACAGTGATCAACTAGAGTGAATCAACATCGACAAAGATTATAATATTTGTTTAGGATTACTTCATAGCACACGAACAATAATATAAAAAGTGAAGGCTTTTGTCCTACTTTGCACTTTAACTGAGGGGCTTTTGTCCAGGGGGCTTTTGTCCAGGGGGCTTTTGTCCTAGGGGACCTTTGTCGGGACCCCATAGTTTGTGTCCCCTTTTGCGTCAGGGGGACATAAACTACACTTGCTCCAACGATAAATCTAGACACAATGTATAAATATAATGATATGAAAAATAAAAAAAATGAAGATAAACTATGATAAAAAACATGAAAAGAATACAAATGACAGTGGTGGGCTTTGTATCCAGTGAAGACAAAGTTCCGTCTTGATGGCGACTTCTTGATCACGACTTGGTGACTTAATTACTCGATGACTTGATCACGATTGTTAATGGTTACAAGGGACCCCGACAAACGGTGACAACAGTCACAGGACCAAACCAAAGGGCAAAATCGTGAGTTGCTGGACCAAACTTTATCCAGGATAAACTGATTCGAAAGTTGATAAATAAGTCGCAGTAGACTAATCCCAAACAAAATCGTGCGCGATCTTACGAAGAAATATAAGTATCATAAGGTGGTATAATGCCTAATAGATTCAGATTCTTAACTGATGTTAACAATTTTAGTTTTCTTAATTCACATAAGTTCGTATAAATTATGAATAAGGTTTAAAAATTGGATACGAAATATCAGCTTATCTTACGAAGACCTCTGTTAGAATGATTGATTGAGTTTAATGGTGCACCAACCCAATCTCTGTTAGAGTGTGGAAATGTTATGCCCGACATGTTTATAGTTGAATATCAAAATACAACCAACTAATTTCTTAATTAAAGTTGCAGTGCATACCAACTAAGTAGAGTCAGTTTGGTGTTTTTGTACTTACAATAGGTATTTACAATAAGTACTTACAAATGAAGATCAGTATAAGTTAACTTAGACGTACCCTAATTAAAAGTAGGAATTTTAGGATAAAGTTATTATTGCCTTTGACAATTGAATGATTTAGTCTCCTTAACAATAATGAGTAGCCTAACGGTGAAATCCGAAGCACGAGTCGCTACATCATCTGACAGCACCATAATAAAGTTTACAGAAGTTTCATGCCCATCTCTTTAAAAAGTACAAATTGGCTTTTAGTGCAATAACTTAAGGACCACCTGAAGATCAGGACCCCCAGCCTTCTTTAGCTAGCCTTATAAGGCTAACTAACGAAAATATCACGACTTAACCTAATCAATCGTCAAGGGCGTACAGTTGACCTAACGATTGGCTAGGTTAAGTCGTGATATTTTCGTTAGTTAGCCTTATAAAGCTAACTAACGAAGGCTGGGGGCCCTGATCTTCAGGTGATCCTAACTTAATATTTGTAAAACTCTGAAATTATTAAGTAATATTACAAGAAGCAAGGAAACAGGAGAGCATAATCTTGTATATAAACTATTAATTTAAATTTCTCATGCAAAATCAAAGGGGTCATTTCTTTGATAAGATTTCCTTAGATCTGTTTATGATCTTTACATTAGCCGTTATGTGATGTTAATAAGCCTTCCGTCACATTTTAGACTTCTTAATTAAATTCATTTCATCAGTGTCCTTTAGTAAACACAGTGCAAAATTACACCGGAAGACTTTATTTGGTGATAAATGTAAGATTTTATTAAAGTCTATCTTACGTCATTACATTTTTATAAAAGGAAAATTTTAATGGACAAAGAACTATTGATCCTTCTTTGGATTCTTTTTACCCTTAATCCGTACCCATTATAAAAGTTCCGCTAGCAATACCCGGGATACTGGGGTACACCAGTACCCTAGGGTCTAAGGGTTAACATGCACCCTGCAGTTAATTAATATTTTTCAGTTCATGTTCAACAAACATGTTCACATGTTCATAGAATACAATTAGACAAAACTTGAGTGAGAAATAATAATAATAATAAATAAGGATCACCTGAAGATCAAGGCCCCCCAACCTTCTCTAGTTAGCCTTATAAGGCTAACTAACGAAAATATCACTACATAACCTAACCAATCGTTAGGTCAACTGTAAGCCCTTGACGATTGGTTAGGTTAGGTCGTGATATTTTCGTTAGTTAGCCTTATAAAGCTAACTAAAGAAGGTTGGGGCCCTGATCTTCAGGTTATCCATAATTAATAATAGTATTGTTGATAATGTTTTTCTAAAGCATCTTAATAATTCAGCATTTCTGTGCATTTGTTATGGTCATGTAAATTAAGGTACAGTGCTTACAAGAAGTCTCACGCTTCTGTCTCGTCCCAAGCTAGTCTGTTAGGTATAAAATGGGCGGTCCTTATGGCAGCGGAGGTGTGTTCAGATTGGTGCACATAACTGCTCTAATACAATCAATGACGTCCATTATTACGTCATTTCTGCTACATTTTAGTGTTTAAAATACAAATGATTAAGAAGCAGAATGGAGCAAGTTTCGGGATGTTGGGATGGTTATGGAGCAATCCTAGTCATCATAATATTAGCTGGGCATTACATTATACCGTCTCAATATATACTGTAGACTATAGAGAACGACTAATTCGGCAAATATCCCAAATCATGGCATGATACCTAAATTATTTTGACGCAGGTCTAAATTATTTGCTCAAATGCAATTATTGATATTAAGTAATTGTTGGGAATTGTTGTCACTATTGTTGTTTGTGATATATATCCTACGTGAAGAATCTAATGACCAAATTCCTCAGTGAACCTCTCACGCGCTCGCATTTCGAGGAAGTCACGGTCGTCTCACTAATAGATAGTTTATCCATTGTTTTAAGTGGTAACCTATTAAACGAACTATGTTAAACCTATTCCATCTTATGAAAGTCATTAGTCTAAAGCAGGGGTCTCCAACCTGGGCGGTAGCGCCCACTAGTGGGCTCACATTGAAGGTAATTAAACATTTATTTCATTATTTATTTTATCGATTATGTTGATTTATTCTTTTTGATCTAAGGTGGGCGATAAGCTTTTTTAATTTTCAAAAAATCGTAAAAGTGGGCGGTGAACAAAAAAACGGTTGGAGACCCCTGGTCTAAAGCAAGACTGGTGGGCCGTGAATCAGAAATTTGCATTTGATTTGTTCATCGTAATTATTACATAATATAGTATACTGTATATAGTAGTATATAAGAGTTTATTGGTAGCATATCATATGACAATTCCCATAAACATGTGATGACCTCGATGTTGCCAGTTTTTATTTTTTTCCTGAAACTATTACCTTCTCATAGTTTGTTTCAACAATGCATATATTATCATCTCCACGAGCGTAGACATTGCAAGAAAAGATTCTAACTAAGGATAAGTAAAGTTCTTTCATGGTCACAATATATACTTTTATAGATGTCAAACATAAAAATATAAAAAATTCTATATTAACATAAATATATATTCGATACACATTTACGTCATGGCTTTAACATCAGTATTTCGTATAGCTTCCTCCAGCATCAATAATTTCTTGCAATCGTTGCGGCATAGAAGAGGCCAGATTGTAGGGAATGTTTGGTGTTCGGCGTAAGCTCTCCCAACTATTCCTCGTGTGAGCTAAAAGTGCTTCAAATGTTCTTTCATTGCGTTGCTCCCATTCGTTAATCATTATTGCCCAAAGGTTTTCAATCGGATTCAAATCAGGAGAACGTGATGGCAGAATTAGATTAATAATCTCTGGGTGATCTTCGTACCACGCTCTCACAACGTTACTCCTATGAATGGGACTGTTATCTTCCATTAAATAAAATGGTTCCGGTGCTGGAACCAGATACGCACGAACACTGGGTAGCAGCACCTCTTCCAGTATCTGGCAATATTGCTGTCCAGTAAAGCGTCCATCTACTTGAGTCAATTCTCCGACACATAGCCAGACATCCAGCCCCACACACCGAGATTGATGTGACCATTACGTTTGCTCGGGAAAACATTTCCTTCTTCATAGCGTTTTCCGTGCTGCCTCCAACAATGCAGGGAACCATGACTATCTGTTGAAAATGTGTTTTCGTCACAGTACACAACTTTTCTCCAGAATTCTTCCTCCTGCGGCAAGTATTGCAAGGCAAATCCCATCCGCGCCTCTTTATGCTCAATCGTCAATGCAGGTTTATAGCTGGACGGCGAGAAAAATACCCTGCCTCGTGAAGTCTGTTGTTCACTGTATTTGCGCTATAACGAAGGTTCAGGTGTCTGTAAATATGCGTCGCTGGAACAAACGGATGCTCTCTGGCATGATTAACAATCGCAGCATCTTCCTCTTGAGATGTTGAACGCGGAGGACCAGACCTCGGCAAAGTAGCGATTGAGTTTTCTGCTTCATACCGATGAATCCACCGTTCCACAGTGCTTCGATGAACGTCTAGTCGTCTTGATAGTTCTCTTATTGGCATACCATATTCATGCAATGTCACCATTGCTCCCCGCATTGCCTGGGTCGTCTCGTGGTGCACAGACGGCCTTTCCATCTTTGTGTAAATGGCTTATATGAAGCGTGCTGGGACGATAAAGGAAATGAGGATACCATGCACCCCTTCTGAAATTGATTTCGGTTGTGAAGGGTACCAACCCTTCGAATGGTAATTATAATAATCAGCCAATTTCCTATTTTGTTGAACATATGCATAAAAAATTCGTCTTAAAAGCTAAGGATCCAAAGATTGTCAGCAATAGTTTATATCCCAACTGAATATAGTTAGCCATCAACAGTATAATCATATTTTATTTCCATAACTACTCATGACTACTCTGTCATAGTAAATAACCTTATTATGACTTAGGTAGTAGTGGTAATTCTGAGTGGCGGCCTCTAGCCACATACGTTAAACCTATCAGTGCGTCTAAGACCAGACTCTTCTGTTTCTGTCAATTCATTGTTAGTTTAAGATATTTTACTCTTTGTCTTTCTAGGTCTAGGGCATTAAAATAAATATTTGAGTTTGTGTTTAGCATTTCCTCCTCCCTTCGTAATTCCCCACCCAACCTCGTTTCCTTCGACATAGCAACGCTTACCTCCATCCTCATTCCACTTCCTTCATTAAACCTATTATCGCTTTTACTGTCCCTTCCTTCCATCCTTCAATGCCAGCGTTCTTAAACCTAGCACATAAATTATATAATATGGAATCTAACACCTTAGATCTCTACGCATTCATGTTACTTGAAGACGCCTGTGTCTTAGGGGAATCTAAGTGTTGAGAGTGGGCTTGAGGGGTAGTCTATAGATTATTACAGATGACCTTCAACGCTCCAACTATTTAAAAATTATTATTTATTACGCACATATTGGCATAATACACACATGAATTTAAGTATCTCTTACACTATAGGAATGGAAGTGAATCCTACCAGAGTTAAAAGTCGCAAATATGATAGATTAGTTTGTATTAAGAGGTCACTAAGAGAAAAGGATTTGGAGTAGAGCGGAAGGCAGAGAGTATATTTTCTCGAGTTTCGGTTATTATTAACGTTATATGGATACATTGCCATGCGGTGTGATCAGAGAGAGAGAGAGAGAGAGAGAGAGAGAGAGAGAGAGCTTTTAAATCACACCTTTTAAATGGTTTGTGGGTAAGGGCTTCACGTATGTTATTTTAGTCCAGGGTAGTTTATGTGGAGGTGTTAACGTAACTTGCACTTGGGACTGTTAATTGTAAGACAACTACCACATAGCTGGGACTGAGACACGTTATCCCCTGCATACTCTATATATATCTATATACAGTATGTCTCTATATATAAATAGATAGAGTGATCAACACAATGATAATGTGGACGTCATTGATGGGGTTAGAGCAATTATGTGCACCAATCCGAACACACCTCCGCTGCCATAAGGGCCGCCCATTTTATACCTAACAGACTAGCTTGGGACGAGACAGAGGCGCGAGACTTCTTGTAAGCACTGTACATGGAACAAAAAATTTATTTATCTTTCTTCGGTCACAGGGTCATTATTTAAAGACATTCAAAATCGTTTGAACATTGACATTTCGATCGTTCATTCCAACGACATAATACCAACAGTTTTATATAAGGTTTATAGTCAGTGTCCGCAGCTCAGCGGGTAACAGTTTCCCTATATAGGCGAAGTGAAGACAGTGAGGTCGGGAATACGAACCCAGATGATTCATAATACAAGAGTTAAAGCAATGGGCTTCATTCGTTGACATGAACGCTATGTCAGTTTCTGACCCTCCTCACTCATTATTATAAAGTTAATAAAGGTGCTTTTATTATGACAACACTTTGTAGGTAACATTTAAATCAGTTCCCATCGAGCTAAATGATACACGTTGATTGATCCCTTTGGACTGGTTTCTCTCCGTGTTTAGGTTTTCTTTATCTTTTAGTTTCATTTTCACTTTCAATTTTCTGATTGGGGATATTTTAGTTTTTATTTTAGGCTTATGTGGCATGGTAAGGATACATTTTTAATTATATATGTGCGTGTACACACACACACACACACACACACATATATATATATTTTATATATACATACTGTGTGTGTGTGTGTGTGTATATATATAATGTGTTTGTTGTATGTGATGCATTAACTGTTGCTTACTTAGTACTGGGATCGCTTTTAATGCTTGATATTGGTTTCCAATTTACCCTTCAGCAATGCAGAAGTGGAGTCTCTTCCAACCCAGTTTCTTTTATTTGCTTATTCTTTTTTTTTCTGCAGGCAGGAAGGGCCAAGGGCAAATGCTCGCAAAACCGCACACACACACACACACACACACCCAAAAGAAGAAGAAGAGAACCAAGATCAAGGTCCAGGGTTTTCGAAATGCCTAGATACTCTGCGTTTGAAAGATTGGAGGTCAAAGACAGGGGAAAAGATGGATTGAGGAAGATTGTTCCAGAGTTGACCGGTTGAGTAGATGAAAGATTCAAAATACCGATTAACCCTTGCGTTAGAGAGTTGGACCGAAAAAGAATGAGAAAGTGTCGAAAATCCGGTGCTGCGTGCTCTCCTTAAAGGAGGAGGCGTGCAGTTAGAGAGTTCAGAAGAGCAGTGTCCGTTATAATAGAGATAGTAAAGAGAGAGGGATCAAGTAAAGATAATCCCTCCCAACAGAAAAAGGAGGGACTATCTTTACTTGATCATTTTTTGGGAGGGATCATCTTTACTTGGTAAAGTTTGGTAATACCGCTTTACCGCAATACCGCAATACCGCTTTAATAAAGTCTTTGGATCAAGTAAAGTTAAGCACCCCCAACCTTTTTTAGTTAGCTTTATAAGGCTAACTAACGAAAATATCACGACCTAACCTAACCAATCGTCAAGGGCGTACAGTTGACCTAACGATTGGTTAGGTTAAGTCGTGATATTTTCGTTAGTTAGCCTTATAAAGCTAACTAAAAAAGGTTGGGGGTGCTTATCTTTACTTGATCCATTGTAATAAATGAATTTTAATAAATTTTGTTTTCAAATAAATCATTTTTTAAAAAAAGATTCTCTTAATTTTTATCCTTATGTCAGACTGCTTCACTTTACTTTACTTTCTGGGAGGGATTATCTTTACTTGGTCATTTTTGGGAGGGATTTGCTTTACTAGTGTGACCTGGGAGGGATTATCTTTACTTGATCCAGAGAGAGTGAGGCAACATTGCGGTGAAAAAACACCCGAGTTTCAGTGAGGAAAAGAAGATGAGATTTAGAGGAGGAGAGGTGGTGTTCAACAGATTGAAAATTTGAGAAAAGGCCACGAATGTTGCAGAAATTAATGAAAAGTGAATCAGGCAGAGGCCCAGAATATCTCGGATGGAAGGTAGCAGATCCAGCCCCGCTACCCGGGTCTGCATTCCCGGTATCGGCAGTGGGGGAGCCAGAAGTGGGGACACTTATGGTCCCCTCCTCAGGGGACTCCGAGGCTCTTGAAGTTGATGCCTTTTTTTTTAATTTTGAAAAGATTATGTAGTGTGTAAGATGCATGTATATGTAGTGAGGAATAGGGAGAGAAGTGTGTTTGATAGCATGCTGGACTGTTCACAGGGTAGATGAGACACGGAAAAAGATCAGTTAAGGAGGACAATGATACGAGAAACGGGAGTTCAGGCACCCCCTATCTTCTGTCTAACGTCCCCTCCTGATCAATTGGTGACATCAATAAATTATAAATTCCCCTTATTATACACATCCATTCATTTGCAAAATGTGTATAAAATCGTTAATTACGCGCATTTCCATCATGACATTCGTTCCTGGTTCAATTCTCTACAGAGAAGACGAATTTAGGTTGAATGAAATTAGAGTGGAGCGACATCCAATCGGTTTGGGAAAGTGAATCAATCACAAGGAAATAAATTTACTTATATGACGTCATTATCTCATGACGGAATCTTATTTTCTTGTGTGCTGCTTTTAATTGACAATTCCTCCAACCTTGTCCTTTGTATCGTCAAACTTTGACGTGTTACTCTTTTCTTATATAAAATTAACCAAAATATTAGATAGATAGTCTTTATGCTTTAATTTATCATTTTCGTAATATATAATTACATTGTTAGTCAACGGATAAAAATATTTATTAAAACATCAAAACAGACTTTTAAAAGAAAATGCATTTAAGATAAAATTCTTGCAATACTAATCAGAGATTGTCTCAAAAGTATTCTTTGTCTTTGTTGAAAAGAAATTCTAGCCTTTACAGCATCTATATCATTACACCAATACACATTTGAAAACTTGTCGATCGATTTTTACAAACTAGTTGGTGATTCTATATAATTTGAGTGCGCTGATCTCAAAAATATAGTTTTTCCCTACCACGTATGGTTTTCTTACTACAGGGTGTCATAAATCCCCCATTTATCCCCAAATGTGAACCATCTTATTGAGACCAACATTGGATTGCACATGCTAAACCATAAATTTTGTTGTTTTTGACTACAATAACGCTTACATAATAATGTAGGGTAAATATATATAACAACCAGTCCCGTTCCCAGCAAAATACTCTCTCCCCTCCCATCAATGGGTGGTTAACATTTGGGGACAGATGAGGTATTACAACACCCCTTGTAGCACGAAATCTTTAGGTGATAGAGTAAAACCTAATTAAAGCAGAATTAAATAGCTCCTAGCTCTTGGACAAGCATATTGCTTGTTTGTGAAAGAATAAAAAAATAACTGAAAGAAACAAAATATATTTACTTTCTTTACCAAGCGAAGTATGTGTCGGATGCCAATAAATTGTTCTCCTGCAATCTAGACCCCAAAAGTTCTGCAGAGTCCTTAGGCAGATTCAAATCCCTGACTAAGTCATTTAGTTCGGCTTGGGTTAATGGTTTAGGATCTCGGTCAGCTGTTGGCTGTTCATAAACATCATCATTGTCTGGATTTGGAGCTGAATCAGAATCTGAATTGTATTGATCCAGACTCTCGGGTGGGCGGAAAATAGGAACTTCTGGACCATGGGATACCGGCCTTATTGCAGATGGAAGACTTGGGTATTGAAGGCTCTCTTTATTCTTTGCATTATAACCTTTAACATTGCAAGAACAGAAGTAGCAGTCGTCGGTATGGTTTCTAGGCGCGCGCCATACCATAGGGATCCCAAGTGGCAAACTTTTCTTTTTACCTTTGCTCCAATTCCTTAGTGCCGCAACACACGTAAGACAAACCTTGTGTGGAGCCCAACTTTTGTCTTGATCTCCTAATTTAATTCCAAAATAAGCATGATAAGCTCTCTTAATGAAGGTCGTTACATTTGTCCTTTGTTTTACAACATACCGACCACAAATATAACAAAATATGTCTGGACTATGGGTACATCCTCTAGAAGCCATTATTAAAATTTTAAAGACGTAATGTTAGAATTATCTATCTGAAAAATATGAAAAAATGAAATTAATTAAAGATAAAAGTAAAGTAAATTAAAGGTAAAAAGTTACAAAACGCCCCAAAATTGTTTTCCTAATAACTTTAAAACTGTGGGTGATAGAAAACAACTGGTAGCATTTTTTAATTCTGCGCAGCGAACTGCTTCAGAATCACAACTCAAAATAAAGAAATCGATTTTCATGCAGACCGGTGAATTATCTATGATCAAATAACTATAACTACATCGTAAAATGTTTTCACTCGAAGAAATCATATTTGAATATTTAGCATAATGCATATTTCTAACAATAAATAGGCACTTACTATTTAAACCTCTTTTAGATGCTGCTGTCATTAAGTAATTCGAGTAATGTTTGAAGGTCAGTAATTCGGATAATTAGTATATCATATGATTACTTTCTCGAGTCGAGATATTAAATATTTTCTTTAATGCTTTACGATATCCTATTCCAAACTTCTTTAGTAATAAACTACAATTAAAATTATTATACCCGAATTCTGCACCATATAACTGCAGGCAATAATACTTAAATAGCAATAAAAATCTATCAGAATTAACATAATAAAAAGTAAATTCCTAGTTTAGAGGCGTCCTTCAAATTTTTATTGCACATGCATAAAAGTTACACAATTGGATTGGAAATAATTTATGGATCACCTGAAGATCAGGGCCCCCATGTATTCTTGTTTTTTGTTTTACAGTACCAAATATAATAATAAATTGAATGTCCCGTTTGGTCAACTGTACGCCATTGACAGTTGGTTAGGTTAAGTCGTGATATTTTCATTAGTTTTAACGAAAAAATCATTTGGTAATTGAGGCTGGAGGCCCTGATCTTCAGGTGATCCTAATTTATTTATGAACGTTGTGAGATGGAAAAACAACCTAACTTAACCTAATTCAGACATTATTCGATCTAACCCAGGCATTAATAATAATAACATGCTTAATAATAATAATAATAGAACCCCTTACCTGCTATTAATATCCTGGATTATATAGAGATGCAGTGACAATAAGAAAATGATGGAAACGTTCTTTGTGGTTCAGAAAAATCATAAAATATATTAGCGGATGTTCTTTACGTTACTGTTTGTTCCTCTATACGCGCTCAGTTTCCCTAAGGCCGACGAATTACATTTCCTAAACGAGAAGAAACTATTTTATCTTACTTTCTGATCAATTTGTCTCCCGAGTCGCGAATTATCTATTTCATTCAAGTGAACGCCATCTTGAATGAACAAATTCGCCGAGTTAAAATCTGACCGAAAGTTAACGAACTCTACTCGTTCAAGGGAGCACACCACTTCTAATTTAGTAGTGAAGTTAATTGTTTTACATAACAATATATTACTTTCATAAATTCTCGGAAGAACCCCAGAAATCATTACAGCATTTGATTTATCTTTCAATGATTTAATCAAAATTCGACATTTAGCTAACCACTCTTCTGTCCTACTTGTGAAATTATACAAATCTTCCCTCCAACTTGAGAAATTAACAGTGAATTTTCAGTTTCTAACTTTAAATTCGTTACTTCCTGTTCATTTCTATCTATTTTAGCTCCTGACACGCACATGTTCTTTTGTTTTACTCTATTTCTTAAAATAAATTCTCTATCCATATGTCTAACAATGGAGGAGCCCAACAACGCAGTTTAATTTTCGTTTCCTATAGTTTCTAGTAGACTAAATGGATTTTGACAATTCAGCGGAAAATTTGACGACGCCTTTGGCTTAGCACCGCTTCTAACCAAAGTAAAATTATCAACAGTTGAGTTATTCCTATTCAACTGAATGTCATTAACAATTTTATCAACTTTTGCGTCAAATTTTTTTAACATTATTTTGAACCTGTTTGAATCGATAGTTAAATTTTCCCACGGAATTCGAAGAATTATTAAATTCCCTTTAATTTATCCTCAACATGTGAAACTTTTTTATTAAATATACAAAGGATTTTGCACGTCAAGATTAATTTTTTAAATATGTTATCTTCAAATTCAGAATTAAATTTTTTCGTAAAATTTGTAGAAATCTCATTCTTTAACGCGTTAAACTTTTCGTCACAATATAACTTTAAATTAGAAAATTTGCAAACACTATTGCCGACTTCACAATCATCGACATAAATGTATCTGGTATATTGAAAGAAGCAAACCGCGCATGTACGAGTATATTTTGTAAATGGCATTTTCAGTATAAACTATGAAATAAATAGTTATCCCACACTATTTCAACTTCAAAGTATTGAACACCACTAGATGGAAAGAGTTCTAAAATGGGCTGAGAGGACATCGCATAGAGCATGTTTTGTACTGGGGAACTAATTCTCCCATGTGTAGAGAAGGTCGAGTAAAAATTTTGTTTTTATTTCAGTTAATAAAAAATATTAACATTTTAGAGTGTCAGATGTTTAAAAAGTCACCCGATATATATATATATAATATATATATATATATATATATATATATATATACAGGCCCTCTCAGAGGTCCAGAGAGGCCCGGGCCACTTCCAGCTTTTGAGGCCCATAGCTAAACCCAATTATTACTTTCACTGCAAAACATTATATTCAAACCTGGAAATTTCTAAATTTGAGGCCCCTTTAAGCTTGAGGGCCAGGCCAAATGGCCCTCCTACCCCCCCTCTAATAGGCCATATATATATATATATATATATATATATATACACTTTAGGTTACTTTAGGTGAGTTCGAACGACGGTTCAGGGTCGACCTACGGTCGACCCCTCTGCAGCATCCCGCCTCATTTGCGGGATTTGGTGAAGGAAGGAATTGCTGTCTGATCTCCTCCTGCCCTCGTAGCCAGCCACGCATGGCTGGTCAGGTAGGGACTTTGCACAGGAATCTGTCCAGCTCGTTCTTGAAGTTATTGAGGTCGGTGTGCTGGAGATTCCTCACTTCTTTTGGTAGGCCATTGAAAAGCTTTGGGCCTCATATTCTGGGGGTATTTTTCATCCTCGTTTTCATGCCCCCTTGTCCCACCGCAGCTGGGACTTTACAAAATCTGCCTCTTCTCTCATTCTAGTTTGTTTCTATTTCATTTCCATGGTTAGGGACGAAATCCTCAATATTTTCCATATGTATATTATTGTGTACCGCTCGCGCCTTCTTTCGAGAGAGTAGAGTTCCAGGGATTGTTGTCGAGACCAGTAGTCTTCACCTTCCGTTTCCTCTATCTTAGACGTATATATATATATATATGTGTATATATATATAATATGTGTGTGTGTGTGTGTGTGTGTGTGTGTGTGTGTGTGTGTGTGTGTATATATATATATATATATATATCTATATATATATATATATCAGCTGGACAGATTCCTGTGCAAAGTCCCTGACCAGCCATGACTGGCTGGCTAAGAGGGCAGGAGGAGATTAGACAGCAGTTCCCTCCTTCACCAAATCCAGCAAATGAGGCGGCATGCTGCAGAGTGGTCGACCGCAGGTCGATCCTGGACGGTCGTTCGAACTCACATAAAGGACATAAAGGACAGTGTATATATATATATATATATACAGTATGTGATCAGTCTTTCCTTGTGAACAGACGTGTTTTATCGAGTGTTCAGTGTTACCAATTGAACAAATGGTTTTCGTTGAAGTGTCTTTAAAAAAAATAGTGTTTGGTGCATTCTTAACTAAATTACTTCGTGTTACTATCATTCATTAACGAATATATTTCATTTATTGACTTTATTCATTACTATATTATTTCATTAAACCAAGTCTAGTGCACGTAGCTTGCCTTGTTTGTTTCCCGAATCTATTACTAAGCGAGGTTTCATAAGGTAAAATTCCCTTGATTTGTCTTTTTTGTTTTTCAAATCTATCAGAAAACGAGGTTTCATAAGGTTCTTTTTCCCTTCCTTCGGGGGACCAAGTATAGTGTGGTCACCCACCGTGGGAAAAAAATGAAAAATGTCGGTCGAATAGCGGACAGATAAGTTTGATTAATACTTTTTCTTTTACAGATCTTTCGTCGGTAGCTTAATTATATATTCATTTAGTATAAATTTGTTACAAGAACCTGTTTCTGCGTTTCAAGAACATTTTTGCGGGTTTGCGCAGGTGACGGCACAATAAGCACGCGGTAGACCTACGTTGTAATTTATTAATTTCCAAGCGCTCGTTTGTTGTTTTTTGTTTTTTAACTAATTAAGAGCATGGCACCCACGTCAAGTACTTGCAGTCACTGTGAAGGGAAATTTGCCGCTTACACGTTTACAATGGCTAATAATAATGAACAGTTAGTTTGCAGGTGGTGCTCAAGCATGGAAGTGCTGAGGAACGAGTTAGAACGTGAGAGGGAGGCCAGAGTGAGGCTTGAAGAAAGCGTGATGCTCCTGACGGCAAAATTAGAATCCCTTGAGACTCCAGTTACGACCCCTCCTGCCTCAGTTTCTACTAATAATACAAATAGTACTTCAAATAGCCCTCTCTCTTCCCATAGTTCCCAACCCTTCGTTCGAGTGCGTAATGGAGCCCCATTGAGAAAACCTAAGACTTGTCTACCAGTAATAACAGACAATAAGTTTTCTGTTTTAGGTTTCGAAGATGCTGATGAACCGGAAATACGACTCGTTGGTGATTCCATTGTTCGAGGGCAGCTCGAGGAATTCTGTGGGAGAAACCCTCGTCGTAGGCGCCGTTACTGCTACCCTGGTGCAAGGGTGGAGGATATAACTAATAGTGTTGACCATTTTACAGACGGTACCTCCGAGGACACTACGTATGTTATTCATGTCGGTACTAATAACGTTTTAAATTCTAGATCGGAAGAACTGCTGGCTTGGTACAGGGACTTACTAGAGCGATTAACGAAAAAAACTAATAAGATTGTTTTAACAGGTATACTTCCTCGAATTATCTAACGTAACGATTTCTACAGCAAGGCGACCTATATTAACAATAACCTAAAGTCTCTTTGCCAACAGGAAGGAGTGCATTTTGCGAATTTTTGGAACAGTTTCTACGGCAGGAGGGACTTGTTCCTCGGAGATAGACTTCATCTTAATGACGTTGGAGCTGCGCGTTTAGGAAGACTATTTCATACTATCTCTTCTTTTCAGGCTGCCGTAACTCGAACGGTCCCAGCGTAATTTCCACAAATTTCCCCTGCGCTCGCGAAGGTGTCACAATTACAAACAATTTGAAGGTTCTATCCTTAAATGCTCGTAGCCTACGAAATAAAATAAACGAATTTTTTCTTTAATTGCTTTCTTTAATAGCTTTCTTATTCAAAAGGTTGGGGAACCTACGAGGTTCGACAGTATTTTAGATTTAGTAATAACTACGGATGATAGGCTAATTACTGATCTTCAAGTAATAGAACCGTTAAGCAATAGCGATCACAATATGGTAGAGTTTGTCCTCTCAGTAAGTCACTCGAAACCAGCTAACTCGACTAAAATTCCTAACTTCCAGCACGCAGACTTTTGTAAATTTCGAAATAAATTGTCACACGTCAATTGGGAAACGTAATGGGGATCTCCAACGCAAAACTAATGTGGGAATCGTTTGAAACAGTATTTAAGACTATAAATGAGGAATGTGTACCGTACAAAATTAAGCGTGCGAACGTAAACAACAAGCTCTTGTGGTTTACTTCTAGAGTAGGAGACATTATAAAGAGTAGAGATAGGGGTTATAGGCTACATAAGTGCGATAAAGACAATTTGTGGTTACGAAACAACTACATATCTCTAAGGCGTGAAGCGAAAAGTGTAATAAAAAGGTCCAAGCGCGAATTTGAAATCTCCATAGCTCTTGACGGTAAAGAAAACCCCAAGCGATTCTTTCAATACGTCAACAATAGAAATCCAGTAAAAAGTGTCTTGGGTCCATTGAAAAATGTTAACGGAGATCTAGTTTCTGAAAATAAGGAAATAGCTACCTTGCTAAACGAATTTTTTACGTCAGTTTTTACTATAGAAGATGTAACGAATATCCCTACGGTCATAGACATAATACCTTTTGATAATGGTAATAGTTTGGATAATATTGTGGTTACTGAAGGGGAGGTATGCGCTATATTTATAAAATGAAAATGCGTAAATCATCGGGACCGGATTCCATATATCCCATACAACTAAAAGAATTAAAAGATAGCATTGTTGTGCCGCTAACAAAAATTTTTAATGCGTGTATTTCTGAGGGGTGCGTACCAGATAATTTCAAGTTAGCAAACGTAACACCTATCTTTAAGAAAGGCGATAAAGGTGCAGCGGGAAATTATAGGCCAATCAGTTTAACGTCTGTTGTAGGTAAGCTACTGGAATCAATAATTAGGGATTGTACAGTCGAACACTTAGAATTGCATAACTTAGAAATACGCAGCACGGTTTTAGGCGAAACAAATCTTGCTTAACTAATCTTTTAGAATTTTTTCAAAGCGTGGTTGAAGTTTACGATAGTCATCGGGCGGTTGATGTAGTGTATTTAGATTTTCAAAAAGCGTTTGACACCGTACCGCACAAAAGACTCATTGAACAAACTAAGGCTCATGGAATCAGGGGTGTAGTAATAAATTGGATAGAAGATGGTTGCGAGGGAGGAAACAGAGGGTGGTCGTTGATGGAGCGGAGTCGTGTTGGGCTAATGTAGCGAGTGGCGTTCCTCAGGGTTCTGTATGGCTCCTTGCTTTTTCTTATATATATTAACGATTT
>JAJOZX010000239.1:1790000-1800000 GCA_023014485.1 Bathynomus jamesi
AACTATATGTGACTTTTTACGTTGATTACGGGAATGAAAACAGAATTTTTCTGCCACCCTCAGTTTTAGAGTGACATACGAATTTACATTACTTAGGATTTGAGTCAGAACACGAAGGGGGCGGGGTCTGCCCCTTGCTCCTCCTCTGCTTATAAGTTGCTGCACGTCAGTGTTGACTTTCATTTGTCAGTTACTCACTTGATTTCGTTCAGTGAACATTTTAGGTGAGTTCAATATGCATTTCTACTTTGATAGTGCTTTACGTCTATAAATTAGTCCAAATTTAATTTTCGATTTACTCATTATTGGTGGGGGATAGACAAATTTTGAGGTTATTTTTGAACTCAGCGGTAAAAACCTATAAGATCCACCCATTTTTTTCATGTGACAAAAAAAAAAAGTTCTTTTTTGTCATCCAGTGTGATATCTCAAAAGAGATTTCAAGGAGCGTTGCTATAATGTTTACACATGAAAATGTAGTCTCTAAAGAGTTTCTATTGACTCTGTATCATACTCTTGTTCTTCCTCATACAACAAACTTCACACTTGTTTAGGGAAACTCCGCTAACAACGCTTTAACTCTTAATCCCCACCCATTATAAAAGTTACGTTAGCAATACATGGGGTACTGAGGTACCAGTACCCATGGTAGGGTTTAAGGGTTAAACAGTATCTTTGTTATCCAAAAACGAGCAGTAAGGTTATTATCTGATTCTGATTTCCACGATCATGCTTGTGCATTATTTAAAGAGCTAAAACTACTAAAGTTCATTGATATAATCAAAGTGGCACATTTTATTTTTATTTACGAGTGTAAGAACAAAATCTTTAACTTACAATTGGTAAATAGATATTTTGTAACTCATCAAGAAATCCACTAATATCAGACCAGAAATAGATCAAAGCATGTTGTACCTCAATTTAGATTGTCTTCATCTAAAAAATTATCAATTTTCATTGGACTAAAACTATGGAATGATTTAAATGCTGATATAAAAAATATTGTGAATATAAATTCGTTTAAAACCAAGTTGAAATCTCGATTAATAATGGCACACTAATAAAAATCTAGGATTAAATGTACATTACTTATTACTGTTCATCTCTCATGTCTAATATCAATTTCTTTGTATAGTATTGATATCATACCTTCAATAATGACTTTGTATTTGTTTTATATCTATAATAATAATAAGTTAAGATTAATATGTACTCTAATTAATACTTCTTATTCATGATTTATATATTATTAAGGATCTTTTCCGTTTGGGGCTAGCAGCGAATTTTAATGAAAATCGGTATACTAATGTAGTTTTGGTCACTGATTTCAAAAATAACTTTCTTTTTTTTGGAGAAATGAAGAACAAACATGTTTGAGCACTTTAAATAATTAATATGTTTTTAACGAAAATATCATGACTTAACCTAATCAATCGTCAAGGGCGTACAGTTGACCTAACCGGGCATTCAGTTGACCTAACCTGGCATTCGATTGACCGAACCGGGCATTCAATTGACCTAACTGGGCATTAATTCTTGATTTTTTTCTGCTACTTTTACAGATCTGCCGGGATCCTTCAAAAAACGTATTCTTCGTAAAGTTGCACTTTTTACAGTTTGACCGACGCTTTTGGCAACGAAAGAACTAGATATTTTTATCAAATTTCCCAACACTTAGAGTACTTTTTCATAAACAGTAGCAGTTTGTGACTCTGGCTAAATTTAACACAATCCTCTGTAACTAGTGTAAGCTAATTAAAACATATTAATTATTTAAAGCGCTCTAATATGTTTGTTTTTCATTTCTCCAAAAAAATAGTTATTTTTTAAATCAGTGACCAAAACTACATTAGTATACCGATTTTCATTAAAATTCGCTGCTAGCCCCGAAACGGAAAAGACCCTATTAGGAATAATAATAACTATGTTTTATTTTTAATTAAGAGCCCAGTAAAACCTAAAGCTTCAGGGCCAAATTAAATTAAATAAATAGTCGAATTTCACAATTATTATGTTAAAATAAAAACAAAAATTGTAGAAATTGTATTTATTTTATCAATAAAGGTTAGTGAATTCAATTCAAATTCAAAAACTAAATTAACTAAAATGAAAAAAGTTATCAGCATAAATGAACTAAAGTAAACTGATTAGAATTGTATTTAGTTTACAATAACATACAAGTGACAACTAAAGACTACAAAAAGGAATTACGCGCTTAAACGAACATCTGACAGGTGACATCTCCTTTTGGATCACCTGAAGATCAGGGTCCCTAGCCTTCTCTAGTTAGCCTTATAAGGCTAACTAACGAAAATTTCACGACCTAACACAACCAATCGTTAAGTCAACTGTACGCCCTTGACGATTGATTAGGTTAGGTTGATATTTTCGTTAGTTAGCCTTATAAAGCTAACTTGGGGGACCCTGATCTTTAGGTGATCCCTTTTTTTTTGTTTAATTTACAACAAATATAAGAAATAAGAATTGTAGTTTCAGTGGTAAAAGAATGGAGTTGTGATGTTTCGTTATTTAGCCTTTAGTACGTACCTGTAGAAAAAAGTGTTTGAATATTTGGAGCGGTATTTATATGGGCAACACTCAAAAGCTATTCGCACAGACATTCATACGTTCCTGAAATTAATTAAATTACGTCTGGCGCACAATTATTTTGTTTTTTATCGTGAATTTTATACACAACGACATAGGTCTACCAATGGGATCGGCCCTCTCGACAATCTTGTCCAATCTTTTTCAGAGAATTTTAGAAAGTAATTTTTTAATGCTGTGTTTAACACTGAGTTTTAATTGGTTTCGTTACGTAGATGACATTTTTGGTTTTTTTTTTTTGTTCGAAGGCGAAGTTGACGTTGATGAAGTTGTTCATCAATAAAATAATTTATTTCCATTAATTAAATTTACTTTTGAACAAGAAACGGAGGTTTGTTTGTCTTTTTTAGGTGTTTCCGTTAAGACTGCAGATAAACTGCTTTTACAGAATTGTAAACGCACAGATGGGGAACGCTTGAAGCATATGGTGGAATAAAGCCGAAAGAATTAGATAGAATGGAATGAACTCGAATCGAAAAAGGTGTGACTGGAATAAAGTCGAATTAGGAGTAGTATAATATATATATATATATATATATATATATTAGTGATGTAGCGGATGTCATTTTTTTCACATCCGCGGATGCGGATGCGGATGAGGATGTTTGATTTCAACATCCGCGGATGCGGATGTCTACATTTTCGTTATTTTTTAGGATATATTCGAGATTTGTTGTGTTTAACGTATATAATAAGTTATTATATAGAGAGAGCTGTAGCTATAATGTAGTATAATTGATTAATTGTACAATAATTGCTGTACTTTTCTCTGAACATATAAAATAATATCAAGCATCTAACTAATATAGAAATCAATTAGTGAATTCGTCTGCAAATAAATTCGTTATATTTTGTTGAGTTTCAGCCACAATTAGAAACCATAATTGTGTTACCAGGATGCGGGACGTGAACCCAACTCAAATGCACCCCACCGACCTCTTTCCCCAACCTCCACCCTTATAGAAAGAGATCTTTAATTAGCTTGATAACTATTTATATTAAGTTTAAAGTTTTATTAGGCATATTTATAAATGAGTAATTAAAATAAAGTAAACTAAGATGTTCATCGTTTAATGTTCAAACTTAATTATAGGAAGGTTATGCTTAAGGAACATTAATTTTTCTGCCTTTTCTGCTGCCAGTCTGTTTCTCTTTTCATCATATATTAATCCAGCACTGCTAAATAATCTCTCGCTTGGTACGTTTGTTGGAGGACAGGCTAAATGTTTCCTTGCAAGTTTATTCAAGTATGGATAGATATTCTGCGTATTTTTCCACCAACTAATAGGATTGTCACATGCAGCCAGGCGTTTTTCTGTGATAGCTCTCGATCATTTTTACTACATCTTTTGACATCGCGTAGGTCTCGTCATTGCTGCTTGACTCAAGAAACTGAGAGACAGATTCTGTGATAGATTTGCTTGTTGAAGGTGTTGGTTCTGTCACTGAAACTTTTATTCTTTTGGTGGGTGGCGAAGCGACAGATTCAAGAGATTGAAGCTCTTCAACTGCTTTGCCAAGTGATGATTTAACTCGTTCTAATGTACTAGGTGAAAATAACTTAGCTTTGTAACGTGGATCTAAGTAGGTTGCAAGAGAGTAACTTCATACAAGAACAGCCTCTCGTCTTGTCGCTTGCATCACTTTGCGCACAATGAACTAGTTCTATTAATATAGTAGAATTTGATAATTTCCGCTTATTAATGACGTTTTATCTCAACGGTCCACATCCGCACGACATCCGCAGTCCAAAGTGCGGATGCGGATGCGAGAAAATGCGCGGATGTTCGGCGGATGCGGATGCGGATGTGACCTACATCACTAATATATATATATATATATATATATTATATATATATATATATATTGCATTTGAGGAGACAGAAATGGATCAATTAAGAATTTCTTATTGAGTTCCTTACGTCCATTTATGAGTAACATTTATGGAAAATTGTGATGTGAGACGTCACGCGGTCCTCACGTCCTTTTATAAGGTGTATTTGAGGCGGGTAGGGGTAGGTTAGGTTAAAGGGAAATTTCATTAACCTTTATAAGGTATATTTGAGGGTGGCGTAACCCCTCGGAAGATACCGTAATCACGCATGAGTTCCAAGGGCGACACCTGGAACCCGGAATCAGCCAGCCCACGCGTCCCACGCATACCTCGCCCGCACGCCCACGTTGTGCAGCGTCTTAACTATGCTCACATCCCTCCCGGTCGCACGCTATCGTTTTCAGCACGTTTAAAGGTAAAGAAATGGTTTATTTGTGCCAGACTTTTGCTGATATATATATATATATATATATATATATATATACTATTACGTGTATCCCATAAATAATATGTAATGTATATAATGTTTAATAAGAAGAACAGAAAGAGAAAATGATGTACGAATAAAAAGCTAGTATGTTGAGCTAACGCCAACAAGTATCAAAGCTTCGAGATTTTAATAGTTAAAGAATAGAACCAAAGCCTAATAGACCTATACGAAAAGATGTAAGGTCCTAAAAAATACAGCAGATAATGAGTATATCATTATCTTCTCGCAAGGTAGTAAAAAGAATATTTTTGTAGTAATAGTTTTATCTTTTCGTTTTTATCTGTTGATGATGTTACTACAACAAAAACTGAAAGAATAATAATGGTTTAAATTAGAAGAACTTTTGTTTTAATAAACATTTTATGAAAAATATGGAGGAAAAATACTAAATTTCTTTTTTAGCCAAATTGTATTTTACGTTTAGCACGTGGGCTAACTAATCTATAATATTTCATATAGAACGTAATATATGATAAATCTTCGGAGCGGTGGCTTTGGCAGGTTACGGAGAAATGCTGCAACGATGAAATGATGAATTCTTGTACATAATAAATAAATAAATTCCTTAAACAGAGTATGATGTTAGATTAGATTAAGTACAAGTAGTTTAGTATTCTTGATATTCTTTATTTTCCGCTGTCTTCTAATGCGTAACTGAGAACGCAAGACAAGTGTACGCATAGTGTGAATGAACTCTGAAGCTATTTTTCCATTATACTTTTTCCTACTTTTCTATAAATCTTCTTTCACCACTATTTTCTGTCAGCAGTGGCTGGCGTTCTACATTTTAATTTTACTACTTTACTGTGTAAAAGCTTTAAACGCTTATAAGTGTAGGCATGGTATAAGTTTTCGGTATCTGTTTTTTTTTCATTGCTATTTCTAACTTTCCTACTTCCTTCTTCGGCTAGCCTGGAGTGGATCTTAGGGTCCTTGTTAGCTTGTATCTCTCTCTCTCTCTCTCTCTCTCTCTCTCTCTCTCTCTCTCCTCTCTCTCTCTCTCTCAATTTGATTAGGTTTGACCTCAGAGTTCCAATTAATACTCGAGAAAGGACGCACAAAAAATTGGATTTCTCTTGATTAAATTGTAAAAAATTTCGAAGTAATTTAAACACTCTTGAAGTTCTAACAAGCGAGGATGTCATTGTCACCTGAGACCCATATAGGATCAATTTAGAATATTACAGGACACCTTTATACCCACTAAAATAACTTCTTCCTTGTCAACCAAGACGCCAAAATTTTAACAAAGAAATTAGCGATGCTATTACAGAAAGAAATAGCCTACAAACTACTTAAGTCACATTCCAACCAGACTAATTCAGAAAATTATATAAACCTACGTCGGAGGGGTAAATCCTTTATTAGATCAGCTGAACGCGATGAAGAAGCTAGAGTTGCCTCACTCTGTAAAGTTCGCCCTGAAGAGTTTTTGCCTGTTAATAGCAAGAGGCGAATTCAAAATTCCGTAGCTCCCATGAAAGATAGAAATAGCATACTGAAATTCAATGATATAGATATGGCTAATACGTTCTTCTTTACAGTCTTCACGGAAAAAGACTTAACTGAAGTATCAAACCCCCATATTACGTATGGCGGTGTCATCCCTTAGAGACCATACGTACTTCGAGAGATGAGGTACAGCAACTAAGTGATAAGATATAAGTACAAATCACCTGGTCCTGACTTATTTCCTCCAAGGGTATTAAAAGAGGTTAGTCACAATATTCTTGATGATTTGGTAACCATATTCAAGCAATCATTCGAATTAGGGAAAGTTCCAACCGACTGGAAATTAGCAAATTTTAAAATTCCTTAACAATTTATAAAAACATATTTGTGCTTCTGATTGTGATTTCGTCAGATGTAGAGAATTTTACCGTTCCATTGTATTAAAATGCGTTAATATTGTCGACAGCTATTGGCACTTCTTTCCGAACCTGTGTTTGAGTATTGTGAGGATTATAAGCTTTAATGATTCATAGCTCTCAAACTACAAGCCGAAATTAGGCGACCGCCGAAAGAACTGCAATTGTTCATACCCTGTATCTGACCTCTTAGATCGTTTAATTAAGAATGTTCTATAACGCTCAATGAAAATTGCCAGACTTGGAAATGAAGCTCTCATTTCCGAAAGGTGCAAGTCCATTTTTGGTCAAAGTTGAGTTTGTACCACTAAAAAACAGTTCATGTCCAATTTCAATTTGTCCATATGCATTAAGGTGTGTTATCGATTAGTTTCAAAAGATATTATATCCCTTTCATAACACATAATAATATGGCTTTGTTTCCAAAAGGTGCAAGGTTCAATTCACTTTGTTTCCAAAAGGGTCTAAATCCACAACTCTACCAACAGCGCCCTCTATAAATTACAATGTCACTATAATTGTATGTACCTACATCTACAGTGAGAGATAAATGAGGATGTGTGGTGAACACTGTGCCTGCTGAGTCCAACACATATATGGTATGGTATGGGCTCAACAGTGGTGTGTGGCTCATCATCAGGATGACATTTTGGCTTGATATAATTTGATATGATTGATTGAACTGATAGAGATATTGAAATAAATAATACTGGTCTTGTACCTCTGGTTTTTTTTTTTTTTGTTTCGGTGTAATCCAGAAGTCCTTTGGGCAAAATGTCTTTGATTGTGTTCCAGAAGGTGCTGAGTCCACCACCAATTACAAACAAAAACGTATTTACAAATTAACCATGTGTACTAAATTTTATTCAGGCATCTTTTTTGCTTAATGGCATTCATTCCCAACATTAATGTAAAAAAACTAGTTTAAGGAGAGCCTATAGTAAAAAAAATATAAAATATGCCAATATCTTAGAAACTGGTTTTATGGACTTAGCGCCTTTTGGAAATCAGCTCTTCATATCTGTTCAGTGTGAAAAACATGATAAAAAACATTTCGCTACAAAGATAACCGTATACATTATTTTCAGTGCACAAATAATACAAACAGTTTTTTTTCATGAACAAACCACAAATGTTATGAGAGATCTAATCAGAGATCAGAGATCTAATTGGGTGTAACGTCATAGGATTAGCATCACTCATATAAACTTGCACATACTGTATGTCTGAGAGCCACATTTTGTATGATTTGCTATACTGCATCAGACTACATTAACCATCCTGTAAATGCGCGACGCAATAACTACATTGTAAGTACTTTTTCTATTTTTCAATGCTACAATTGCTACATGATATTAAACATAGTATTTAAGTGTTCATTTATGTTTGCTGATGACAGTTAAGTTTTAATTACCATTTGATATGTGCACCTTCAGGACACATTGTGTGTGTGTGTGTGTGTGTGTGTGTGTGTGTCTGTGTTTTTACATATCATAAGCTTTGCATATTTTGATTTGAAAAAGAAAAAACTATAATGTTTGTCATCCATTACTTATTCGGACTATAGTGGATTTAATTTTCCCAGAAGAGTTCCTTGTTCCAAGAACAGTCTGTATGTAACATAAAAGATCTCAGGGGACCATTCTGAGTTTTATCCCCATCCCCATGTGTATGTGTGTATATATATATATATATATATATATATATATAATATATATATATATATATATATATATATATGTATATATATATATATATATATACTGTATATATATATATACACGGTGTCCAAAAAAAACTAAACACGCAAATTAATAACATGTATGCGTTCTCATAGGTTTGAATATAATAATTAAGATTTCTTATTCCAATAAATTTAACGCAAATTTATATTATTATTTAAAAAAATGTTCAATATGGGAACCATTTTGTTCTATACATTTAACCAAACGCGATCGCCACTCGTCCACGCACTTGTCTACATAATTTTGTGAAACTCTTTCCCAACCATCTATGAGTCCCCGTCTTAAATCATTTAAATCTTCAATATTCTGCCCAGGTATGTAAACCTTAGAAGATAGAGCTTCCCATATGCCATAATCCATTGGTGTAAAGTCAGGGCTATTTGCTGGCCAATTTTCGGGCTCGATAAAACTAACCTCCTGAGCTCTGAGGTACTCTATTGTCTGACGAGCTCTGTGTGCTGGTGCGCCATCTTGCTGAAAGGTGAAATCATTACCACATCTGGCTTGCATATCTTCTAGATAAATCGGCAAAACATGATTAATGTAGTAGTTTGCATTAATCCTGGCTCGAGGTGCAATAAAAACTAAACTAGATTTGCCCATCTTCGATACGCACGCACCCACCATCACACCTTGAGAAACTCTTGCCGTTTCTTTCAACAAACGTTCTGGACTAACATCTTTTTTTCTATCCGCCCTTGAGTAAACCCTATCATTTTGATTGTTTATTGGAGGAGTTATATGGTAGATCTTCTCATCTGAAAACCAGATTTTTGATACCGATCTGTCATCTGGAAATCGCTCTAAAAGTTCTCGTGCACACATATTACGTCTCTGTTTATTAGCTTGTGTCAATTTATGTACACGCTGCCTTTTATAACAATGAAGATTTAAATAATTTTTAGCAATGTTGGAAACACTTCCACGAGAAATTCCAAGTTCATGGGAAATCTTACGACTGCTGAGATGTGTACCAGGATTATTTTCTTGACTAAGAATGAGTGCTTCGAGCTGTCGAACATTTTCATCAGTCCTTGCGGAACGAGGACGCCCGCTTCCTTCACGTCTATCTGCCGAACCAGTTTCATCTATTTTTTTTATCAGATAGTTCACGCCAGATTGTGTCCAATCTTTATTAGGAAACTCTTGCATCATTCTTCTTGCACCCCATCTTTTAGATAATCTTAAGTTTTTGATTAAAATTTTGTCTTCTTCATCATATGATGGCATCAGGGGTCACTCAAACCTATGGAAAATAAAAACGTTAATTTGCAAGCAACATTTATATTATACCAAAATGATAAATTATATGAACATATCTCAATAATTATTAATTATTATTATAAATATTATTCATTATTATTATAATTATTAACTATTACGTTTACATTTCAAATTATAAAAAAAATTATAGCTTATTAAAAAACGGAGTCCAAAAAAATCGGCGTGTTTAGTT
>JAJOZX010000239.1:1802500-1816124 GCA_023014485.1 Bathynomus jamesi
GTTTGTGGCCACCAAAAGTTCGCTCGCGAATGTCCCTTAATTTCATTCCCTGAAAGTACTAACAGGACAATCAACGGTTTAAATTGTTTTAGATTTCCATCAGAATATTTCCTATATCCCCATTTTCCATCTGTTATGGAATTAATTATAGTTAATTGTTATCATCTTGCATCTAGCCCTCCATCCCTAAGTTTTTATCAGATTATGCATTTACATTTAATGTAGCATGGTTAAAATCCTTGTTTGTATTTTCTTACTCATTTATCCTATTCTATTTCCCAACGTAGAATAATTTAAAAAGTATTATTATTGTATATATTTATGTACTGTTTCACTCGCTCTCTATTATCGTGTCTCTAATTCATTTCCTTTTATGTCTCCTATAATGCCATATTTCGTATTCATTGTATGGAATGACATGTATGGCATATACTGTTAAAGTTTATGCTTATAGGACATAGCATGTATCGTGTCTTGTGAATCTTCCCATATAGTAAAACATGTATTAATTAATTCTATCTTTTTCCTGGGTATTGTCTATTGTCTATCTATCAGCCTATGTCTACTCATACTGTATGTAACCTTACGTATACATCGTCATTACGCGCACATGATCTGTCTGTTCAGCGACGCACATACTCTTACGTTCATGATTTAATTATATATATATATATATATATATTAAAAGTGTGTAAATGAGTAAAAACACATTCATAAATGTACACTAATTAAACATGTGCTGAAGGTACTTGGCATAGCGTACTTACTTATAATTTACTTATAATTTCAAAAAATATATTAAAATATCAAACCTATGATTTTATTTCGGAGGGGCTGAAGCCTCCGTAACCCCCCCCCTGTATATATATATATATATTTAATGTATTCCCCTCTAAATAAATGCAAGAGTAATGGAATTCGCTGATGCATTCGTTCTCAGCCCTGACGTTGCAAAATTCTAGTCTCAGCTCTCTGAAAATACTGTCTTACTCTATATACAAAATTGCATGTACGATGCGAGGTAACTGACATAGTTCATTGTTATTTATGTTACTGTCACAGTCCCATTACTCAGCTGCTAGCTAAGTAACAGGACTGTGACTCATATAGTCAATTGGCGTTTGTAAAGTTTAGAGTGGAAGGTTCTGAGGGAGCCCGCTTTATTGAGTATAACTTATTTATGTTATCTGAAATATCGTAAAACAACAAATGCTCATCAATATTTGTTTGAGTTTCGTACTAGGTTTCTTTAATGACTGTTGCATTACAATGAGTAAGGACAAGGGGCCCGTTGGTGCACCACACCGATTGCACCTAGTGTACGAGTATGCTAAAAAGTCCATGTTTAGAGGGCACTGAGAGTAATCGGGCACTTGCAGAAACAACTGAATGATATGCAAATTTAAGTATTAACCCCATTGTAGCAACTGTAATGTAATGTAAAATTAGATAAGAGCAATAAATATCAATGTATTCTTTGTATTGTGATTATTTTTTAAATACAGTTTACATTCACTAATCATCGTATTATTTGCCTAATTTTATATCCATGAAGGGGGCATTCAAAAATACTGTTTGGTGGAATGTGGCGGTGGCTTGAAAAAGGTAGGGAACCACTGTTTTAAGTGGACCTAAATCATATCAGCATTTCAAATATTTACGTTTACATAGGCTAAGTATTGGACTATTAACTATTGTTACTATAATATAATGTACCTACCAACCAAAAACTATTATGATTTTATTATTTAACAGGAAGGTACCTAGCCCATACAACAATCAGTAAAAACTTAGAAACAGGCTAATTCCGAGCAGACTAATTTAATTTTCATTTCATTAAAAGTGTATTTGCATTGAATACAAAGTTTCAGTTTTCTCATGCATCAGATCAAGATGTCCCAGTAATACTTGGAAGATTTCTTGCTACTGACTCTGGAAATTATTGTCCTATTTTGAGGACAAAAGAGGCAAATAGCTTTGCTACTATCATCAGAATGAATTTTGAAATATTCACATACATCTGATAGCATGATTTATTGATTTTAGAACTTAAAGTTATAACAATTAAGCGGTCCCGCGTCTTAAGGTACCTAAGCGCCAAAATTAAAATTCGTCAGAAATCGCATCCAAAGTTCAGCAATATTTTGGCAATAGTATCTCTGTTATTAATTGAGCTAGAACGTTCATATTTGGCTAAATTAGAGTTCTAAGTATGCTAATGAAGATGTTGATGAGTTTTTGGAATAGATTTTCATATTTTATATTTTATATATATTTTTTTAATTTTTTGATTTTCTTATTATGCCGAACTTTGGGTGAACTTTTGGCTGGCGATAGAGGTGAAAAAAGTAGTTCGCCTCATAAGGTTTTCAACCATACTTATAGTGTCGTAAGGTCATTATAACCCAAACCACGCGATAGAGGAAGGGTGAAAATAGTGATATCCATCAAAAACACATTTTCGCCTGTGGTGGCGCTTAGATACCTTAAGACGCGCGACCCCTCAATTAAAATTATTTTATAATATATAGTCATACTATTAGTTAATAGTTAGAAATATATTTACATTATATAGGCTGAAAATAAAATATTAAAAATTAGTATGAGGCAGGTACAACAACTAATGGCAACTATGTTTTAAACTACACCTATGTAATGGCTCTACATCTACGTAGGGTGGAGCTAAAAATACATTTTTTCTAGTATGAAGTTCTAATAGTGATTAAAAGTTGCATTTAGTGGACGATATATACCTGCCAAAATATGAGTTCATTTGTTTAATATTTTCAGCTGCCACCAGGGGGCTAAAGTTAACACAATTTTGGGTAAAAAGGAAAAAAATGCTTCTATTTTAGGTTTATCAAACTATTATAAAATTTTATCTTAGAATTATCTAATAGTTTGATTAAGATTCTTAAATGATAAGAATTCGTTTTGTAAAAATGCCTTTTCATATGCTTAATATCTTCAGCTGCCACAAGAGGGCTGAAGTTAACTTAAAATGACAATTAAGTATGATTCTGTATTTACTTGAAAAAGGGAACAGTAGTAAATTAGGATGTCTCTCCTCCTTTATACTGGCTTCAGACAGTTAAGAAACGTTATTTCGTGCCTTAGCGGAGTTACCACCCTTTCCCCAACCAACCTCCCTCTAGAAAGGGTTCTTGCTGAAGACTATTTAGTAATTTGCTTTTGTGTCAAATTTTGGCTGTTTTTTCCTTGATTCTAATGTAGCACGAATCCAACCGTCTCTGTTTGTAGGTCCGCAGACTGATCCAGCAGCGTCTGTAACGAGCTTGACGCATCTCTCTACGGCTTGTGTATGACATGGAAACTGAAATAATTCTGAATGAAGAGTAGTACCATGTTTGATGCATGATTCAATATCATCAAGAGAAACTCCTTTGGTTATCGGTGGTTCTGCTATCTGAAAATCTTGCCACATAATGAGATCTGTATAGTCTTTGGCATAAAATTTATTTCTGGCACCTTAAAATACCTGATAACATCTGTTTCTTGAATGCATGCCCTTGCTTTTATGATACGCCTAAATCCCAACTAACGCACATGCTCCCTTTCATCAGCTATCATTGCAATGAGAATGTTTTCTTGATTTGCGTAATATGCATTTCGCTGAATGACTGAGTCATGTACTCTCCTAAGCTCTTCACGGAGATACCGGCTTCTTGCAATCATATGCCACATATGTTTAGCACCATATTGGCATAATGGTTTACGCTTTATCTGAAACCACATTGGTGCGTATACCCTAACAATGAAAGTAGCTAATTCTTGTAAATTGCCTGAAGGATTCTCTGTGCTTGCATATAACCGCAGAGTCCTGTTTGCTGTGGTGAGCCACCTTGAATGTGATATATTGCCTGGACTCTTATGGCTAAGACTCTTTGAGAATGTTCCACTTGATATAGCCTTGTGAATTTCAAGAAGGTATTTCTGGTCAGTACTTATGTCATCTACATCAACTTCACACATGTCCTCTTGAATTTCAATGGGTTTGAAGTTAACTATGGGAAGCTTTTCACAGTCTGAAAGTGCTCGGCCAATTTCTCCTGAAAATGCTCTTGGTCCAGTAGTGGTACCATCCAAGTGATGAAACAGATGGCGCAATGGAAGTTCATTAAGGTGTAAAAGGCCTATCAGCCACTGCAATGGCTTATTAAAGGCTTCTTCCAGTAATCTTATTGTGCCTCCAATATACCAGTGTTAACCACTGTCGAATCACAGCCAACTGCAACGATGTTCCCTATATCAACATTCCTTTCTTTCAAGCAATTCACTAGCGCTGTGCAAATGTATTTAGCTTTGCCACTGGAAGGTGTCACATGTGCAAAGTACAGAGAGTGTGGTTCAGATATTATGCTGATATGCTCTTCGCGTTTGGTTCCTTGGGGTTAGAGCCATCACTCTCCTGGACTTGAATCATTGTTTTATCCTTTCTGCCATCAAAGTATAATCCCCGCATGGTTTTGGCTCTCCTATCTGTTGTAGTTCCTTTCTCTGTTTTTGTCTTTCACGTCTTAGCTTACTTCTGTCTATAATATTCCCTTTGTCTTCGGGAGTAACAATTTTAAGATCTGCCAATACTGCAGAAGCAATAGCAGCCCCAGCTCTGTCCGACATTTTAAATCTATCACAAGTAATTGCTAATGAAGGCAGTGGCTCACGCATCTGTTGTTCTGATATTACATATTGAGTCGAGGTTGTATCTTCCTCATTATCTTCAGATATCCCTTCTAGTTGTTGAAGTTCACTTGTCTCTGTTTCGATTTGTAAGTTGGACGTATTGGTTATAACAGCACTAGTTATTGTGAGGATTCCAGACGTGCTTTCTCCATTTCCTTTCGATGTTCTCTTGCTTGTAATCGTCTTGTGTGTGCTATGTCAATGCTTCCTATCACCATTATTCTGCGTGTTCGTTGGTCATTTAAAAAATCCTGCTCTTTTGGAGGGACTTTCTTACTCTTTTCACATGAGCATCTCCTAAACTCCTTACATTTGCAGGTGCAGATGTCAAACAAAGTGCATTTGAAGAGTTTTCAAATTCTTCAAGCTGATTTTTGTACTTAGGCGTGACTTGTATGGCTTTAATAAGGACCTGTATTTATCATGGTACACTCGCATCATCTGTAAAACGCGTGTATGTGAAACTATTGGCAAAGAGGCCTTCTTCCAAATATTTTCTACCTTTTTGGAAACTGCCTCTGCTATTTCAGAAAATGAAGGCTCCTTGTTATTCATCTGCTCCTTCACTAAATGTTTTGTGAACAGGTAATCTTTCATAATGCAGTTATAAGTTGGTAGTTGCATATCACTCATCTCACAAGGTACTTCAAATATGGCACACTTCATATGTTCTCTAGTGAAATGTTTATATTTAGTATTTGATGCCATAATATTTTTAAGAAAAATTCACAATCACAAAATATCCTGTAACATCAAAACATTATATAATTAATATATATAATATATTTTATAAGTATATATAATATATTATATAAATATATAATATATTATATAAATAAACTAAAATTATATAATACATTATAACAAGCATTTTATAATAAAATCAATATTATCTCTATATAAATCACTTTAAAATAAAGTTTTATAATATTCCGATCATATTAAAAAACTCTCCGATCAACTGAGCGACTAGGCCAACTACCTAAGAAGACAAGTGTTAACACACTGTTCTAATGACTCACAGAAGAAATTCCTTCACACCAAAACCCCCCCACAACCCTCCCAAACCCTCCCCCACAACATTCAGTGTAGTCTCAACATGACTCAGTTACTCTAAATTGTGTTAACTTCAGCTCTCTTGTGGCAGCTGAAGATATTAAGCATATGAAAAGGCATTTTTACAAAACGAATTCCTATCATTTAAGAATCTTAATCAATCTATTAGATAATTCTAAGATAAAATTTTATAATAGTTTGACAAACCTAAAATAGAAGCATTTTTTTCCTTTTTACACAAAATTGTGTTAACTTTAGCCCCCTGGTGGCAGCTGAAAATGTTAAACAAATGAACCCATATTTTGGCAAGCATATTTCGCCCAATAAATGCAACTTTTAATCACTATTAGAACCTCATACTAGAAAAAAAGTATTTTTCGCTCCACCCTAATCTACAGTATCCTACATTTGTACATTGCTGATTTCATATGCAAGCAACAGCGTGCAATTACAACTAGAACCACCTTTCCACGTTCACACTGGCAAAATTTCTGATCCTGATAATAAAGTCAAGTGTTCGAGAAAGTTCATGTTCTGTCGACAGAATTGTAACATTGTTAAGGTGCTCTTCACGTATCTCTTTAGCATTAAAAGCTCAGCTATACACACGCAAGATCCCGAGTGCGATACATAATTCTCTAAATAATCCTTTAAGTTTTAATTTATCAATTGCATTCAGTAGTTCAAGAGGACGTGAGATGATTTTCTTAAAAATGGCGTAAATCTTTTAAGATTGGGGATTTCATAAGATCTTCAGGGTCGTCGAAATTTCTTCTTCATTCATACTGTATTTCTAAATCTTAAAATGGGAGTAAAGATGCTACAGATACGTATCTTTCAATCCTTGATTCATTTCACAAATTATGGGAGCAAGGAACGCAACGAATACACTTCTGAATGCAGTATATGCATCTTGAAATTCAATTTTATCTTAAAATGATTTATTTGTCCTCTTTCCTCTGTTCCATTGTTGGGGGTATTGAATTCAATTGTTATGTCCAGTTCACTGGTTATAGATTTGTCTTCAGAAAAAATTGTTGGTCATTGCTCCCAAAGAGACTGCATTCCCACTAACAGGACTTCAGTATTTTATTCTATTCAAACAACAAATAAAACCAATATTTGACTTTACAAAACTCGGTAAATTTCAAAGTTAGTTTCATTCAATTTTTCAGGCTGGATTTTGCATATAATATATATCGGGTGGCCACAAAAAACTTTACTTAATTCAAAGTTTAATAACTGCAACAATTCAAAACTTATGCGATTGAGCTTTGGCACACATTAACAGATGGTTATAATCTATAATTGCTGGAATTTTCAAATGTGTGGGTTCTATAGTTTTGTTACAGTGAACAATTTAAAAGCATATGTCTAAAAATAGCATGCCGAAGAAAATGAATTTGAACTTAACAAAATTTACTTAAACAAATGGTCAATGTGACCACCTCTCTGTTGGTAAACTGCCCTCAATCGCTTCTTCCACGAGGAGATGCACTTTCGAACCTCATCTAAGGTGATATCCTCCCATGCTCTACTGATTTTCTCCTTAAGTTCATCTTCGGTGAATTTGTCTTTCTGGCTGCCGTAAACCTTCACCATGAGGGAATCCCATACTGAATAGTCCATCGGATTACAGTCGGGAGACTGAGGCGGCCATTCATCCTTTTTGATGAAATTAGGGGTCTCTTGCTCTAGATGATTTTGGGTCGCTCGGCTTGTATGGGCGGGTGCCCATCTTGCTGGAAAATGTAGGCCTCATCAGGATACAGCTGACGACAATCAGGAAGTAACCCATTATCTAACAGGTTGATGTAGCGCTCAGAGTTAACTTTAGTTTCGTTTGTGGCAATAAAATGAATTCGTGTTTTCCCCTTCCATGAAATTCCGCGCGATACATTACTTTTCTGCTGAATCGTGAGGTTTCATGATAAAGCCTGGAGGGAGGAATGTCCTTTTCCTTGAACCATAAACCCTGTCATTTTGCTTGTTTTTGGCCACCTCCAACGTGAAATCCTTTTCGTCTGTAAACACAACTTTTTGCACGTCTTCAGCTGAGTAGCGTTCATATAGGGATTTACAGCGGGTCTTTCTACGCTGTCTTACATTCTGATCACGCAGAGAAACTCGAATTCTCTTGTAGGCCTTCAATTTCAAACGTTTTACAATCCCTTGTACAGAGGAGCGAGAAATCCCAAGGTCGTACGCATTCTGTCTCTGGGAGCGATGAGTTCCTGGGGTATTCTCCTGGGATTGAATCAGTTCCTCCACGGCAGCCTTATTTTCTTCTGTTGAAACACTTTTGGGCCTGCCGCTGCCGGGTTTTCTAGCTGTTGATCCAGTATTTTATCTTTCTTATTAAGTTATAAACACTTTGACGAGTCCAGTTCTTTGCGGGGAATTCTCGGACAATCCTATTTCCATTCCAACCTTTTTCCTTGACACATGCTTCTATGATGGCTTTATCACTTTTACTTAACGTCATGCTGGCGGGGTTTTAGCGGAAAAATAAAAGAAAGCAAATTCACATTAGGTTTAGCCTTCGCCGCGCGCGTGTCATACTACGCTACATTAGGTTTAGCCTACGCTAGCGCACGTACGTGTCAGATGCACACCAGGCATGCTATTTTTAGACATATGCTTTTAAATTGTTCACTGTAACAAACTATAGAACCTACATATTTGAAAATTCCAGCAATTATAGATTATATGCATCTGTTAATGTGTGCAAAATCTCAATCGCATAAGTTTTGAATTGTTACAGTTATTAAACTTTCAATTAAGTAAAGTTTTTTTGTGGCCACCCGATATATATATATATATATATATATATATATGCGGCCGGCGAAATCCATGGTTTTGGTTCAGTGTTGAGATATATCACGCAGAAAATGAAAGTAGGAGTAGCGACGTTTGACTCCAATTGGAGCATTCTCAAGCTTTATAGATATACTGTGTGTGTATATATATATATATATATGTATATATGTATATATATATATATATATAGAGGGCGTCCCAAAAAATGTATACACACTTTAACAGCTGATAGCTCAATTGATGTTTCTTTCTTTCCAAGTTAAACCCATTAGAATTAATAATGGCAGTCAGACTAAGCTTTGAACAAAGGAAATTCATTCTAAAATGCTACTGGAAGTGTGAAAACGCAGTTGAAAAGACAGTTTAGGAGGGAGTTTCAAACAGATCCACCAACGCGACTTACCATCACTCGAATTAGAGATAAGTTTGAAGCCGATGGAACTGTTCAGAATGTCCACAAGAAGCGTTCCGGAAGACCACGGACATCGACAAGCCCCACAAAGCAAGAAAGAGTACTGGAAACGTATCACCAAAGTCCAAGAAAATCTGTGCGGCAAGCGAGTCGTGAGGTAGGAATTTCAGAATCGTCTGTCCAACGCATTTTGAAGCGCTGTCAATGGAAAAGTTACATTCCAAGATTAGTCCATGCTATTAATGAAGATGATCCGGACCGAAGAGTGGAGTATTGCGAGTGGTACTTGGCACGATGTGGATGTGGATTGGACGAAGGGGTTCGTAGAATACCCTCCGCGTTCACCAGACCTCACACACTAGACTTTTTTTATGAGGATACTTAAAAGACAAAGTCTACGCTATAAAACCTGCAACAGTCGCTGAATTGAGAGCAGCCATTGAACGAGAATGCACACAAATACCAAACGAAATGTTTCGTGATGATTGCGATTCCATTGCTTCGCGTTATCAGCAGTGCCTGGACCAGAACGGACGTCAGTTTGAAAACAGGCGTTGACAAAACAATTAAATAATGTCTGTAGATTCTATTACATTTTGAAAATGAAATGTATTTTAATAAACACTGCCTTTATAATTATTTAAAGTGTGTATACATTTTTTTGGGACGCCCTGTGTATATATAATATATATATATATATATATTATATATAATATATAATATATATATATGGATCAGTTCTGGGACCAGTTCTTTTTATTTATATCAGTGACATCGACATAGGAATTGACAGTATAATTTCAAAATTTACATTATATAATCCCTTACTACGCCCCCGCCTGGAATACTGTGTTCAGTTCTGATCCCCATATTTATGTCAGGACCTAGACAGAATGGAGAGAGTGCAGCGACGGACTACAAAAATTATTTCCAGACTCAGAAACAAATCATACTCTGCCCATTTATGAATGTTAAATTTATTCTCACTCGTAAAAAAAGCGTATTCGACGAGATTTAATCCAGGTGTTGAAAATGATTAAAGGTTTTGATAACGTCGACGCCGAAAAATATTTCACCTTCAGAAATGCTGATAGAATTCGCGGTAATGGTCTGAAATAAGTCGGTAAACGGTTTAATTCTAATGAAGCTAAGCATTTCTTCTTCAATCGTATAGTTAATCTGTGGAATGGATTGCCAGCCAGCGTAGTTCAAAGTAGTTCGGCCGAGTTCTTTAAAAAGAGTCTAGATTTTGCTCATCCTGTCTTAAACGCCAAGTTAGAAGTATTCGTTAGCGCATAAAGGTATTGTAGAATTTTCACTCTTTGTTTCAAAAATTTTATTTATTTTTAAATGTCACTCCTTTCTTTCAACCTCACTTCCTTCCTTTGCTTTAAAATGTTTACTTGTCTTTAAGTTTTTTCCATCTTTGAACATTCCTCCTTAAACAGACAACCTTATAGGAACCAATGAGTCTGTTGCTGGCTGGTGTCCTTTGTATATATATATATATATATATATATATATATATATATATATATATATATATATAACTGTATATGTGTATATGTAAATAACGACGCCGCTTGTGTAGAAGAACGTTCCGCACAAGATGAGGAGGGAGAACGAACAAATGAAAAATGAGGTTTGCAGTTAAAATGATATATATGTACAGCATGCGAAGGTGCCCCCTCAGGGCATTGGTTTCTGCTTGTATGTAGGAGAATTACGACTTCTGATTAATCGAGGCCCATGGTGTAGTGGATAGCATATCTGACTGGCAATCGGAAGATCCCGGGTTCGATTCCTGGGTGGTTACCTCATTTTTCATTTGTTCGTTCTCCCTCCTCATCTGTGCGGAACGTTCTTCTACACAAGCGTCGTTCTTTACATTAATTATACTCTGTGTTGTTTGCCGTTAAAATGTATGTATGATATATATATATATATATATATATATATATATATATATATACTATATATATATATACAGTGTCCCACAAGTCCGGTCTCTCAGGAAAATTTATTTTAAATTAAATTTACAAAAGTAATACATTGGAACGAAAACAAATGTTCAAATTGATGTCGTTCTTGTTCGCACGTGTTGATACGATATTGCAAACTTAAACACACACGTGCCAAAGTCTCTGCTGTGATTTGTGCACAAATAGCACGGGATATTTTCTTCGAGGTCTTCAATGGTACGTGGATGGTCAATAAACAACAGACTTAAGGTGACCCCAGAGAAAAAATCTAGGGGTGTGAGATCCGGGGGTCCTGGTGGCCACTAGTGATGCACCGGAGCTCCAGCCGAGCAGGAGTTCCGGCCATTTTAGAAAACCTCCTGCTCCGGCCGGAGGTCTCACTAAACTCCGACCTCTGGCCGGAGGTGCCAAGTACACCAAACTCAATTCTGACAACTTTTAGTTTTAACTCTATAAAACTATAAAACCTCATTTCTGCACCTATCCGAATATTTCAGTTCTCAGATGACTGTAATAATAATTTATTTTATGAGTGATCAGTGATTGTATTAATATTTCAGTTCTCAGTGACTGTAATAATAATTTATTTTATGAGTGATCAGTGATTGTCTTAATAATTGATTTGATATAGGCTACTTTACTCAGCATTCAGCAAGACATCATAAGTTTCATAACCTGAGGATATTCTGTTCAATGAGAATTCTTAGAGAAATTAGCACACACAAAGCATAGAAAGTCGACTTTTATAAAGTTTAAGTTATTAAAGACTTAATAATTTAAAATAGCAGGACTATAATATATAAACCCTAAATAGATGAGACGATGGACCACACACACACACACACACACACACACATAAATACTGAAATAAATCAATTGGCCGGAACCTCCGGCTTAGTGTTTTTTCCTCCGGTCGGAAGCCGGAGGTTCCGGCCCTCCGGCGTCCGGCCAAAATCTGCCTCCGGTGCATCACTAGTGGCCACTATTGTTTCCTTGCGCCCAATCCATTGCCCAGGGAGAACTTCGTCCAACCAACGTCGCATCTCACGGCCAAAGTGAGGCGGTGCTCCATCTTGCTGGAAGTAAAAACGATTTCGCACTGCGAGTCGCATTTCGTCCAAATACGGTTCCAACACATCATGCACCAACTGGAGATATCGTTCGGCATTAAGTCCTCCTTCCAGAAATACTGGTCCCAAAACAAGATTTCCATGAATGCCGCACCACACCATTACTTTTGGGTTAGTTTGGTGATGAGCATCAACAGCGACATGAGGATTATCCTGCGCACAGTACATAGTGTTGTGTCCGTTTACGTATCCGTTCAGGTAGAAACACGCCTCATCGATAAACATGATATCGTCCGCTAGGTTTCTTTTTGACTTAAACCATTTACAAAATTGAAGTCGTCGATCTGTATCATCCCCATGTAATTCTTATACAAAATGTATCTGTACGGGTGAAATTTGTAACGTTGCATATGAAAGTGGACATTCAAAGACATCTGCAAAGAACAATTTCGCCTTTTCGCGAGGAGTGTAACCCACTTCCATATTAGCCATGAGTGTTATTCTACCTGCAACAAAAAAGGTCCCAAAACAAGATACATATAACTAAAACAAATGTTCAAATTGATATTACTTTTGTAAATTTAATTTAAAACAAATTTTCCTATGAGACCGGACTTATGAGACACCTGTATATATACTCATATACTCGTATATCATACTTGCGGTAAAAATTCTGGAAACATTTTTAAAATGCTGATTATGTGGTAATATTAGAATTCTTTTCACACTTTTTATACTTTACAGAAAGTATAATGATATATCTCTCTAATTGAGGAACTTTCTACTGTGCTGTTTCGTTTCATGAAGATTTACAAACAATTAATCAATATTGAAGAAATTGTATTCAACGATGATATCACGTTTTGATTAAATAACTGTCTATGTTCACAGAAATACTGTATAATATTATTGGTGGAATGTTTTTCTGTTATTTACATTCATACATATGATCCAATTTTCCTTCAAAAAAATCATCTCTGACTCGTGAAACTTGCGTCTGAACACTGTTTGGTAAGTTGTGCCGTCGTTCTCTTACGGGTATTTCTCTATAATGGCTCTCACAAAGGAAATATCATACGAAAATAGACTCAAGATTGTAGTTCTTCATCAAGAAGGTATTATTCGGAGAGAAATAGCCAATAAATTGCCCACAGTCAGCAAAGCCGTCTCTCGTCATTCTCAAGCTGAGAGTTTAATAAACAAAGGAAAGCGAAGGAGATAAAGAAAGACCCCGGCGAAAGAAAACAAATATACAATTTTATTTTTCTCCCATAAAATATAATCTTGTTTTATAAATTGTCGTAATTGTTTATTGCAAGATTATAGATAATTATGGTCATTATCTAAAAGATTACTTATAAACCATAATTTGTAATTATAATATAATTATAATATTTTACAACAGGGAGTCTTCATAATTTATAATGATCAGATTACAGTAAAAAACGCGATATACTGCTGACAGACATTTATATTTGGGAATATTTGTCTGACTTTATGTGTTACCTCCAACAGAAATGGGATGGAAAACAATATGCAATTTAGTAAGGATTTATGGGAAAATCAAATAAAATAACAAA
>JAJOZX010000240.1:0-5000 GCA_023014485.1 Bathynomus jamesi
GGATCGCCGCGGGCTCCTGCCTCCATGTGGCGAGGGGGGTCAGCGCGCGGCTGGGGCCCTGCCGGGTCCCCGCCCGGTTGCGAAGTGGACTTTTAGCATACCTGCTATTCTACAGCCCCGCTTTCCTGTCTTCCCCTCTTTACCCTCTTCCTTGCCCCCTCTGTTTTTTCTGCTTTTTCTTGTTCACTTTCGCGCGCCCCGTGGGCTGCCGGGGCTGGTCGCTGGGGTCTCGCCCCCATGGCCGGTTCCGGACTAAGTTGGCTGGTAGGGTGCCCAGGCCTGGGACCCTGGGGGGCCTTGGTCTTTTGCTGCCGGCGGGGGAGAACTTTCGACGCTGCAAGGGCCCCTTTGAACGGGGGTACCTACATGGGACGAGGCACCCATCCCCCCCGGCGTGCGCTTGGTCCCCTTGGGCCCCGGGTAATCGGTTCCCCGCGGCCCCGGCGCGAAACAACAATAAAAATGTCTATGGAAACACTTACAAATCTAATGGACCTCGTTGACGACTCGGCTTGTGCATCTGACCTCCCTCTGACTACCTCTTTGGACCGTGGTCTGGTAAGGGCAGTCGGCAGCCCTCGCCCACCCGTCTGCTCTTCTTGCCGACACCTCTCTCTCCCTCTCTTCCCCAGGCTCGTGGCGCCGCTGCCCGACCCCCGCCAGTAGCGGATGGACCTGCAGTGGGCCCCCCGACCCCTGGATCCCCCCATATTCCACGTCCCGATAGGGACCCCACCGCTTTTTCGCCCTCAGGTGGGAGGCCCGCGGCCCCGGTCGCCTCCCACTCCGGTCGGCCCTCATCGCCCCCGCCCCCTCGGCCCCTGGGGACGTGGGACCGACGTCGCCGTCCCCTTCTCGTCTTCTCGCCCCCTCGAAGTTCCGGTGGTTGGCCAGACGGCTTCACTCGGCCTTAGGACGATGGACAAGTTCCTCGTTCCTCCGCCCCTCCTCCTCCAAGCCCCTCCCACTAACCACGAACGCCTCTTTCGAGCGATCCATGGGAAGACGGGGACGGCGCGTTTTGACCTTCGGCCTCAGAGGGATGGCTCCATTTTGATAAGGTCGCGTTCCTCTGCCGAAACCACCTCTCTGCTCGCTATCCCCGATGTCCTGGGCTGCGGGATCACGGTGACTCCCCACCCCCGCCTCAATCAGTGCCAGGGCACAATTTACGCTGCTCGTCTTCTACCCATCCCGGTGGAAGACCTCCAGATTGACCTCGCCTCCCAGGGTGTTGTGAGGGTGTACCGCTTTCCCGACAGATCGCGGTCCCCAACCGCCCCTTCTCTCGCCTGCTCCTCACTTTCGACTCACTGGTGCCCCCCGTTTCGGTATTCTGGGGCTTTGGTGAGAGACGAGCGTGCGAATTCTCAGTACGACCATACGTGCCAGATCCTACGCGCTGTTTTCAGTGCAATAGGTTTGGCCACGTGAGCAGCTCCTGCCGCCAGCCGGCCCCGTTGTGTGCGCGCTGCGGCGGCCCTCCCCACCCCTTGCCCTGTACTGCTGCCGCCTTCCTGCACCAACTGCCATGGACCCACACCCTGCTTCATCCCGCTCTTGCCCGTCCTTCCTCTTTGAAAGGGAGGTTCGGGCCCTCTGTTCATCAGAGTTTCTCAGCGCTCGGGAGGCGCGGGACCGGTTGCGAGGCCCGGCGTGGTCCCTCGTACGCCGAGGCTCTCCGTTCCCGGACCCCGTCCTCACCGGCGGTTCCCAACGCGCCTCCACCCACCGTGTCCGCTACTCCCAGTCCATCCTCTGCCGCCCAGCGGACTCCTACCGCGGCTCTCCGTACTACCAGCGCGTCCCCACGGTGCTCCCTCCGCGAACGCCGATGCTTCGTCGGCAACCCCCCTGCCCCTTCTACGCCCTCTCCACCGGCGCCTTCGGCCACCCCCATTCCGGATCATGACCCGCCGTCACCCATGCGGGCCGCACGACGGAGGCGTAGGGGCCGCAAGCGCCGCGCCAGTGGTGACCCCGAAAGGTTCGAAGCCATAAGCCTCGCATCACCTTCCTCTCCCAAACAAACGCCCCCTTCGCCCTACCGCCCCGGTGTCCTCACCGTCCCCCACTGCGCAACCGTTATGCACGCTCCCCCCTGGGGTCCCCGACGGCCCTCGTGGTGGGGGCTGAGATACACCCCTCTCCGGCCGGTCGATGGACCCACTGGAGGGGGAACTCGCCCGCCTGGTCGGCGTGGGTGGGACGTGCACGCCCCGCCCTTGACCCGCCCCATCTCTCCTCGACCTGCCAATGCCTCTGGGTGAGGTATTATTTTGCACTCCCCCTCGTAGTCCTGCCTCCCCCGCACCTCCGTGAAGGGAGGGGCTTTCTGGATACCTCTCACATCCCCTTCTCTGCATCGCTCTCCCCCGGACGTCCGGGAGACTCCTCTTCTGGAGGACTTGCCGGCGTCTGGTTCCACATCGCCCCCTCGTCGGGGTGGCCCTCGCCTTCGCCCTCGTTCGGCGTCCCTCGCTGAACTCCGGGGCTTTCCGATTCCCTCTTTAATCTCGGGCCGCCCGATCGGCCCACCCACCCCATAACCATCCTTTACGCTGACCTTCCTACCCCTCCCTATACCTCGCTCCTGCAGTGGAACATCCGCGGGCTCCTGGTAGGCCTCGAGAGTCTCTCCTCTCTCCTGGCCTCCAGGTGTCCGGCGTGTTTCTGCTTCAGGAGACGATTCTGGATCCCGTTCCCTCCCTCGAGTGTCCAGTTACTGCGGCTCCCTTTCCCGCCTCTCGATGGGGCGGGGAGGGGGGGGCCCCGCGTCTTCGTGCACCGCTCCGTCCCTTTCCGCCCCCTCCGCTCCGTACAGTCCTGCAAGCTGTGGCCGTGCGCCTTTCCTTGGGGCGCCACCTCACGGTCTGCTCTCTCTACCTCTCCCCTAACGTACGCCCTCCACCCGATTCTTCTCCGTGACCTAATTCTTCAGCTTCCCCGCCCTTTTCTGATTCTCGGGGACTTCAACAATCGGGACCCGGCCTGGGCGGACGTTTGCTCCACTTTTCTCTCCGGGACCCTTCTCTCCCTTATGGACGAGCTCGAGTTCACCTTTCTGAACGATGGCTCCCCAACCTGCCTTCACTCGGCCCACGACAGTTTCACCTGTATCGACCTTTCCCTGGTTCCCTCGAAATCGTGACGGAGTTCACCTGGGAGGTCCTGCCGGATTCTTCCGGCAGTGACCATTTCCCAGTGTCTTACCCCGACCCGTCTCTCCCCCCCACCTCTGTCCGCCCGCGCTGGCTGTTCGCCCGAGCAGACTGGGCCTCATACGCGAGGGGCACTGCGATCTCGCCATCAATTCCTGCCTTTCCCTCCGTCAATGAGGCCCTCGCCTTCCTCGAGAGTAAGATCCTCTCGGCTGCCGCCAGTTGCATCCCCCGTACCTCTGCCTCCCCCAGGCCGCGAAGCGTCCATGGTGGACCCCAGAGTGCTCCCATGCGTTCAGGAGCGGCGCCGTGCCGCCGCCGCTTCTACCGACCCGCCAGCTGGAGCACAAGATAGAATTTCAGCGCCTGAAGGCAGTGGCCCGTCGGGTCCTGAAACTGGCCCGGCGTACCTCCTGGCGGAGTTACGTGTCCGGGATCTCCTCCTCGACTGCCCCCTCGACTGTTTGGCGCAAGGTGCGTAGCTTTGAGGGGACCCGTGTCCCCCCTCGACCCCGGTGCTTCGGGTCGGGGACGACGAGTTCGTGTCCGATCCGGAGGCCGTCACGAACGCACTCGCGGCGCATTTCGCAGCCATCTCCAGTTCCGATTCACCCCACTCCCGCCGCGACCCACCGGAATTTCCCTCATAGGGATGACCCCTATAATCACCTCTTCCACATGACAGAGCTTCGGGAGGCCCTCCGCCCCCGGCCCCGATAATATCCCCTATGACTTGTTACGGCACCTCCACCTCTCTGCTCTCAGCTTTCTACTGGACCTCTATAACCGGATTTGGTTGGAGGGTTCATTTCCGGACCGATGGCGTGAGCCATCGTCGTCCCCTCCCGAAGCCCGATAAAGACCCCTCCCGTCGAACTATCGCCCCATTTCCATAACATGCTGTGCCTGCAAGGTGATGGAGGCGATGGTCGCCCTCGCGGCTGTCCTTTACCTTGGAGGCGAGTGACCAGTACCCTGCTACCCAGGCTGGTTTCCGGCGCTTCCGGTCTACCACCGACCCCTCCTTCTCCTTAGCCATGACGTGCAGGAGGCTTTCTCCCCGGCGTCAATTTGTACTCGCCGTCTTTTTCGACCCCAGAAGGCCTACGATACTACCCGGCGGAGCGCGGTCTTCGACTGCTTACGCTCCCTGGGTTTCGTAGGCTTTCTCCCTTCCTTTATTTATAACTTCTTGTCCGCCCGTTCTTTCCGCGTCCGCATCGGTTCTGCCCTCTCTGACCGCTTTCCGTTGGAGGAGGGTGTCCCTCAGGGTAGTGTCCTTAGCGTCTTGTGTTTCTCACTCGTGATGAACAAGTCGCTACGGTCCTGCCTACATCCGTTCGTAGCTCCCTCTATGCCGATACCTGGCTATCTATTGCTCTGGCCGCCTCCCGTCTTTGGCTGAACGTCGGCTCCAGCTAGCCATCAACGCGGTGGTTCGCTGGGCGTCCTCGGTTGGCTATGCTTTCTCACCCTCTAAGTCTTCCAGTATGCTTTTCCGTCCTCGGCGCCTCCGTCTGTCGCATACCTTCGCCCTTACCCTTGCCGGCACTCCCTCTTCCCCTCGTCCCATCCGTTAGATTCCTGGTATGACCCTCGACGGATTTTTCGGTTGGGTTCCACACCTTAGGCGGTTGCGGCAAACATCTCGCCGCACCTCTCCCTTTTGGGTCATCTGTCCCACACGACCTGGGGGGCGGACAGGCGTACTCTGCTGCGCCTGTACACCTCCCTGGTGCAATCCCGTGTCGACTACGGCTGTGTGGTCTACAGCTCCGCCTCCTCTCCGGCACTCCGTATGCTGGATCCTCTTCTCCACCGTGGCCTTCGCCTGGCGTC
>JAJOZX010000240.1:10000-32500 GCA_023014485.1 Bathynomus jamesi
TAGATTCCGGCCTGAGCCATGGTCGAAAGAGGTCGAACCTCTACCCTTGTAAATTCAGAGAACTAACTGTACATTTTTAGAAGTAAACCACAGTAAAAGAAGTTTTTTTTATCTTTTTCCTTCGAGCCTTGTTCTCTTCAGGAACTCAGTCAGTTAAGTCGACAACTTCGACAAGTTATAAAAGAAAAGTCGATAATTTTAGTATCAGAGAAAGTATCAGAGTATTATAAAAAGAGAAGAATTAATAAGCGAGAGAAAGAGACAACCCAAGCACCATAGAAGATATTGGCATAACAGACTGGCGAGTCTGTAGCCAAGGGTTTAACAGAGTGGCGACCGTAAAGAATTAGAAAAGTATATAGAAGAAATATCCGTTGCAGCCTCTAACCAGAACCCCCCGTCGAATCCGAAACCGACTCAGGGCCATAGACGGAGGGGTTAACATACATATATATATTGTGTATATATATATATACACACAATATATATATATATATATATATATATATTGTGTATATATATTATATATATATATATGTGTATATAATATATATATATATATATTGTGTGTATATATATTATTGTATATATATATATATATATATATATTGTGTATATATACAGGGTGGGGCACGGGAACCAAGTGTTTTTGGAATAATCAGGAAATGATATTTATTTTTGTAAAGAAAATATATTGGTAGAACAACATTCGTAAGAACATAGCATTTCATGTCATAATAATCATGTACCGAAAATTATATCTGGCATATGATGTCCTTGGCCGTCGACGCATTGTTGAAGGCGTTTACGAAAATTGGCCTCCACTCTTCCCAGCAGGTCTCTGTTGATTTGGATGATTTGTTGACGGATCGCTTCCTTCAATGCATCTAATGTACGGGGCTTGTCCTCGTAGACACGTGACTTGAGGTACCCCCATAGAAAGAAGTCACATGTGGACAAGTCAGGGGACCAGGGGGCCATGCAATGTCACCAATCTCGAAATGAGATGGTTGGGAAACGGGGGGGGCGAAGAACAGCCATTGACGCTCTGGCGGTGTGTGGCGTGGCCCCATCTTGCTGAAACCACAATGTCGACGAGCAATACGCCTTCTTCGTAACTCAGGGATGAAAAAGGTGTTCACCATCTCAATGTAACGCCCAGATGTTATGGTAACGGTAACTCCATTTTGTTCGAAGAAATAGGGACCGATGACGCCAAACTTCCCACCGCGCCCCAAACTGTAACCTTAGGGCTATGCAGCGGTTTTTTCATGGAGTTGTCGCGGATTTTCAGCAGCCCAATACCGACAGTTTTGATTGTTGACGGCCCCATTAAGGTGGAAATGGGCTTCATCACTCATTACCACCATCATGTTTTCATTCTGCTCATAAAGTGCAAGCATTTCCTGTGCAAAATTCAGTCGTTGGGGTCAATCGTTTACATTCAATTCCTGCACCATCGCTAACTTGTATGGGTGAAAATGTAATTCTTCATGCAAAATCCGTCTAACAGTACGATTGCTGATTCCGAGTGCAGCTGAATGTCTCCGAGCAGAGCGGCCTGGGCTTTGCAACATCGCTTGTCTGACCCTTTCAACGTTCTCTGGAGTACGCACAGTGCGTTGCGGCCCCTTCGGTTTTGTTTTCATTATTGAGCCTCCTGTTCGAAGATTGTTAACCCAACGTAAGATTGTGTCACGAGCGGGAACAGAGTCATTTCGATGAATGTTGAATCTGCGGCGAACGCACGCTGAACTGCTGTCACTGACTCGCCACTCCTAACAAAATGATCATACGCGAACATGCGGTGTTCTAACGTCCACTGCTCCATGATGGCACCTGAAAGATAAAGGTGAGTGTTAGTTAAAGTTAAATGCTATGAAACCCAGGAATGGAATGCTACCTACCGCACGCCCCTCCCATTCCTAATGGCCGATTACTAGCTATTCAAAAAACACTTGATTCCCGTGCCCCACCCTGTATATATATATATGTATGTGTGTATATATATAGTGTATGTGTAATATATATATATATGTATATATATATATATAGTATATATATATATAATAGTGTATATACATATATTAGTGTATAATTATATATTTTGTGTATATATATTGTGTATGTATATATATATGTATTATATGTGTATATTATATATATAATGTATTATATGTATATATATATATATGTAATATGTATATATATATATGTATTATATGTGTATATATATATAATGTATTATGTGTATATATATATTATATATATATGTATTATATGTGTATATATATATATATGTATTATGTGTGTATATATATATGTATTATATGTGTGTATATATATATATGTATTATATGTGTATATATATATATGTATTATATGTGTGTATATATATATATATGTATTATGTGTATATATATATATATTGTGTATATATATATATATTGTGTTATATATATATATATAGTGTGTGTATATATATATATATATATATATATATATATAGTGTGTGTATATATATATATATATATATATATATATATATATAGTGTGTATATATATATATATGTGTGTATATATATATATATTATGTGTATATTATATATATATTGTGTGTATATGTATAATATATATATGTATTGTGTGTGTATATATATATATGTATATATTATGTTATATATATTATATATATATATATATATATATGTAAAAAATGAACAATGAATAATCAATATTCATTTTTACATGAGAACCAAAATCGCTTAACGCGAGTTTGGATAATAATTTTATTTGTAGCTTCCTATTTTTGTTCGTGTCACAACCCTACGATCTACCATATCTATGGTTTAGTCGTTTCCATTTGTTATAGAAGTTATTATAATTAATTATGATTGTCTTGCATCTCACCCTCGACCCTAGATTATGCATACACATTGCATATAACAGGATTGGAACCCGTAGTTGTACTTCTTAGTCATTAATTTCCCTTCATCATATCTCTAGTATTCAATGTATGAAAATTCTTTAACATCATCTTAAAAACTGTACACTCTATAGAAGTCATTATTTATATGTTATGTAGTATAAATATTATTATTCAACCATATTCATCCATACCGTATGTGCCCATGTACTTTGTATTATATTTCTAACATCTTAATTGTCTATTAATATGAAACACTGTAACAAAACAGTTATAGTAACTTTAATTATAATTAATTGTAATACTTTAATTTAATATAATGTAATGTACTTTAATGAAACTGTACTTAATGATGTAATGTACTAAATGACGTAGTCAATGTACTTTAATGGAATTGTAGTTAACGATAATAAATGAATTGGTAATTATAATCATAGTTACAGTACACCAAAATTACAATGTACTCAATGTCCGACCCGACATTATGTCGCCATAAGGAATGTAGAATCAGCGATACTGTTGTTATTTTTATTATTATTTTTCCGTTGGAATAAATTTTGATGTGCTTTCTACTTTGCCAAATAATTGATGACCTGTTGTTTTTCTAAAATCTCATAATCATTTTTTTTAGATTTAGCTTAATAATGAATCCTGAGTAACTTTTGCCATGTCATGTTTTGTATACATTCTTTCTTCGTTATAAAAGATGGTCATGTCTTGCCTAAGCATTTAATTGTAAATCTTAAACATTTAATTTTTACTCATATGCATATTTTAGTGTAAAGATGCATAGTTCAGTTTCCACTTTTAGTTAACTTGGCAGAGCATGACAACATCAGATCTGAAAATATGCAATTTAAGATAAAAATATGGCTTCATCTTCAAATATCTTGTTTATTCGTTTAAACCTTAACACAGCTAAAAACTGCCTGTACATTGGCAACGACCAATTTTTGCATAACTAATTAATTATCGATTTAAAACTAATTAATTATCGATTTAAAACTAATTAATTATCGATTTAAAACTAATTAATTATCGATTTAAAACTAATTAATTATCGATTTAAAACTAATTAATTATCGATTTAAAACTAATTAATTATCGATTTAAAACTAATTAATTATCGATTTAAAACTAAAGATAGAATCTCTGGATCCAGAGGATCAAGTCATAATAGACTACTATCCACAAATATGTTACACTATATCTATTTATAATCAACATGCAAATATATCAGATCCAAAGAATCCAGTCAATTTCATTACGGTGTTCAATACTAGTACCTTGCCAACGAAAAATAAGTCACGGTCCATGTCGATTGCGGACCAAGTCAAAATTTACAAAACATTACAATATATATACTAGGTGTTTCATACCTATAGGGTAAAATAAAAATGAGCTTGGAGTTTTAATCCACACGTTTCTCCGTATTCTAAAGAACAAGAAAACACGTTGTGCAAGTTTGAACCAGATCGCGCTGCATTTAGAGGTCCCCAACTTTGACGACTTTTGTCAGTTCATTTCTCGCCTGCCTGCAGTGAAGACGGTTTTCTTCGTCACTTGAGCGGTTCGTGTTGTATAGCCTATTGGACAACTATGGAGGTAATTATATTGCTACTAATTATCTCATTTTACTGTGGTAGTGATATTTATTATTAATATTACATGAAATTAATTAGTCTGTTGCATATTGGACAACTAAGCTGGTAATTATTTATGATACTAATTAATGTAATTTTACTGCGGTATTGAAATTTATTTAATTAATGAATTGTCAAAGAGAATGTAGTGTACACGTATCAGTTTTATAAATAAAGAAAAGCAGTAACTGGGACTCGAACCAGTGTCATAGCCGTTTGGCGGCATCGCTCAAGTCGGCGTACACAGCACGCTATCCACTCCCTAGATGGTGTAGTCACGCAGTGTTTCCCAACCGGGGGCCATATGGCTCCCTGGGGGCCATGGCACATTTGAAGGGGGCCACAGGAAAATGTTATTTTGTAAAATAGAGTTAAATCTGCATATTACCTACTGAAAATAATGCTTATGGGGGCCACAGGAAAAAATAAGGTTCCTAAGGGGGCCATAAGCCAAAACCGGTTGGGAACCACTGGTGTAGTGGATAGCGTGCTGTGTACGCCGACTTGAGCGATGCCGCCAAACGGCTATGACACTGGTTCGAGTCCCAGTTACTGCTTTTCTTTATTTAATTAATGAAATTAATTACGATGTGAAATTATTTCTGTGGAATTATTTAGTTTGTTTTCTTTTCCAGGTGTCTACCAGAGCGAAAACAGAAGTGTTTCTTATTGGCCAGACGGATGCGAACATCACATCAAGTGGCCTTCCAACTCAGTTGCAAGTACTCAAAAAGTACTTTTACCACCAAAAGGAGCAAAAATTTGGACGTACTAAATGCCTGAACCTGTGCCTGGATGCCTGTCTCATATTTTGGGAGAGAGCGAGAATCCCCATGATGCGTCGAGATTCGGCCTTGAGGAAGATGGAATCCCTTCTCAAGGAATACGACCGGCTTGTGAAGCACAAGTCACATAAAGCAGAGTCCTTCCGAGTGAAGGAGGCGATGTTCAAGGAGGCAATAGCGAAGGAGATCATGGACATTGCTCATTCACAGGCTAAGGAAATGATGAAGAATCAGGAGGACATCCACTTTCTCGACATGCAGCGTGAAGATCCAAATTCCTGCAGCATGGGCCCTGTTGACATGAAGCTTCACTATAAGGAGATTAGGAAAAGGAAGAGGCTGGACAAGATTAATGGAACAACAGGAGAAGGCCAGGAAGGAACAAGGAGCTGCAGAAGATACGGGGGCTTTAGTGATTTCAACTTCGTCAGAGACTGACTCAGATGTCGTTGACCCAACCGCGAAATACCCGAATAAAACCAAGAAGGATTTCATGGACAAATGATTCGCAAGAAGTGGTTATGTTTTTGTATCTTTGTGAAAATGTGTAGTGAAATGGTACTCGTTTGTTGAATAAAAATTCATTGACAGATTTTTGTTTAATTTTTTCCGTTTATGATCTGCCAGAGCATCAAACTGGGGACCCGTAAACTTTAAACTATTGAATTAATACTTCGGTTTATCAGTCTCCTCAGCAAATGGAACAAGGGGATCCATGTGGATTAAAATTTTTCCAAACTTTTAATTTATGAAACACCCTAATATATACTTAGAGGAAAAGTGTAGGTGTGGCTGTAAAGACTGTACAGTAATGTAGAAATGTGTGTGCACCCATTTTGGGTCTCCCATTTAAGGTGTTTGTGGGGCAAGTGAAGATCATGAGTTTTTCAATACCTCACAGTACTATGGGGGGCACCGCTCGGCAGAGGAATCTCTTTAAATGGGGTGTGTAAGGACAGAGAGTATCCCCTAACCCAAGATGCTGCCTCCCTATATCCCACAACACTTGTGTTGAGCTGTGGGATCTATCACCACAAAGCCTTAATTTTACTACCTTAAACTATACCCTTCTATCAACATATGTCTAATCGATTTTTAAACATGTTTATAGACGTGCTACTAATTACTACCGGCAAACTATTCCAGCTATTTACTATTCTATGCGTAAAAAAGTTTTCGCAACTGCTGTCTCGAACCTTCTACTTGTCAACTTACACCCGTTATTTCTAGTCCTATTATATTGAGATATTTCGAAAAAGCTATCTCTATCTACGTTATCGAACCCATTCATAATTTTGAAAACCTGGATTAGATCACCCCTTAACCTCCTAGTCTCGAGTGTTGTCAATTTTAACTCCTTAAGCCTATCCTCGTACGACTTTGACCTAAGCGACGGAATCATCTTAGTTGCTCGTCTTTGAACTCTTTCGATTTTGTCTATATCTTTGCGCATATGCGGATTCCAAAATTGGACCGCGTACTCCAAATGGGGTCTAACTAATGATTTATAAAGAGGAACTATAATATCGCGCGATTTGTACTCAAAATTTCGAGCTATAAAACCTAACACTTTGTTCGCCTTATTGACCGCTGCTGTACTTTGTTTCGCTACTTTTAAATCACCAGTGACTATAACTCCTAAATCTTTTTCCTGCTCTACGCTTGTTAAATCTTTCCCTGACATACTATACGCAAAATTACCGTTACGCGAACCTATATGCAAAATTTTGCACTTATCAACGTTAAATCTCATTTGCCATGTGACTGACCAATCAACGATTTTATTCAGATCTTCCTGAATTTTACCTCTATCTTCGTCATTAATCGCCCTACCACCCAGCTTCGTGTCATCCGCAAACTTTGAAACTGTACTGACTAGGCCGACATCTAAATCGTTAATATATATAAGAAAAAGCAAGGGGCCCAATACAGAACCCTGAGGAACGCCACTCGCTACATTAGCCCAACACGACTCCGCTCCATCAACGACCACCCTCTGTTTCCTACCTCGCAACCACTCTTCTAGCCAATTTATTACTACACCCCTGATTCCATGAGCCTTAGTTTTTTCAATGAGTCTTTTGTGCGGCACGGTGTCAAACGCTTTTTGAAAATCTAAATACACTACATCAACCGCCCGATGTCTATCGTAAACGTCAACCACGCTTTGGAAAAATTCTAAAAGATTAGTTAAGCAAGATTTGTTTCGCCTAAAACCGTGCTGCGTATTTCTAACTAGTTTATGCACTTCTAAGTGTTCGACTATACGATCCCTAATTATTGATTCCAGTAGCTTACCTACAACAGACGTTAAACTGATTGGCCTATAATTTCCCGCCGCACCTTTATCGCCTTTCTTAAAGATAGGTGTTACGTTTGCTAACTTGAAATTATCTGGTACGCACCCCTCAGAAATAGACGCATTAAAAATCTTTGTTAGCGGCACAACAATGCTATCTTTTAATTCTTTTAGTTGTATGGGATATATGGAATCCGGCCCGGTGATTTACGCGTTTTCATTTTATCAATATAGCGCATTACCCCCTTCACTAACCACATATTATCCAAAATATTACCATTATCAAAAGGTATTATGTCTATGACCGTAGGGATATTCGTTACATCTTCTATAGTAAAAACTGACGTAAAAAATTCGTTTAGCAAGGTAGCCATTTCCTTGTTTTCAGAAACTAGATCTCCGTTTACATTTTTCAAAGGCCCAAGACACTTTTTACTGGATTTCTATTATTGACGTATTGAAAGAATCGCTTGGGGTTTTCTTTACCGTCACGAGCTATGGAGATTTCAAATTCGCGCTTGGACTTTTTTATTACACTTTTCGCTTCACGCCTTAGAGATATGTAGTTGTTTCGTAACAACAATTATCTTTATCGCACTTATAGCCTATAAGCCCTATCTCTACTCTTTATAATGTCTCCTACTCTAGAAGTAAACCACAAGGGCTTGTTGTTTACTTTCGCACGCTTAATTTTGTACGGTACACATTCCTCATTTATAGTCCTAAATACGTTTCGAACGATTCCCACATTAGTTTTGCGTTGGAGTTCCCCATTACGTTTTCCCAATTGACGTGTGAAAATTTATTTCGAAATTTACTAAAGTCTGCGTGCTGGAAGTTAGGAATTTTAGTCGAGTTAGTTGGTTTCGAGTGACTTACTGAGAGGACAAACTCTACCATATTGTGATCGCTATTGCTTAACGGTTCTATTACTTGAAGATCAGTAATTAGCCTATCATCCGTTTATTAATTATTCTAACTAATCTAAATACTGTCCAACCTCGTAGGTTCCCCAACCTTTTGAATAAGAAAGCTATCCTCGAGAAAATTAACTAAACGATTACCTTCCGCGTCTCCCTGCATTGTATCGTAATTCACGTTGGCGCAATTAAAGTCACCCATAACTAAAGCCTGCTCACTACCGATTATTCTCTTTAGTTCACGATATAACGCTTCGTCCGTATCAGCTGTTTGATTAGGGGGCCTATATATAACCGCAACAAGAAGTTTGAAATCGTTCAATTTAAGTTCTGCTATAGTCGAATCTATCGGTTCTGGAATTGAGTGCTTTACTTCTATAACGTTCGCAATATTATCTTTGATATACAACATAACACCGCCTCCTCGCCTACCTATTCTGTTTTTAACAAAAAGTCTATAACCTTTAATTTGATACTCCCCTACAAAGTCACGTGTTTCAGTGCTAAGCCACGATTCATTTATCGCAATTAAATCATAGTCTTTACAAGCAATTAAAGAAAAAAATTCGTTTATTTTATTTCGTAGGCTACGAGCATTTAAGGATAGAACCTTCAAATTGTTTGTAATTGCGACACCTTCGCGAGCGCAGGGGAAATTTGTGGAATTTACGCTGGGACCGTTCGGTTACGGCAGCCTGAAAAGAAGAGACAGTATTATGAAATAGTCTTCCTAAACGCGCAGCTCCAACGTCATTAAGATGAAGTCCATCTTCGAGGAACAAGTCCCTCCTGCCGTAGAAACTGTTCCAAAAATTTGCAAAATGCACTCCTTCCTGTTGGCAAAGAGACTTTAGGTTATTGTTAATATAGGTCGCCTTGCTGTAGAAATCGCTTCGTTGGATAATTCGAGGAAGTATACCTGTTAAAACTTTTTAGTTTTCTCCTTTAGTCGCTCTAATAAGTCCCTGTACCTAGCCAGCAGTTCTTCCGATCTAGAATTTAAAACGTTATTAGTACCGACATGAATAACATACGTTGTGTCCTCGGGTACCGTCTGTAAAATGGTCAACACTATTAGTTATATCCTCCACCCTTGCACCAGGGTAGCAGTAACGGCGCCTACGACGAGGGTTTCTCCCACAGAATTCCTCGAGCTGCCCTCGAACAATGGAATCGCCAACGAGTCGTATTTCCGGTTCATCAGCATCTTCGAAACCTAAAACAGAAAACTTATTGCTTGTTATTACTGGTAGACAGTCTTTGCTTTTCTCAATGGGGCTCCATTTCGCACTCGAACGAAGGGTTGGGAACTAGGGGAAGAGAGAGGGCTATTAGTACTATTTATATTATTAGTAGAAACTGAGGCAGGAGGGGTCGTAACTGGAGTCTCAAGGGATTCTAATTTTGCCGTCAGGAGCATCACGCTTTCTTCAAGTCTCACCCTGGCCTCCTCTCACGTTCTAACTCGTTCCTCAGCACTTCCATGCTTGAGCACCACCTGCAAACTAACTGTTCATTATTATTAGCCATTGTAAACGCGTAAGCAGCAAATTTCCCTTCACAGCGACTGCAAGTACTTGACGGGGGTGCCATGCTTTTAATTAGTTAACAAAAAAAAAAAAAAAAAACGAGCGTTTGGAAATTAATAAATTACAACGTAGGTCTACCGCGTTCTTGAAACGCAGAAACAGGTTCTTGTAACACAAATTTATACTAAATTAATATAGAATTAAGCTACCGACAAAAGATCTGTAAAAGAAGAGTATTTATAACACTTATCTGTCCGCGATTCGACCCGATTTTTCCTTTTTTTTCACACGGTTTCTGACGACACTACCTGACCTCTCGAAGCACGGAAAAATGAACCTTATGACTGCACGTTTTCTGAGTGATTTGAAAAACAAAAGGCAAGCCACGTGCAGTAGCCTTGGTTTGATCAAATAATATAGTACTGAATAACGTCAATAAATGAAATATATTCGTTAATGAATGATTAGTAGCACGAAGTAATTTAGTTAAGAATGCACGGAACACTTTTTTTTTTAAAACACTTCAAAAACCACTTATTCAATTGATAACACTTGACACTCGATAAAACACGTCTGTTCACAAGGAAAGACTGATCACACATATATTATATATATGTGTGTGTATATATATATATATATATATATATATATATATGTGTTATATATATATATTATATGTGTGTGTATATTATATGTGTGTATATTATATATGGGTCATTCTCTGTCAGATCAACCAGTGCCTAACACCCTCATCTCTCAGATTTTGCTGAAATTTGGTTTATAGGGAGTTTGTGGGCCCTGAATCCATTTCTGAAATTATAAGGTCAATCCGACCAACGGTTCAAGAGATATGACCTCGGGAAATTTGAGGTCACTTGCGAGGTCACTAACATTTGGCGACCCATAACTTGGGTAATAATGGTCACAATTATATAAAAGTATATATATTTAGAATCAGAAAACGACAAGGAATTCAAATATGCAAGGTTTAGAACTCTAGGTTGAAAAATAAAAAAGTTACACTATAACCAAAATTTGAGGTCACGATTTGACCTCTGGGGTATCAAATGAGAATTTTTTTTTTAAATGTAAAAAATGAAGGCATAGGCATTGGCTATTAGAATCAGCAAAAAAAAGTTTGTTAGTATTTTTCATGTAACTAACATATAAGTGAACACCATATTCATAAGTTGTGTGTCAATTCTACCTATTTTTTCACACTTAAGCTCATAATTTGACCTATAGAAATTAAAATTACATTTTTTTATAGATATAAAAACAAAGGCAAAAAATGTAAAATTGTATTTCACTGCTAATCTACACTGGCAATAATAGTGAAAGGGGAAGACCTACTTAGAGGATTCATGTGCTAGCCTAATACAATTTTTGCATGCTCGATGCTCTCATCAATTTCTTTTTGTGGAAAAATGTATTGAATTCTGCTGCCTCCTCTTAGGGTAGGACAACTCATTACAGTTAATATATGATGTCCTGGCACTGCACATGAATCCTTGTTTGATGGATAATAATATGCACTTGATCCTGATGACCCAGAGGGATGTAGAAAGTTCAGTGAAATCATCAAACTCTTCACAATATTCCTCCACAATTCCATACCAAACTTGCATGTCATAAATGCAGCCAACATACTCTCCTGGTTTGACACATTTTAGGTTACCAAGCATTGCAGGTTCATTAGTAAAATGACTTTTCCTTATTCTTTTCTTTTCTCCAATGCCACTTGAAATGGGATACACCATCAGTTCTTCCTTGTTTAGGGGAACAAATCTATGATATTTCTGAGTTCCAGGAATAGCCCTACTATCCTTGAATCGATGTTCCAACTGTTCTTCTGCATCTTTCAAATCAGCTGTAGTTACAAAGAAAAAATTTATCTTCTTGCTCAAGTTTTCTTCACAAAACTGAAACATGTGTTCTGGTGTAAGAATTTGCCCTCTGTAGTTCTCTGCAAACTGGCACGAGCAGTAGCTCTTTTCACTGTTCCTCCAATCCCATCACATGCATTTTTGCCATGGGATGTAGCAAAGAAGTGCCATTCACAAGACAGACCAAAATCCTCTTCATGGTAACAGAGATTTGTGAAGTTGTATCTGTTCTTATATTGGCCAGCACATCCATCTGAGAAATAGTGCACCTTCTTCAATTGTGGGCATCTGAATTTAACATATGTCATAAGCTTCAATATGAATGAGTAAACCATTATAGTGTTGTGTTTTAGTGATGCAGATAAGAAACAGACACTAAAATGGCTAAGTTCCTGGTCTGCAGATGATCTATAATAGATGACAAAAGGGTGAACTGTACACTGTGAATTGTCCCAGTGAAACCCTTGGCAGCATCCTGGACAATGAAAGAATAATTCTCAGAGAAATCACCTACTATAACTACCTCGCTCTGAGGTGGTAGTGTTTCTTTCAACTGCTTGAAGTACTGTGATTGTTGCTGAGCAACAAAGTGATGACGAACCATGCGGGATATTTTCATGCTTAGGGATGATAAGTATTCATGAAGTGGCTCCACCTTATCAACCATTGTACAACGGTCAACAGTCACCCATTGCTTGTAAGATATTTCATTTGGAGCTGATTTCACACTGTCAAGTAACTCAAGAAAATCCAGGACACCCTCTTCTCTCGGGCAATCATTGCAAAGTTGCATCATGCAAGTCTCTCTTTCTGTACTGCAGACACTGTAATCCATAAGATCCTTGTATGAAAGACCTCTTTCTCCCAATGCAGCCAGCTACAATTTTGGATTTTGATGGTATGTGCAGACACAGACAGAATGAGTCCCACACTACCGGCAAGCACACAATATGATGGCCGTAATTTTGCAAATGTGGAAAATCCTATTTTGGGATTCTTTTCATCATTTTTATATAGTTCAAACATCTCTTAAATTCCCGAGGACCAATCGTTTTTGCACCTTCATTGCACCTTCAGCACTGATAACTTTCACGCAATCCTTTTGGCCAGGACACATACGACTAACCTCTTCTGACTCATAGAATCTTCTAACTATATCTTTGTGTTCTTCAGATATCACTTTTCCTTTGCTCATTAGTGGAATCTTCGGAAGGATTCCATGTTTTGATTTAAGTGAACGGCTTCTTTTCACCATGTATGTTGTAGTTTGAAAGAAACTAGCTGTTTTTTCAATTGTGTATGGTGAGTATGTCAATATTTGTAGTTTGTGATGGTGACATTTGCTCTCCAGGAATGACTGTTTCAATTCATTCATTAATTTGTCTAGATGTTTTTCAGATTTAGTTTCAGGTTTGAAGTATCACTTACCTCCTCGGTAATTTGAACACCATAACTGAGTTCTAGCCTCTCCTTCAGGTGTTTCTGAGCAGATGATAGCTTACCACGAGCCTTGCGCTTTTTCTGGCTTAATGACAGCCCTTCTGAAAAGAACAGAAAAAAGGTTTCACACACCTGAATATTAGTAATTAAATATTAATTATAGTACCTTAAATGCTATATAATTGGCTATATCGTAGATCAAACAGACCTTGTAGTAAAGTATAAGTTATTATATTAATTTATTACTTACTTTTTTAACTGGTGTTCGGTCCAGAAATGCTAGAACTGGTTCAACTGAAGTTGAAGGATTTTCCTTTATCAAGCAATCACTGTCATTGTCCAGATCTTGAATTGAAGAGATGTTACTCAAGCCACTGATAGTAGATGATTCATTTGAATCCTGCTCAGACTCGTTGTTTTCAGTGGTACTAAGTATAGTGGGGGTTTTTCATTATCAGTGTCCAGCAGTTCACACACAACAATGAGTCTTTTTTTCACTCTTCCAGCACATTTTTCAACAAGTACATCAGTCACTTTTCTAAGATTGATTGTTATGCGTTTCTTGTGTTTTTGAATAGGGCCCTGGCAGTATTTCAAGTGCCGAACCATTGTATTTTGATCTGTAAAGATATAGGATTTACAATTAGGTAATATATATTTTTTAGAAAATATATAGCTATACACACTTAATATTTTAGGCCTTGATAGTCTCTGAGGCTCATTAAAACACCATACCCACCAGCCACCCACAGTGCTGGCTGGAACTGTACTAACCTGTAGACAAGAATTTTGCAACTATCTGTGTTGATTCTGCACTTAGACAAGTAGCAACATGTTTCAACAGGTTTGTTTAGGCTACATGTGAGCTTAGTCTTCCCCTTTCACTATTATAACTATTATTGCCAGTGTAGATTAGCAGTGAAATACAATTTTTTATTAAATTCTTGCAGCTTGAGGTCAAATTGATAGCTAAGATATAAAAATTCCTTGAAATGACAAGCAATTTATAAATATGGTGTTCACTTATAAGTTAGTTACATGAAAAGTACCAACATAAACAAACTTTTTATGATTGTTTCTATTAGTCAAGAACTCTGACTTTGTTTTTTATATCTATAAAAAATGTAATTTTAATTTCTATAGGTCAAATTATGAGCTTAAGTGTGAAAAAATAGGTAGAATTGACACACAACTTATGAATATGGTGTTCACTTATATGTTAGTTACATGAAAAATACTAACATAAACAAACTTTTTTTTGCTGATTCTAATAGCCAATGCCTATGCCTTCATTTTTTACATTTAAAAAAAAAATTCTCATTTGATACCCCAGAGGTCAAATCGTGACCTCAAATTTGGTTACAGTGTAACTTTTTTATTTTTCAACCTAGAGTTCTAAAACTTGCATATTTGGATTCCTTGTCGTTTTCTGATTCTAAATATATATACTTTTATATAATTATGACAATTATTACCCAAGTTATGGCTCGCCAAATGTTAGTAACCTCGCGAGTGACCTCAAATTGCCCGAGGTCATATCTCTTGAACCGTTGGTCGGATTGACCTTATAATTTCAGAAATGGATTCAGGGCTCACAAACTCCCTATAAACCAAATTTCAGCAAAATATGAGAGATGAGGGTGTTAATTTCATTTTTTTTGGTTGATCTGACAGAGAATGACCCATATATTATATGTGTGTGTGTGTGTATTATATATATTGTGTGTATATATTATATATATTATATGTGTGTGTGTATATATTATATATATTATATGTGTGTGTGTATATATTATATATATTGTGTGTGTGTATATATTATATATATTGTGTGTGTATATGTTATATATATGTGTGTGTGTATATATTATATATATTGTGTGTGTGTATATATTATATATATTGTGTGTGTATATTATATATATTATGTGTGTGTATATATTATATATATTATGTGTGTGTGTATATTATAATATATTATGTGTGTGTGTATATATTATATATAATGTGTGTGTGTATATATTATATATATTATGTGTGTGTGTATATATTATATATATTATGTGTGTGTGTATATATTATATATATTATGTGTGTGTGTATATATATATATTATGTGTGTGTATATATATATATATTATGTGTGTGTGTATATTATATATATTATGTGTGTGTGTATATTATATATATTGTGTGTGTGTGTATATTATATATATTGTGTGTGTGTGTATATATATATATGTGTGTGTATATATTATATATATGTGTGTGTATATATTATATAATTGTGTGTATATTATATATTTGTGTGTGTATATTATATATATTGTGTGTGTGTGTATATTATATATTGTGTGTGTGGTATATTATATATATTGTGTGTGTGTATATATATATATATTGTGTGTGTGTATATATTATATGTGTGTGTGTATATATTATATATATGTGTGTGTATATTTATATATATTGTGTGTGTATATTATATATATTGGTGTGTATATATTATATATATTGTGTGTGTGTATATTATAATATTGTGTGTGTGTATATATTATATATATATGTGTGTGTATATTATATTATATATATGTGTGTGTAATATTATATATTATATGTTGTGTATATATTATTATATATATAATTGTGTATATATTATATATATATATATGTGTGTATATTATATATATATGTGTGTTATATATTATATATATATATGTGTGTAATATTTATATATATTGTGTGTGTGTGTATATATTATATATATGTGTGTGTATATTATATATGTGTGTGTGTAATATTATATGTGTGTATATATATTATATATATGTGTAATATTATGTGTGTGTGTATATATTGTGTATATATTATGTGTGTGTGTATATATTATATGTGTATATATTATATATATGTGTGTGGTATATATTATATATATTGTGTGTGTATATATTATATATTGTGTGTGTATATATTGTGTGTGTGTATATTATATATATATAGTATGTGTGTGTGTGTATATTATATATGTGTGTGTGTGTGTGTGTATATTATATATATATATATGTTAGGGTGTGACAGTTGCCCCAACTTTGTCCTACAATGCTGTTCAAAATTTTGGTGTTGCATATTGACAAAAAATACCCACGTGCAATTTTTTGAAGATTCATGCATATTCGAGTGAGCACCAGCAATTTGAAAAATAGCGATTTTGCTTATACGGCAACGCGCCTATATATGAGATTACACAACCATCATAAGGGATATTAACACAAATCATTTGCCTGTCTTAATTAAAAGCTGTTATCACTAACACAAAGAAGTTAATCATTCTTATTCTCTCATGGTACATTAAGGGGTTTTATCATATATTCACAAGGTATTATTTCTCTAGAGCAAGAAACCGTGATTTCTGTTCGGAAACAGATGATCGTTTGCGCTGATTAGGAACGCGGAGTCTGTCATTTTCAACTACTTGAAGGACTTCTTGAAAGCGCTCCTCATCCCTGGCAACATTAAGAAAGTCATGGCAAAGTTTTACACCACGCTCTGCAGCCTCATTGACGACCTGAAGCTTGTCCACAACCCGTTTCATGTTCAGGTAGTCGTCATGATCCGCCCATTCACTGGCTGGACTGTGGAGAAACTGATAGGGCATGCCTAAAATGGTGAAGAACCGGCTTGAGTCACGCCCAATTAGGTCCACCAGGGCAGTGCCACTTTCTGGGACAGGGGGAAGATATGGCTTTCCATAGCCCCCATGATTGAGCCCCACCCTCTTAGTACAGTGCCCGCGAAAAGTATCCGATCACTCAAGAAAATACAATATTTTCCCTTGATATTCAGAGACACATAATTCACTTTCTATTTGTTCTAGCGACATCTGGTAACTTTGAGGTTGCTCGCTGATATGAGAGCTATCCAACGCATTCTCAAATTAGTGTTCTGGTAGCCTTCGTTGCGGGTGGCTGTGTCTCAAAGTTGTCAGATTTCACTGTTGTGTAAATTTATTGATATTTTATTATTTTTTACAGAAAGTGGTGTAAAAAATTTATATATAATGTGTGCTAAAAACAACTTAAGAGTGATTGTCGAGGTGCTATTGTTGTTTTGCATACATGTGGGAAATCACAGAGACAGATAGCTAAGGAATTAAACATATCCCAAAGTACCGTTAATTTATGGTTTCACGGGCTAAGAACAATGCCGGCCTAACCACGCCAGTCCCTAAAAAACGATCTGGCAGACCGAGAAAAACAAATTCACGAACAGACAAACTTATGAAACGTTTAGTATTGAAAAACCCAACAATAACTGCGAAAGAAATAAAATTTAATGAATAATTTGTTATACTGGTGTTTCTGAACGAACTATCCAGGAGCGGCTCCAAAAAGAACTCGGATTACCATCTCGCCATGCTGCTAAGAAACCGTTCATTAATGAAAAAATGCGTAAAAAACGTGTCGCATTTTGTAAAAAATATATTCATTGGACTGTTGATGACTGGAAGAAGGTTTTATTTAGTGATGAGTCGACATTTTTGACATTCAGAAGTTGTCCAAAAAAGGTTCGCCGGCCCATTGGCTCAAATAGATGGACCCTAAATACACCCAAAAGACAATGAAACACCTTCCAAGTGTGTGATGGTTTGGGGTTGTTTCGGTTACTATGGGCGTGGAAACCTATATTTTCTTCCGAAGAACACAACTATGAATGGTGCACGGTATTTAGCAATGCTACAGGATAAACTTCCAATGGCAATGGCAATGGCAATCCAAAGGACAAAAACATACATGCATGATGGTGCCATGTCACAGGGCCAAAATAGTGACAAAATGGATTACTGACAATAAATTTGATATTTTGGATTGGCCTGGTAATAGTCCAGATCTCAATCCGATAGAAAATATGTGGCTAATAATAAAAAATAAGGTTGAATGCCACGACACTGCTCAGTCGAAAAATTACAAGAAGCCATCAAAAAGGTATGGTGCAAGGAAATATCAGTGGAAGTTTGTCAAAACTTGATTAAATCCATGCCCAAAACGTCTAGAACAAGTCATCCAAACCAAGGACAGATGACAAAATACTAATATAAGGTTAGTATACATTTAAACATTGTTTTTTATGTAAAAAATACAAATTTCCCGGGTGATCGGATACTTTTCGCGGGCACTGTAACTTCAGTGCCTTCATGGCAAAGAAGGGCCTTCCTCATCTCCTCTTTTGTCTTTTCTTGTACTTGGGACGAGAACAAAGCCAGTAGGGCCAACTCCTCAGTTAGGTACCAAGTGTGGTGTACCGAGTGCCACACGTGCTTTGTCAACTATGTGGGCGTCATATGGGAAATTCAGCCAAGGTTTCGACCAAATTCAAGTCATTCAGGGCGCACTTGCTGGAACGGGGGCAAACAATCCACCATGGGACATAAACAGCGACTGTGAACACAGCAAACCGTTCTAACTTGCTGATTTGACTTTGTCACAACCTCGGCTTTGGAAACTGCTCTTTGATCTGGCCTGACAAAAGAACAATCTTGAGGGTATAGAGCAGTTTAGCCATCCACCTTGTTTTGTGAAGTGCGCCGGGGTAGACCATTGTGAAGTTTCACTGGCTCGGATCCTTTAGTTACACGCAGCAGACAAAGCTCTACCAGCTCCTTGTAGTCGCCACGTGTAAATGGTTGGGCTAGAGATTCACGGAAGAAGTCAGCCATCTCCTGCTGGCGCTCCTCAAACACAGGCATTGCGGGGTAGTAGTATTTCTTTTTTTCATTGTACGCCAGTTGAGAGAAATGGTTCTTGAACCTAGAAAAATGCAATTATTGGATTATTGTATTTCGTACTAATCTATAATATTGTTTTAGGGGTATTAAGATTGATATGATCGATCATTTGCTTGGTGTTAGTATATTTATAAGTCCTAATAAAAGAAATTCCACTAAATTTGTTCATTAGATAATAAATTCCTTGTTATTTTGTAAAGCTTATGACCACCTCTGGAAAACCATTATGTTTGGACTTGAAGAGCCCTCCACTTTCAAGCAATCCCAGCAAACACCTAGGATGACTTCGACCACATGCCTGCGACAGGCGCACCAGAATCCGGCACGCTCTAATTCCTTTTAGAGGGAGACGCAAGCAGCTGTTTTTTGTCCTGAAAAAAAAATGTAATTGTAGTTTAAGGCCACCATTTCAGGCACGTGCTTTTGCAGATTTCTGTTAAATCATTCACTGTATTTTGGTATTAATGTCGTGATAAATTCACGCTGATGTTTGAAATAGGTTTACCTGTATTGGATGAAGTGTCGAAAACCATACCACGACATTCTGTTCGCACTCCCAATCGACCAGAAGTTGTTTGGTTGCTGTTGATATCAAGTCTCCTTGAACCAGGCCAGCTTTTTAGTCAAATGCGGAAGAGGTGGACTCCAAGAAGCTTTGTGCCATTGACACCAGACACAAGAATGGCAGGCGGTCATCAGTGCCTTTGGAATCCAGCGTGTCCATAAGTTTACCATCCAGTGCACCAGTACTTTGTCTGATGGTTGCCATTCATCCATGATTTTTAAACTTATTTCTGACACGATGGAAGCTCGGTATCGGGTGGGCCGTCCTTGCATTTAGACTCAGCTTTGATGTATCTCCACCACATGCAGATACAAGGGAGTACACAATTGCACTCAGCTGGGTCGGCGAGATGTTGTTTCGAACACTGCATGAAACAAGTTCTGCCGACTTCAGAATATCATGGGGCACAAAATTGAAACTCCCTCTTTCACTGTTCTCCGATGTTTTCTCTTTGGTTCAGCAGTGCTGGCCTCATCAATGTCATCGTCCTCATCAGAGCTAATAGGTGAATCAATATCAGCCTGTACATTCTCAGCATGATCACATTGCTCTCTCTTGTCGCTTCTCTTCTCGCATCTGCCTTTTCTGTCGCTTCTGAACCTTTTCTGTGAGTACTTTGTTTACCCCCCAGAGTAGGTAGCTACTCTGTCACTTAGCATGCTTTTCATAAAGAGTATGTCAGTATCGATGGCATCTTGTTCGGCCTGAGTTTTCCCCTTTTTCGCAGCCGCCATGTCTTTCAACAGTGTGTTCTTATAAAATTTCATCGTCAGGCTCAATTCTGATTTAAATTTCATAATTCCAGGATCAGCCCGTCTTCTATCCTCATTCTTTTTCATAAGCATCATGTAGTCTTTGTCATAGTAAGTTTTAATCACTCGGCCAATATTGTTCCTGCCTGTAATGGTGTCAATGGTGGCAGATAAAGCCTGGTCCCAATGCATATCCCGAAGGTTTGCTAACAGACATAGTAAGACCTGCCTATTAGTTGGCAGTTTGCAGCCCTTTATTTCCTTTTCTTCTCGGGGTACGGTGCCCAATAACATTCTGACATACTCATCATCTTGCCGTGTATCCATGATTAATTCTCATTCACAACATCAAATCACTGTGAAGGGAAAGAAAAGAGCATCATTAAAATTAAATGCAATAAAATAATACGTAGAAAATTTGTGGTCAGTGTTCAGACCCGGAAATGAAAATCTGATAAAATGTGCTATTTTCACACTTATTTATGAAGTTCATAAGCTGAAATAGCAATACTTGCTGGTACGACGGTGCTAGCTCAAACATGCACCGATCTCCAAGAAAATTTACAGGGGTGTTTCCTAGATAAATACACAACACTAAAACTTTGAACAGCATTGTAGGACCATTTTTTGATTTTTGGAGGCAACGGTCACACCTAATATATGTGTGTATATATATTATATATATGTATATGTGTGTGTGTGTTGTATTATATATATATATATATATATGTGTGTATATATTTTATATATATATATGTTAACCCCTCCGTCTATGGCCCTGGGTTGGTTCGGATCGACGGGGGTTCTAGTTACGGAGGCAAGCAACGGATATTTCTTCTATATACTTTTCTTCTATAACTTTCTAATTCTTTTCTCTCGCTTTATGGGGTCGACTGTTAATTCTTTTCTTTCATAATACTCTGATACTTCTACTTTACTGACTAAATTCCTCTGAAGATAGCCAACTCGAGGGGGAAAATAAAAAGTTTCGCTTGCTGTGATTTACTCTTAAAATATACAGGTACTGCTCTGAATTTACAGGGGTAGAGGTTCTACCTCTTTCGACCATAGCTCAGGCCGGAATCTAAAAATATTAAGGAGGCAAGGGGCCTCTGCCCCCTCCTCGCAGCGAGGCTGCTAATAAGGGGAGTCTCTTAGCAGTGACCAAAGCAGAGAGCCGTAATGAAGTGTCCTTCATTTTACAAATACATGTATAATATATGCCTGAATGTTGGGGGATGGCAGTTGGAGGTTAAGTTTCCCCCCTTTTAAAACACGATCAGATGTTTGAAAGATTCCAATAAAGATTTAAAAAAAAAATAAATTAATTTTTTTTTTTTCCGAATCTTCATTTCTGAAGGCGATATCATTTCATAGTCGTACACAAGTACAATTGAAGTACACGACTGAGTACATTTTTGTTTGGGTTTATTACAATTATGATTTCGATTATGGATTACTTCCCATTCGCTTATGATTGTCCCTTACAGTTCTATTAAAGTACATTCTTACATTATAAATTAAATCATTACATTTAATTAGTTTCCTTGAAGTACATTACAAGTTATTATTAATTACAGTTTCATTAAAGTACATTACGTTATATTAAATTAAAGTATTACAGTTAATTACAATTAAACAGTTACTATAACTTTTTGTTTTGTTTTTACAGTTTCATATTAATAGACAATTAAGATGTTAGAAATATAATACAAAGTACATGGCACACATGATATAGATTTATATACATAATATGTTATAATATGTTTAACATGTTATAAATTTGGATCAGAGCGAAAGATGTTGTTTATCTGAGAAACGTTCAATTCTGCTGTGATTCGCGAATTCGACCACTTACCTACCCAAGCATTTATGAATATCTTGAGGGGTGAGCGCACTTAAAAAAAAAAAAAAAAAAAAAAAATACCATCGGACGTATTTTACATGTAACAGAATAGGTTGTGTGCGTAATA